>CM075977.1:88630880-88642257 GCA_038087875.1 Malacoraja senta | reverse complement strand
CTTCCTGCTGAAACAATATTTACATGCTGGATCAAAATGAAATGAGGTAAAATGCTGTATGTTTGGCCACACAGCTCCTGGATATTATTCGAATTGTTGCTTGTAACTAACTGACAAACTGTGTGATGCTACCTGTTTCTGTTTTAATTGCAGAATTTGATGAGTTTAAGCAAACACATTACCTAATTGCCCCTTCTGCTTGTCAGCTCCTGCTGGATTGATAAAATGCAAATGAACAAATCATTAACGAGTACCGGTTATGAATCTCTCAGGCAGTTCAGGACCCTATCAAATCCTGCAGCTATTACTTTGTGTGATTGATGTACTACTGTAAGTGATTGTTCCTGATCTTATTAAATCTTATTGATTTTTTCCCCCAGTTTCTATTTTATGCAGGAACAGGCCAGGACTATTATGAATGTTGCTGGGCGCTGTTAATCAAGCTTACACAGCTATTTTGATAGCAAACAATTAGAAATCTGCAGCAGTACCTTGCAATTAGCTTCAGGGATACAGACTTCAGCACTGTAATAATGAAAAAGGCCTTCTCCTACATGAAACTTAATGAGATTTAGAAGTTCAACCCTGGATGACCTTTGAAAAGCAGCCAATCAACAAACTAAGATTTGTTTATCTATAACCATAAAAGAAACATGTTGAGATTTTGTATCACATCCATAACGTTCTGTTCTATGCTGAAATTGTCCCAGTTTTCTCTTTCTCTTCTGAATGCCTTGCCTTTCGTAATTAAAAGTGTCATAACGGAATGAAATTTCATTTACTATAGTGCCGTGACTTTATTTTCACATTTCAAGACTGGGTGATATATAGTAATTCAGTTTGGTTGATAATAAATTTTACGTCCAAAGCAAATTATACAATTATTATACATAATGTATTTAGATACTTTTTCATCAACAGAGTTTGCTATAAAAATCTGTATATTAGAAAGAAGATTTGTGAAATCATTTGCACTATTAAATTATTTAGGTAGAAAGTATAATTAGATGTGTTCTTACGGTGATGAAACCTAGCACAGCCTTAAATAAATAAATAAAAATTGTTTTGCAAAGTGATAGCGAGTCTTTATCAACTGATTAAGCTCTGGTGCAGTGGGTAATAAGACTGAAAACTATTACATAGCCGCATTAGTGTGAACATTTTTTTTTACATCTAAGGCAACAGGAGCAGGCCATTTAGTCTCAGAAGCCTGTTCCATCATTCAATTAAAGCATGGATGTTAGTTTTCTCAATTCCGTTTGCTCATATCTGTCCCCACTTCACCTGATTTCTTAAACTAATGAAACCAATTAATCTCCATGTTAAAAAAAACTTCAGTTAATGACAGAATGTAGAAACAAAGAACTGCAGATGCTGGTTTATACCAAAGATAGACACAAAGTGCTGGAGTTACTCAGCAAGTCAGGCAGAATCTCTGGAGAAAACGGATGGGTGATGTTTCAGGCCGGGACCCTTCAATCAGTCTCTGTCTTTAATATATTAAATAATTGAACCTCCTTAGACCTTTTGGCTTGGGGAAAAAAATGACCCTCTGGGACAAGAAATATCTTCTTATCTCAATCCTGAACTCCCATTTTACAAGACAATCATCTCCTGGATCTAGATCCTCCAATTGGTGGAAATGTCAACTACCTTGGGAAGGCCTGCATGTTTCAAATAGATCACCTTGGCCTTTAGACTTTAGTTTTTAGAGATACAGTGCAGAAACAGGCCCCTGTTTTTAGAGATACAGTGCAGAAACAGGTCAAAAAGCTATCACCCCATACACTAACCCTATCCTACACACTAGGGAGAATTTACAATTTTACCAAAACCAATTAACCTACAACCTGTACGTCTTTGGGGTGTGGGAGGAAACTGGAGCAGCCAAAGAAACCCCCACACTGTCACGGAGAGAACGTACAAACTCCGTACATAGAGCACCCCTATACTCAGGGTCGAACCTAGGTTTCTGACGCTATAAGGTAGCAGCTCTACCGCTGCGCTACTGTGCAATGGAAGACATTTGCACAGAGCCTGTCACATCATCACTCACATGGCTTCATCCCACCAACCCTACATCCTTCTGGGCTGGTCATGATCTGCTGATCAACTTGTACGACTGTAACGTGACATCCCAACTTCTGTACTCAATACCCTGATTGATGAATGCCAATGTACCGATAAAAATTCTTTGACAACTCTATCTACCCATCAGACCACTTTCAATGAATTATGTACCTGCACTCCTAGATCCCTCTGCCCTACAACACTTCACAGGGCCCTGTCATCCACTGCGAAGATCATGCCCTGGTTTGATTTCCCAAAATGCAACACCCCACACTTATCTGCATGAAACTCCACTAACCACTCCTCAGCCCACTTGCTGAACTGATCAAGATCTCGCTGTAACTGTTAATAACCATCGCCACTATCTACAATACCATGATTTGCGTCATTTGTAAATTTACTAATCATGTCTTCTACATTCTCGTCCAAATTGGTGATATAAACGCCGACTCCTGATGCACACCACTGGTCCCAGGCCTTCAGTCCGAAAAACAACCTTCCACAATCTATAAAGCCAATTTTTATCCAGTTGGCTAGCTCTCCCTGGATCCCAAGCGATATAACCTTCCAGAGCAGCCTACCATATGGAACCTTATTAAATGACTTGCTGAAGTCCATATAGACAATGTCTGTAGCTTTAGCCTCAGCATCCTTTTTGTTTATTTCGCAAACTCTATAAGATTTGTAAGACACAATCTTCCATACACAAAACCATGCTGACTATCCTTAATCAGCCCTGCTTACCCAAATGCGTTTATATATCTTATCCCTCAGAATACTCTCCAGTAATTTGTGTGCCACAGATGTTAGGCTCACTGGCTGTAGTTACCAACCTTTTCCTTGCAGCCCTTCGTAAACAGAGGTACAACATTTGCCAACCTGCAGTGTTCTGGCACCTCACCTGTGTTTATTGATGACTCATATTCCTCAGCCAGGGCTCCTGTAATTTCTTCTCTAGTTTCCCACAGTGCCCTCGGATGTTTCTGATCAGGCCCAAGAGATTTATCTATCTTCATACACCTTAGGATATTCAGCACTTCCTCTACCATAATATGGACTGTCCTCAAGACAGTTCCATTAACTTTCTATGTTTTCAATGCTGACATCCAGACTCTCACCTGCCTCGGTCCTGCATTGGATGCTTCCCCCTTCCCAATTTAGTTTCAACCTTCCTGTGTAGGACGGGCAAACTTGCCTCCCTGGATATTGGCTCCCCTGAACAGTATCCAAAAGGCTAAACCTGTTTTGAAGGGGATTATCCAAAGGGGCCACCTACACTCTCTCTCTCTCACTACTCCCGTTCCTCGTAGTCACCCCTGTATCTTCTTCCTGTACCTTAGGCGTGACCACCTCGCTATAACTCCTCTCTGTGAAGCTCTCATTCTCCCAGATGATCCAGATGTTGTCCAGCTGCAGCTCCAGTTTCCTAATATGGCCTATAAGGAACTGCACCTGGACAGGTGCGCAATAGAGAGAGATCCTGTGATGATGCACGCTCTCTAAGAAAGGCCTAGTCCCCTCAGGAGTTGTGTTGTTCTCCTGCTGGAACCTCTGATCGATGGGTGAAGTCTCCGTGACCGGGAATGATAAATATATGAATTACAACCGTGAAGCACAGGATGGTTTAGGGATATCATTTTCCACGCCATAATTTTTCACACTGCTGATTTTGAGTCTGTGAGTGAGCGTTGCATGAAATATGACTGAATGATACAAAATGCTGGAGTAGATCAGCCACAAACATACTGAATGGCAAGGCAGGCTGGAGGGGACTGGTGGCCTTGCTGCTATTTTATTGTGTGGATTCATTACGCCACAAATATAACTATTGGGGGGGTGGAGGCAGCAACGTGGAAGCGTATGCGTGCAATTAACGGGAAAGAGACTATAGGAAAGGTCACGTAACATGGCAGGGGGGTGGGAACCAATGCAAGGAGACAGAGGGACATAAAGGGAGGACAGAAACAAAAGGTTAAATGGAGATAAGAAAAACAAACCTGAAAGCTTTGTGCCTTAAGGCGAGGAGCATTCGTAATATGGTGGATGAATTGAATGCGCAGTTAGTAGTTAAGGAATATGATATAGTTGGAACTACAGAGACATGGCTCCAGGGTGACCAAGGCTGGGAGCTAAACATGCAGGGGTATACGATATTCAGGAAGGATAGACATAAAGGAAGAGGAGGTGGGGTGGCATTGCTGGTTAAAGAGGAGATTAATGCAATAACAAGGAGAGGCATTAGCTTGCATGCTGTAGAATCGGTATGGGTAGAACTGCGAAATAGCCAAGGACAGAAAACGCTTGTTGGAGTTGTACACAGACTCAAACAGCAGTAGGGAGGTTGGGGATAGCATCAAGCAGGATGTTAGGGATGCGTGTAGCAAAGGTATAGCAGTTATCATGGGTGACTTTAATCTACATATAGATTGGGCCAACCAAATTGGTAGCAGTGCTGAGGAGGACGATTTCCTGGAATGTATATGGGATGTTCTTTTAAACCAATATGCAAAAGATCCGATTAGAGGACAAGCCATCCTAGACTGGGTATTGTGTAATGAGGAAGGATTAGTTAGCAATCTTGTTGTCCAAAGCCCCTTTGGCAACAGTCACCATAATATGGTGGAATTCTGCATTAGGATGGAAAGTGACATGGTTAATTCACAGACTAGAGACCTGAACTTAAAGAATGGAGACTTTGAAGGTATGAGATGGGAATTGGTAGGATAGTCTGGCAAATTATACTTAAAGGGTAGATGGTGGAGATGCAATGGCAAAGATTTAAAGACTGCATGGATGAACTCCAAAAATTGTTCATCCCTGTCTGGCGAAAAAATAAAACGGGGAAGGCGGCTCAACCGTGGCTGACGAGGGAAATCATGGATAGTGTTAAATCCAAGGAAAAGGCATATAAATTGGCCAGAGGAAGCAGCAAACCGGAGGACTGGGAGGAGTTTAGAACTCAACAGAGGAGGAGGACAAATGGGTTAATTAAGAGGGGGGAAACAGAGCATGAAAGAAATCTTGCCGGGTATATAAAAACTGACTCTAAAATCTTCTTTAGATATGTATAAAGGAAAAGATTAGTGAAGACAAATGTAGGTCCCTTACAATCAGAGACATGTGAGTTCCACATCAGGGCATCCGAAATGTCCTCATTCTTCAGGGAACGGGGGTTCCCCTCCTCCACCATAGATGAGGCTCGCACCAGGGTCTCTGCCATATCCCGCAACACTGCACTCTCTCCCCATCCCCCCACTCACAACAAGGGCAGAGTCACCCTAGTCCTCACCTTTCACCCCACCAGCCGTCACATACAACAAGTGATCCTCCGTCAGTTTCGCCACCTCCAACGTGACCCCACCACTCGCCACATCTTCCCATCTCCCCCCATGTCTGACTTCCGCAAAGACCGCTCCCTCCGTAACTCCCTTGTCAATTCTTCCCTTCCCTTCCCTCCCGTACCACCCCCTCCCCGGGTACTTTCCCTTGCAACCGCAAGAGATGCAACACTTGTCCCTTCACCTCCACCCTCGACTCCATTCAAGGACCTAAGCAGTCGTTCCAGGTGCGACAGAGGTTCACCTGCATCTCCTCCAACCTCATCTATTGCATCCGCTGCTCTAGATGTCAGCTGATCTACATCGGTGAGACCAAGCGGAGGCTTGGCGATCGTTTCGCCGAACACCTCCGCTCGGTCCGCATTAACCAACCTGACCTCCCGGTGGCTCAGCACTTCAACTCCCCCTCCCATTCCGTATCTGACCTCTCTGTCTTGGGTCTCCTCCATGGCCACAGCGAGCAACACTGGAAATTGGAGGAAATGCACCTCATATTCCGCTTGGGCAGTCTACATCCTGGGGGCATGAACATTGAATTCTCCCAATTCTGCTAGCCCTTGCTGTCCCCTCCCCTTCGTCAGCCCTCGGGTTGTCTCCTCCCATCCCCCAGCCCTCGGGCTCCTCCTCCGCCTTTTTTCCTTTTTTCCTTTCTTCTCCCCACCCCCTATCAGTCTGAAGAAGGGTTTCGGCCCGAAATATTGCCTATTTCCTTCGCTCCATAGATGCTGCTGCACCCGCTGAGTTTCTCCAGCATTTTTGTGTACATGTGAATTTATAATGGGAAACAAAGAAATGGCAGAACAGTTAAACAAGTACTTTGGTTTTGTCTTCACTAAGGAAGACACAAACAATCTCCTAGAAATCTCGTGGGAGGGAGGAACTGAAGGGAATCCACATTAATCAGAAAATGGTGTTAGGAAAACTGTTGCGACTGAAGGCAAATATATCCCCAGGGCCTGATGGTCTGCATCCCAGAGCCATCAAGGAGGTGGCCCTGGAAATCGTAGATGCATTAGTGATAATTTTCAACGTTCTCTCAACTCTGGATCAGCTCCTGTGGACTGGAGGGTAGCCAATGTAACCCCACTTTTTTAAGAAAGGAGGGAGAGAGAAAATGGGGAATTATAGACCAGTTAGCCTTACATCGGTAGTGGGGAAGATGCTCGAGTCAATTGTTAAAGATGTTAAAGCAGTGACAGGATCGGTCAAAGTCAGCATGGATTAATGAAGGGGAAATCATGCTTGACTAATCTTCTGGAATTTTTTGAGGATGTAACAAATAGAATGGATAAGGGAGAGCCAGTGGACGTGGTGTATCTGGACTTTCAAAAAGCCTTTGGCAACGTCCCACACAAAAGATTAGTGGGCAAAATTAGAGCACATGGTATTGGGGGTAGGGTATTGACATGGATAGAGAACTGGTTGGCAGACAGGAAGCAAAGAGCTGGAAATAACGGATCCTTTTCCGAATGGCAGGCAGTGTCTAGTAGGGTGCCACAAGGCTCGGTGGTGGGACCCCAGTTATTTACAATGTATATTAACAATTTAGACAAGGGAATTAAATGTGACATCTCCAAGTTTGCGGATGACACAAAGCTGGGTGGCACTTTGAGCTGTGATGTGGATGCTATGAGGCTGTATGGTGACTTGGATACGTTGGGTGAGTGGGCAGATGCATGGCAGATGCATTATAATGTGGATAAATATGAGGATGTCCATTTTGGTGGCAAGAACAGCAAGGCAGATTATTATCTGAATGGTGTTAGATTAGGAAAAGGGGAGGTGCAACGAGACCTGGGTGTGCTTGTACATCAGTCACTGAAAGTAAGCATGCAGGTACAGCAGGCATTGAAGAAAGCTAATGGAATTTTGGCCTTCATTGTGAGAGGATTTGAGTTTAGGAGCAAGGAGGTCCTACTGCAGTTCTACAGGGCCCTGGTGAGACTGAACCTGGAGTATTGTGTGCAATTTTGGTCTCCTAATTTGATTGGTATTGAGGAAGTGCAGCGTAGGTCACCAGGTTAATTCCCGGGATGGCGGGACTGAAATATGATGAAAGAATGGGTCGACTGGGCTTGTATTTACTGGAATTTAGGATGAGAGGGAATCTTACAGAAACGTATAAAATTCTTAATGGATTGGACAGGCTAGACGCAGGAAAAATGTTCCCGATGTTGGGGGAGTCCAGAACCAGGGGTCGCAGTTTAAGAATAAGGGGTAGGCCATTTAGGACTGAGATGAGGAAAAACTTATTCACCCAGAGAGTTGTGAATCTGTGGAATTCTCTTCCACAGAAGACAGTGGAGGCCAATTCACTGGATGTTTTCAAGAGAGAGTTAGATTTTACTCTTAGGGCTAAAGGAATCAAGGGATATGGGGAAAAAGCAGGAACGGGGTACTGATTTTAGATGATCAGCCATGATCATATTGAATGGCGGTGCTGGCTCGAAGGGGCGAATGGCCTACTGCAGCACCTATTTTTCTGTTTCTGTTTCTCTAATGATGAGATGTTCTGGTGATCTTATTAGCCTCCTTTTATCCTCTATCATCCCTCTCTTCCACTCTCCCTCTCTCCCACTCGTCCTCACTCTCTCCTTCTCCCACCCCCTCTCCTTCTCCTAAATTGTTATGCTACTAGTTAATCACTCTGTCTGGATAATGGATTCTAGTCACAATTATGTAACTGATGTTAAACGAGCAGGTCAGTTGTTAGCTAATTTCTCTATGCAGATCCTCCTGAATGAATAGAGGAAGATGTACAAGTTTTTGGTCTAAAGGTGTAACTCTTAAAACAGGACAGCTTCAAAACATTACGATTGATGCTTTATTTATTTTCCTCTTCTCTAGGTTGGAAGGTATCATATCCTAGAGGTTTGTTAATCTTAAATCCCATTATTATTTCATATTGCTTTTCAAAAAAAATCCTGTCCCTTGGCATTGATAGGTCCTCTTTACTGTTAGTATTTCTTTTCTCTTGTGAAAGCATGTATAAGCTACTTATTTGATTCACATTTTCCTGGCTCTTCCAGTCTGATGGGTTCCTACTTTTCCTTGCACTTTCAGAAGCCCAGTATTAGAGCCTGATATTACCCTTTAGCAGATTTGTCAACCATGGCTGCTTTCTGGTTGAATATCATGGGAATCAATTTGTAATACCCACACAAAGGACTATGAAAGGACACAAGGAACTGCAGTTGCTGGAATCTTCCACAAAACACAAAGTGCTGGTGGAACTCGGTGGGTCAGACAGCATCTATGGAGGGAATGGACAGATGCTGTTTCGGGTTGTGTCTGAAGTAGGGTCCTGACCCGAAGCGTTGCTTGTCTATCCCCTCCACAAATATGGCCTAACCTGCTGAATTCCTACAGCACTTTGTGTTTTGTTGTAACAAGCCCTTTTATTCTAACTTTTAAGAAACTTTCACTCTTTCTGTGGGCATTTATTGTTGCTTTACGATAATAATATGGATCATAGCAAGAGTTATAAATAATATTCATATGCTGCACCTGACTCCATAGAGTGATAGCAGTATTTCAAATGGTTAATATTTCCAACATTGATGCACATTTTTTATTAGAACCAACCCCTAATTCTGCATTTATTAATGCCACCCACATAATCGCAGTTCTCCAGTTATGATATTATTCACACAAGCAAAACTATAAAATATTCAGTCTCTGTTTCTCCCTGCAAGGAGTTGTAAATATTAAATTATCTAAATCCAAGTTCAAAAACAAGAAAATTGGAATTGTGTTTCACCCAAGAGACGTAAATTGGATCAAGTGCCAAAATTAAGATTTACCTTTCATTGCACGCTAAGTCCCATGAAGACTTATGAGGACAAAATATGTTCCAGAAATGATTTGATGGAACTGAATATTGGTCCCTACATTTATGAAGCATGTTTCCAAAAGGATAACAAATGTAGAATGTACAAATGTAGAGTCTGAAGAAGGGTCTCGACCCGAAACGTCACCTATTCCTTCGCTCCATAGATGCTGCCTCACCCGCTGAGTTTCTCCAGCATTTGTGTCTACAAATGCAGGAAGGCATTTTCTGAATGCTATTCCGGAGAGATAAGAAAGAAAGTAGGAGGACAAAAAAGGGGCCATGAAATATTCATGGTAAGTAAGCTTAAGGAGTATCCCAAGACAAGTATATGAAGAGCAAGTGGGTCGACAGGAAAAGAGTGGGTACCCCTTAGGAACCTAAGGAGTTGTCTAAGTGTAGAGCTGGGAGATGTAGATGAGGTCCTAAATGAATACTACTCATCAGTATTCACCAAGGAGAAGGCCATAAATGATAGTGAACAAGAGGGAAGTCTACATGGATAACCTGGAGCAGTTCAGTGTCAAGGAGGAGAAGTCTACATGGATAACCTGGAGCAGTTCAGTGTCAAGGAGGAGAAGTCTACATGGATAACCTGGAGCAGTTCAGTGTCAAGGAGGAGAAGTCTTCATGGATAACCTGGAGCAGTTCAGTGTCAAGGAGGAGAAGTCTACATGGATAACCTGGAGCAGTTCAGTGTCAAGGAGGAGAAGTCTACATGGATAACCTGGAGCAGTTCAGTGTCAAGGAGGAGACATTAAATGTCATGGGATGTATAAAGGTTGATAAATCCATGGGACTGAATGAGATCTATTTCAGATTGCAATAGGATGCAAGAGAGGAAATAGCTAGCACCTTGATTTTGATTGATGATTAGTATCTTTGTTAGCCACAGGTGAGGTGCCAGTAGATTGAAGGGTTGATGATATTGTCACTTTATTGGAGCAATTGTGTATAGTGAGCAAGGTTGCCAAAGGATAGTGCAGGTTACAGACCTTTCGGGAAATGTGTGCCAAAGTGGCAAATGAAGTTTAATCTGGGCAAGTGTGTGGTGTTATACTTTGGGAGATCTGGTTAAGAGGAGAGTATATGGTAAATGGCAGGACCCATGATGTACAGAGGGATATTAGGTTGCAATTTCATCTATATATTACTAAAACTTTCATCTTGTTTGTTTGTATATATGCGTGTGCATGAGTGTGTGCGTATGTTTCAGAAATTCCGCCAAAATGGTACATGATAGCTCTACAATATTTGGCCCACCTTACTCATCATTGTCCTGTGATGTAGATGAAACAAGTTTCATTCAGATTGATGGTATATTTTACAAGTTATTGACATTTTAAACTTTACAAAAACCACTTTACAAAAACACTTTTCGAATTGCCCTGCCCGTCAGCCGCATTCGACATCACAATTACGTCACAATGGGATCCCGAATTTCATTTATATTTAAAAATCGCAATTTTCATTGACATTGATTTTATTCAAAAAAAAATTTGTTTTGATCAAATTCTTCTGATTTTATTCACTGCTAACATTGTGTTTAGGTTATTTAAAAGAAAAAACGCAATTTTCATTGAGAATTTCCTTTTTTTTTAAACATCGCGATTTGCATTGAGATTTATTTTATGCTGTTTTAATTCATTAAAAAAATCGGCATGTTTTTTTTCGCGTGTACTCGCCTGGCCTCTCAACGGGGACCCAACGGCTCCACACGTAAGTTTCCTTCTACTTTACAAATGCCTCCATGGGTCCTCTAATCACTTTATTAACTTTAACTTAATTTCAGCTGATAACGGCACAACTTTGAATGCGGCAACCGCGCGTGCGCAGTTTGGTGGAATATTGCATTGGGGGAGCGGGCCCAGCGGGTCCTAAAAGTGGCAACACAAGAACATGGAGTGGTAAAGAAGACCATGGCATGCTTGCCTTCATTGGTCACAGTATTGAGTATAAATGTTGGTAAGTCATCCTGCAGCAGCATAAAACTATGGTTTGGTCACATTTAGGGTATTGTATGCAGTTCTGGTTTCCACATCACATGAATGATGTGGATGCTTTGAAGAGGGTGCATTAGAGGTTCACCATGATGTCGCCTGGATTAGAGAGTAGTAGCCACAAAGAAACTGGGATTGTT
>CM075977.1:88505880-88625880 GCA_038087875.1 Malacoraja senta | reverse complement strand
CTTGCCCATGCCAACCAAGGTGTCCCATCGACACTAATCCCATCTGTCCATGTTTGGCCCATATCCCTCTAAACCTTTCCTAACCATGTACCTTTCATTGAAGATGAAATTCATCTTTGTCTTCAGTGCCCCAGTGACTGGCTGGCTGAAGAAAATGTTGTTTGAAGATCAAGGCCTCAGAAAAATTCTCAGCGATGTGGTTCCTGCCTTCCATTCTCCCAATATGCTTCTGAGACACAAGACATATGAAGGGGCACCAAAAAATGCCACCAACGCTGTCGCTTCAAAATTCTTTGAATTCAATGGAAGGACAACTGAACCAATATCAGTCGTCCCGAAGGCCAAAATCCCCAGCATTAAGGTTTTAACTTCACTCAGTTGACTATGTTGGGCATGCTATATCTTTCATATCTTCAATACTAGATTCCAAAGCAAATGTTTTATTCTCAGCTCTGTCACGTGAAAAGATTACCAAGTAGCCTGATGAACAGATTTAAGGATGTGCTCAAAACTTCCCTCAAAGATTGCAACATTATCCACTGACTCTGAAGAACTCCTGGATCTCGACGGCTCAAAGTGGAGAAGGAGAATTTGGATTGGAATTGAAACCTTTGAATCCATTCTTCAGGACCATACATTAATGACTGAAGGAGCACTCCACCCAAGAAGCTAACCATCTCCATGGTACATCAGACACTTCATGCCCCATCTGTGGAAGAGCCTGTCTCCCATATTGGCCTCAACAATCACCTCAGAAGTCACAAAACCGTAGTGGAAACATGACATCCCTAATTCTGAGAGACTGCCTAAGGACAATAAAAACCAGCCCATGGAATGGAGTGCCAGTCTCAAACAAAAACGGTTCAAATCAAACCCACTCCTAGGTACTTGTGCCTTTAGCTGAGCCTGAGACCTTTTGTTGTTGCATACACCCCAGCTATCACAATAACAAAAACATTTCTATGATATCGCGAAATAGTGGTTCAGGGATAATTACGTTATTAACAGATATATTGGAAGATTACAATTTCTGAGCTCTGATATCCCTTTCCATTCCATCTGACATTAGTAACTTGATCAGATAAAGCTTATCCAATCTTTGCTTTCCCAGAAGTATTATAATATTAATGTTGGTTTGTTTACATTAATACATGCCAATGCCTTGTTTAAAATAGCTCAACATATTCCATGCTAAATATTTGAATAAATTGAACCAACTGTTTTATCTGTCCTAATGTGAAAAAAAATGGAGTAATTAGGACCTAATAGTCACAAACATGGGAAATACTACGTGGGACAAGTTGGCAGTGAAGTGTTGAGGAAAGACACGTGGCTGCGGTAGTGAGATTGGGTCGGATCATGGTCAAATAGTAGGAGAGAAACAGGGAACTTTGAAGAAGTTTTCCTCCGCTCTCTTTCGGGAGTTGTGTCAGACCTTCTCTTACTGCTTATTTTCTGTGATTCCTGTTGCACTCCTGCTGTACGACCATGTTCTCACCCAGACTTATTACTACAGCCACATGTCCTTCCTCAGCAGTTGTCTTTGCCACCATCTCGTCCAATGTGGCTTCCAGCGCCGTTTCCAGGCCTCCCGGGTCAGGCCCAAGCAGAATATAAGGTATATCCACCTATCCCTTTCCAGGCTTTGTCCCGCACCCCCTTTTGTTTTCCAGCTTTCTCTCTGCTACTCCAATCAGTATAAAGAAAGGTCCCGACCTGAAACATTGTCTGTCCATTCCCTCCACAGGTGCCTGACCTGCTGAATCCCTCCAGCACTTGCAGTTTATTGTGTCTCCATTGTAATTGCTGCTATTTTCCCACCTGAACATGTGATTTTTTTTCCCCTCCCTGCACATTGCTGATCTAGTCACAGATGAATATCACCATCTATTTAGTTTAGTTTAACTCAGAGATACTGTACAGCACAGAAGCAAGTCATTCAGCCCACTAAGTCCGCGCCCACCAGCAATCCCCGCACATTAACACTATCATGCAAACACTAGGGACAATTTACAATTTTACCAAGCCAATTAGCCTACAAACCTGTACATCTTTGGAGTGCTGGAGGAAACTGGAGCTCCTGGGGAAAACCCACGCAGGTCACGGGGAGAACATACAAACTCCGTACAGACAAACTCCCTTAGTCAGGATCGAACCCGGGTCTCTATTGCTGCGCCACAATGCCGCCCACTAGATGGTTTATATCTGGTTTATATTTGCACATTCAATTACATTACATGGAAGGAAATTTGAAAGGCTGAGTTCCCTCATCCTCACCCAGGTTAACAAGCCTTTGTGAGTAAGGAGCACATTTGTATTTTTTGTCACTTTAATAGGGTTGATTCAACCAGCTTGATGTGGCTTTTCTCAAACCATCTTTCCTTAAGGCTTTAAGAGCTCGATGGGAAAGAATGGAAAGTAAAGGCCTTTCAGAGGGTGTATTATTTAAGGCAGTATTTATAGCGCATGATACCTTGGAAAATGTGTACTATCAGATTTTGCAATGTCAGGCACTTGGAAAAATTACACCCGCTGACCTACAGTGCTCTGCTGATTTAATGTAATACTTCAAGCACCAAAGAATTTCTTGGACATGAAATATTAAAGAAAAAGACTTAATACACAACATTTTTTTAAATTTACCAAATGCTTGTCAGCAGCATGAGAGAACTCTCCTCCTTCCCTGCCTCCCACTCCTTCAAGTACTTGGTAAGAGGCAGCTACAGTAGGGCATGCTGCCATTCATTGACTATGGATGTGACCTGCTGGCCTTTCTCTCTGTGAGGGAAAAAATAATCAAAAGTTGTGGGAGAAGGCAAAGAGGCCCAAGGTCAGTTAATTTTGGGAACTACTTGACGTTCTGAGTCAGGTCCAGAAATCTCCCAGGTATAGCCATGGTTAGTGGTAACACTGGATTCAACAAATCTCTTAATTTGTGAAATAGCACCGCAGAAAGGATAATTTAGTTTAGTTTAGAGATACAGTGTGGAAACAGGCCCTTTGGCCCATCGGGTCCGTGCTGTCCAGCGATCCCCGCATATTAACACAATCCTGCACCAACTAGGGACAATTCTTTTTACATTTACCAAGCCAATTAACCTACGAACCTGTACGTCTTTGGAGTGTGGGAGGAAACCGAAGATCTTGGGGGAAAACCCACGCAGGTCACAGGGAGAACGTACAAACTCCATACAGACAGCACTCATAGTCGGGATCGAACCCGGGTCTCCGGCGCTGCATTTGCTGTAAGGCAGCAACTCTACCGCTGTGCCACCGTGCGGTAGTTTAGTAACGATTTTCAGGGAAGTAAATCTGTAAACCTCCTGCTGCGTTTGGCCTGCACATGATTCCAGCTACAAGTGTGCTCAATGCTCAATATCTTTTGAACTAGCTTAACACGTTCAAATAAAATCTTATGCCACGGCATTGGGTCTTTGCTGGTTTTTGAAAATAATCATGTTGTAATTCCCACTCCTTTGCTTTTTACTTGTAGCTCTGCATTAGTTTTCTTATCCCGTACAAGTTGGTATGGCAACTGCTCTGCCCAAACCATAAGAAATTGCAGGGTTATGAATGCAGCCCAGTCCATCACACAACTATCCACCCCCCCATCAACTCCATCTATACTTCACGCTGCCTCAGGAAAGCAGCCAAACTAATCAAGGACCACTCACACCCCAGTCGTCCTCTTTTCTCCCCTCTCCTGTTGGGCAGAAGCTACAAAAGATTGAAAGTATGTACGACCAGATTGAAGAACAGCTTCTTCCCTGCTGTTATGTATTCTTACTCGCAAAGCCACATTAATTACCAATTCCTTGCTCTCTTGGAAGGTCATAGCAGGCCTCTCTCTTGAACTTGTGGTGGTAATTATTTCATGCTGGTTTAGGGAGCAAATTGAAAGGGCTTCTCGTATACCAGGGATGAATTCTTGAAATTCCAATCTACCTCATTGTGGCCTTTGCATTTTTATTTTCATCTGCACTTTCTTTGTAGCTGTAACACTGCATTCAGCATTTATTTTCTTTTTCGTACTACCGGATTCACTCATGTATGATATGTTTGTCTGGATAGATAGCATGTAAAAAACTGATTTTTTCACCGCATCTCAGTATGCGTGACAATAATAAGAAGCCAAACAAACGACTTTTGAAAGTTACCACCGTAAAGGCATAGATAGAGTGGATGTGGAAAGGATGTTTTCACTGGTAGGAGAGTCTAGGACCAGAGGTTATAGCTTCAGAATTAAAGGGTTCTCCTTTAGAAAGGTGGTGAGGAGGAACTTCTTTAGTCAGAGGGTAGTTAATCTGTGAAACTCATTGCCAAAGAAGGCTGTGGAGGCCATCAGTGGATATTTTTATGGCAGAGATAGACAAATTCTTGATTAGAACAGGTGTCAAGGGTTATGGGGAGAAGGCAGGAAAATGGGATTAGGAGGCAGAGATCAGACATGATTGAATGGCGGAGTAGACTCGATGGGCCAAATGGCCTAATTCTACTCCTATAACTTGTGAACTTGTGAACTTATTCCAGAATCCCTTAGGTGGTGCATATGAGATGGGGAAATATATTCCTGTGATTATCTCCCTGTCTCTTTTGCTATTTTAAAAAAAAATGTTTTTGTTATCAGGCAGGCTTTCTGTACACTGACCAATGAAACAGTTTCTCCTGATGGACTCTATCCTTGTGGGCTTTAGGTCCTATTTTTTAACTAGCAAAACAGGCATTAAAAACGTAATAGAAATAATTTGGTCCCTTTCACTGGAACAAATGCATCATCACCACATGTTCAAGAGAAAGCCTGACCAAGATTTTCCAGGAGAGCTAGGAATAGGTAATTAACATGGCTTTGCCAGTCGGAACATATAAAAGCTTTATACCAGCTTTATAATTGCAATTTACAATACATTAAGCTATTTTAGCATAGAATATGTTTCCTGCTTGGTCCATTTCTCTGTGCAGAATTAAAATATTCCCTATATCTATAATTACAAAAACTTAGAACATAGAACCTAGAAAAGTAAGTAAGAAAAGAACAAGCCTTTTGGCCCAAAATGTCAATGCTAATGGTATGCCATGATGCCAAGACCAACTAATCTCACCTGTCTACACTTGCTCCATATCCCTCCATCCCCTGAATATCTATGTGCCTATCTCAATGCCACTATTATATCTGCCTCCACCACTATCCTGGCAACGTATTCCAGTCATCCACCGCCCAGTGTGTAAACAACGTGCCCCACACATGAACTTTAATGTTTGCTTCTCTCACCTAAAAGTTACGCCCTCTAGTCTTTGACGTTTCCACCCTGGACACAAGTTTTCTGACTGTCTACCATGTTTGTGCCTCTTGTAATTCTATAAACGTCAATCAGGTCTCCCCTCAACCTTCAGTTTTTCAGAGAAAACAATCCAAAATGTCATATGGGCATATGGTCAAAATGGGCATAATCCGGAAGACGCAGGATCATTTCATTCCAAAAAGGAAGAAAGATTCTAAGGGGAGTAGGAGGCAACCGTGGCTGACAAGAGAAGTTAG
This sequence comes from Malacoraja senta, assembly GCA_038087875.1. Lineage (NCBI taxonomy): Eukaryota > Metazoa > Chordata > Chondrichthyes > Rajiformes > Rajidae > Malacoraja > Malacoraja senta. Next base: position 88,620,344 of record CM075977.1, on the reverse strand, counting down.
GGATAGAATAAAACTAAAAGAAAAGATGTATAACACAGCAAAGAGGCCAGAGGATTGGGAAACTTTTCATAGGACAACAGAAGGAAACAAAACAGGCAATACGGGCTGAAAAGATGAAGTACGAAGGGAAGCTGGCCAGGAATATAAAGGAGGACAGTAAAAGCTTCTTTAGATATGTTAAGGGAAAAAGAGTAGCAAAGTCAAATGTGGGTCCCTTGAAGGCAGACACGGGTGAAATTATTATGGGTAACAAGGAAATGGCAGAAGAGTTGAACAAGTAATTTGGATCTGTCTTCACTAAGGAAGACCCAAACAATCTCCCAGATGTACTGGAGGACAGAGGATCTAAGGGGGTAGAGGAACTGAAAGAAATTTTCATTAGGTGAGAAATAGTATTGGGTAGGCTAATGGGACTGAAGGATGATAAATCCCCTGGGCCTGATGGTCTGCATCCCAGGGTCCTCAGGGAGGTGGCTCTAGAAAAAGTGGACGCATTGGTGATTATTTTCCAATGTTCGATCGATTCAGGATCAGTTCCTGTGGATTGGAGGATAGCTAATGTTATCCCACTTTTCAAGAAAGGAGCGAGAGAGAAAACGGGGAATTACAGACCAGTTAGCCTGACTTCGGTGGTGGGAAAGATGCTGGAGTCAATTATTAAAGAGGTAATAATGGGGCATTTGGATAGCAGTAAAAGGATTAGTCCGTCAACATGGATTTATGAAAGGGAAATCATGCTTGACTAATCTTCTGGAATTTTTTGAGGATGTGACAAGTAAAATGGATGAAGGGGTGCTAGTGGATGTGGTGTATATAGACTTTCAGAAAGCCTTTGATAAGGTCCCGCACGGGAGACTGGTGACTAAAATTAGAGCACATGGTATTGGAGGTAGGGTGTTGACATGGATAGAAAATTGGTTGGCAGACAGGAAGCAAAGAGTAGGAGTGAACGGGTCCTTTTCAGAATGGCAGGCAGTGGCGAGTGGAGTGCCGCAAGGTTTGGTTTTGGGGCCACAACTGTTTACCATATATATTAATGATTTGGAAGAGGGAATTAGGAGCAACACTAGCAAGTTTGCGGATGACACAAAGCTGGGTGGCAGTGTGAACTGTGAAGAGGATGTTAGGAGGTTGCAGGGTGACCTGGACAGGTTGAGTGAGTGGGCAGATACATGGCAGATGCAGTATAATAGTAAGATTAAATGAGAACTTACCAGTTTGAAGTTTGATCTTTATTTTATGAGGAGTTACGATGAGCGATTACGTGAAGAAGGCCGTCAAGCCGCATGCGCGTCAATCTTCAAAGCAGTGGTATGAAATCACAGATAACAGTTGTTGAACTAAAATAGTAAGATTAGAGCGGACTAGAATTTCGAGAAGATCTTTATGTTACAAGGGTTGGGAGCGGAGGGCACGTAATCGCTCATCGTAACTCCTCATAAAATAAAGATCAAACTTCAAACTGGTAAGTTCTCGTTTAATCTTACTATTTTACTTCGGAGTCACGTGAGTGACTACGTGAAGATTTTGAAGCTCTGTCATTTCATGCCATGTAAACGAGTTCATGCGTCACACACTGCATCAGTTGACCAGGATGAGTGAGAATAATTAATGCATTCAAACATGACATAGATAAAAATGCTGATGCTTTAATAATAATGAAAGAAAATAATAGTGACCCCTCTCACCTAGGGGGAAACTGTAAAACAGAACCGAAAACCAAATTAGCAAAAGTCCCCGGTCTGGCAATAGGTTTGTTATAAAACCTTTGGTACGTCAGTTCATTAGACCATCCCGCAGCTGCTAGAATGTGGTCGAGAGGGCCATCCATATACCTCGCTGCTGACGTAGATGCAGCCCTGGTGGAATGAGGTTTAAAAGTGTCAGTGTCCGCTCCTGCACATGCCAGAACCTGTTTTATCCATCTTGAAATGGTCTGCACTGTAACCTTCCTATGAGGTTTGGAGTAGCTGATGAATAAGGATAATTCCGAGCCTCTGAGGCTCTTAGTGACCTTAATGTAATGTAGTATGTGAGATACCACACACAAGCGTTGGTCTAAGGAGTAAGCCATAAAACTTAATTTGAGCCCCGACATCCCTGATCTGCTCTGCTTTATTAGATCATTAACAAAAAAGGTGATGTTGTCAAAAGATGTAACCATGCTGTCCAGTCTAAGTTTATTTAACGTCTGGACCCGTTGCACTGAGACCAGTGCCATGAGCATGACTACCTTAAGTGTGAGATTAGACAGAGACAGAGATGAAGCTGGTGCCCACTGACGGAGCAGCGTGAGGACCACGCTCACATCCCATATCTGTGAATATCTGGGCCTAGGGGGAGTAGAGTTAAAAATGCCCTTCATAAATCTGGTGAGATCCGACAGTGTGGTTCCCTGACCCCAGCCATAAGTAAGATGATAAAGCGCTCCTAGCACTATTTATGGCACTATAACTTAGTTTCTGATCATAGAATAGTGTAGAAAGGAACTCCAAAACATCCGTAATGGAAGCCGTGTCATACAAAATATTCGAGAGAGAGCAGTACATCTCCCATTTCCTTATATGAGAGATGTACTGTTTCTGGGTGCTCTTCCTCCAGGCCGCAGTGATCACATCTACCGTACGATCTGAAAGTCCGAGCCCCAGGAACGGTCTCCTCAGAATATGCAAAACCAATAAATCTATTCGGTCATGAAGAGGATGGCTTTCCCCTGTCACAGGATGTACCAGCAGCTTTCTGCTTTTGGGGACATCCATAAAAGGCTGTGAAATCATAGCTAGGACGAGTGGGAACCAATGCTGAGTAGGCCAGTCTGGTACTACCAATATGCCAGAGGCGGAGTCTTGCTTGATGTTGGCCAAGCATCGACTGATGAGGCAAAATGGGGGAAACACATACAAGAACTTTCCACCCCAGTGTAGCGAGAATGCATCTACTGCCACTGCCCCTGGGTCTGGTTCTTATGAAACGTAATTTGGTAAATGATGATTTAGTCTGGATGCAAACAGATCAATGTCTGGTACACCATACCGAACGACAATGTCGTTAAACACTTCATGATTCAACATCCATTCTTTGTTGTCATTGAATTCTCGTGACCTGTTGTCAGCCACCATGTTATATCTACCTGGTAAGTAGATAGCTGAACCCCAGATGTTTCTTGTAATACACCAGTGCCAAATGAGGTTAGACAATTTATCACAGGATACAGACTTACTTCCACCCATGTGATTAATGTATGCCACTGCTGTAGTGTTGTCAACCTGAAGTTGAACATGCACATGATGCATATTGCTACAATAAGCCTATAACCCATAGAGTGCTCCCAACAACTCTAAGTCGTTAATACCATGTGACTGAAGCATCGATGATTCCTGCAGATTCCATCTGCCACCGCAGCTTGACACGGTGTTGGTAGCACCCCAACCTAGAGCACTGGCATCAGTTTGCAGGATAACTGATGGTGTATCAACTAAAATAGTACTAGAGCAATACATAATATTGGTCACCCACCATTGTAACTCGGCAATGACTTCAGCTGGCAACTGCATGGGTCTATCGAAGTGACCTCTATGAAGTTTGAGTGCCTGCTCCTTTGCACATTGTAAGTTTTGATAGTGCAAAGGCCCGAACTGAGCAGCTGGGAAAGCAGCCACTAACTTGCCAATTATACTAGCCACATGTCTAATAGAAGGTTGGTTCTTAACAATGAGGTTACTGCAGGCTTCTATTAATTCTAATTGCTTGCCTCAAGGCAGAGTCACTGACATGTGAATTGAGTTAATGGTGAATCCCAAATAATCAATTACTCTAGATGGTACCAATTTGGACTTAACTCGATGGATTAAGGACCCCAGTCTCTCAAACATGAGTTTGGTAGCTGACACAGATAATTCAGCTAATTCCATATTCTTCCCAATGATTAAGATGTCATCCAAATATGCCATGACTATATGATTCTGTGCCCTGAGTAGCCCCAAGACTGGTTTTAGCAATTTTGTGAATAGTCTGGGGGCTGAGGTTAACCTATTAGGCAATGCTTTAAACTTCCACAATTGCCCCATCCAGCTAAACTTCAAATATCTCCTGTGGTCTACATGAATGGCCACCGAATAGTAAGAATCTTTGAGGTTGATGCATGCCATGTAACACCCCTTGGAAACCAATTGTTTGGCAGTAACAAAGTTTTCCATTTTGAAGTGTTTATACTGCACAAAGGTGTTAAGCTCAGTCAAATCAAGGATGATTCGGCATCCTCCATCCTTCTTTTGCCTAGTAAATATATTGGACAGAAATTGGTGAGACTCATGATTCAACTTCTCAATTACCCCTTTCTTGAGTAAAGATTCTATTTCAGCTTGTGCATTCGCACACTCCTGTTGTGAAGGAACAAAAGTGCGGCTCGGTTTATGCTGTGTGGGTGGAGGCGAATTGAAAAGGAAGTCAATTTGGAAACCTTGTATACTGCGCAGTATAAACGGGTCAAATGTTATCCAATGCCATTCATGTAAGAAAAATTGTAATCTCCCCCCAACTTGTAACTGATCCATCAAAACTGTTACGCAAACAACCAGACTCACTTACCTCAGTGGTTATCGGCGGTATGGTGTTTGCTTCTGCCCCTGAGGTCTGGGGAGTAGGGCTGTTGGAGGGCGCCATCCGCGCATCTTGAACATGGCCCGGCCTGGGCCCTGCCCTAAAAAAGGCCTCTGTGCCTGTTGTACGTGATGCCCACCATATCCGGCGAACCGTCTGGTGTACTGCCGCCGGAAGGATGAAGTCTTGGAAGGTGTTGGGGCCTTCATAAGGCCGACAGTTTTAGCCTCATCATCCAGCTCCCTGAGCTGCTTAGGCAGATCTTCCCCGAACAGGAGGTTTGGTGGTTGGATGTTCCCGGCCTTGCACAATGCTGAAAATTTGGGGTTCAGAGCAGGACGGATGGCATTCTTTCGGAGGCAATTAATCTCAAAATGTGCATTGCACATTAATGCCATGGCGTCCTGCTGAACATCAGAGAGAGGCCCCCCACCCACTGACCTGGCAAAGGCCGTGATGCCTGAGGCAAGTAATCTTAAAATGTTTTGTAGTTTTACCTCCTGGGCTCTGACGCCCCCTCCAATGTGTCCCCAGATGGAGTGATTCACTGCCGGGACATTCAATCAGGCACAGTTTACTGGGGTATGGTATTTGGTAGTGGTTTCCTCCATGGCCTGATCTTGGAGCTGGTGAGAGGCCAGATAATTAATGCTCATGACTAACTCCTCTCCCAGTGGTTCCCCTGTTTGGGAAGAGATGGCAAATTTGGATGCTATGGGGGGGTACTCCCGAGGCTTGCCCCTCATGCCTTGAAGCATGCTCCCCAGCTGTGCCTCCGTAATCTGAGTCAGTGTAAAACTGGCCTCCTACGCTCCCCTCCTCAGAGAGGGAGACATTGTGCAGCCCTGAGACAGGTGCCGCTGCCGCGGGTTCTCCAGAATACCCGGGCTCAGATAGCTCCCTTCTTTGGAGCATATCGCTTTGGAGCAACCTCTCCATTAGGTGCTCCATGTGGGTCAGTCTCCCAAAAACACTGCCCATAGAAGGAGGAGAATCCTCCTGGCCCAACTCATTCGAGTCCAGGGCTCTGACAGACTTCCTGGTGGCTTTTCCCCCCTGCGGGGTAGCCAAGGTGCTTACTGTCGGCACCAAGTCGGCCCGCCTCTTCACCTTAGACATCGTCTCCGCAAAGTTCGAGTACTCTGTGAACAAACAGTAAACGAAGTGGGAGCAACGACCTCAGATAAAGTATAAGCACTTACCTGAGCATTTTAAACTTACCGCTGGAAGGAGCGAAACGCCCGCCAGTCAGTCGTTGCGCAATGCGTCAGACGTACTGACGCGCATGCGGCTTGACGGCCTTCTTCACGTAGTCACTCACGTGACTCCGAAGTAAAATATAGATAAATGTGAGGTTATCCACTTTGGCGGCAAAAGCAATGGGGTAGATTATTATCTCAATGGGGTTAGGTTAGGTAAGGGGGAGGTGCAGCGAGACCTGGGCGTCCTTGTACACCAGTCACTGAAAGTAGGCGTGCAGGTACAACAGGCAGTGAAGAAAGCTAATGGAATGTTGGCCTTCATAACAAGAGGATTTCAGTATAGGAGTAAAGAGGTTCTTCTGCAGTTGTATAGGGCTCTGGTGAGACCACATCTGGAGTATTGTGTACAGTTTTGGTCTCCTAATTTGAGGAAGGACATCCTTGTGATTCAGGCAGTGCAGCGTAGGTTCACGAGATTGATCCCTGGGATGGCGGGACTGTCATATGAGGAAAGATTGAAAAGACTAGGCTTGCATTCACTGGAGTTTAGAAGGATGAGGGGATATCTTATAGAAACATATAAAATTATAAAAGGACTGGACAAGCTAGATGCAGGAAAAATGTTCCCAATGTTTGGCGAGTCCAGAACCAGGGGCCACAGTCTTAGAATAAAGGGGGAGCCATTTAAGACTGAGGTGAGAAAAAACTTTTTCACCCAGAGAGTTGTGAATTTATGGAATTCCCTGCCACAGAGGGCAGTGGAGGCCAAGTCACTGGATGAATTTAAGAGAGAGTTAGATAGAGCTCTAGGGGCTAGTGGAATCAAGGGATATGGGGAGAAGGCAGGCACGGGTAATTGATTGGGGACGATCAGCCATGATCACAATGAATGGCGGTGCTGACTCGAAGGGCCGAATGGCCTCCTCCTGCACCTATTTTCTATGTTTCTATGTTTCTATGTCACGAATAGTGAAGTCTGGTTCATTGATGAAAAGCTTCATAGTAAATGTTAGTAATTTCATCTTAAACACACACTGAAGCTTTCACCGAACAAATAGAAACATAGAAACATAGAAATTAGGTGCAGGAGTAGGCCATTCGGTCCTTCAAGCCTGCACCGCCATTCAATATGATCATGGCTGATCATCCAACTCAGTATCCCGTACCTGCCTTCTCTCCATACCCTCTGATCCCTTTAGCCACAAGGGCCACATCTAACTCCCTCTTAAATATAGCCAATGAACTGGCCTCGACTACCCTCTGTGGCAGAGAGTTCCAGAGATTCACCACTCTCTGTGTGAAAAAAGTTCTTCTCATCTCGGTTTTAAAGGATTTCCCTCTTATCCTTAAGCTGTGACCCCTTGTCCTGGACTTCCCCAACATCGGGAACAATCTTCCTGCATCTACCCTGTCCAACCCCTTAAGAATTTTGTAAGTTTCTATAAGATCCCCTCTCAATCTCCTAAATTCTAGAGAGTATAAACCAAGTCTATCCAGTCTTTCTTCATAAGACAGTCCTGACATCCCAGGAATCAGTCTGGTGAACCTTCTCTGCACTCCCTCTATGGCAATAATGTCCTTCCTCAGATTTGGGGAATCAGATCAGAAATGGAGACTTCACTGGAGTTGATTACGATATGATACGATACGATATGCTATAATATTTATCCCAGGAGGGAAATTGATCTGCCAACAGTCATAAAAATACAAAATACATGAAACATGTATTTAAAATGATGAGTGGAAAGGATTGGGGGATGTGCTAAGATAATGGAGGGGGGGGGGGGGGGTGGGGGGTGGAGAGAAGGAAGAGATATAGTTTTAAAGAAGGAACTGCAGATGCTGGAAAATCGAAGGTACACAAAAATGCTGGAGAAACTCAGCGGGTGCGGCAGCATCTATGGAGCGAAGGAAATAGGCAACGTTTCGGGCCAAAACCATAGTTTGTTGCCAGTACCTGCAATGGCACTCTGAGCATTAAGGTCATGCTACCTGTCATCAGGTAGTAACAAGATTTATTTAAGAGGACAGCATGTTGTTTTAAAAGCACATTGTACAATGAGACAGCAGGCTTTGTGTTTGAAATCATATGATCATGTGTTCCTCACCTCAGTCAATCCATTTTGAGAATAGTATAGAAATGAAAGAGTAGAAACAAGGAACTGCAGATGTTGATTTACACAAAAGAACACAAAGCGCTGGAGTAACTCAGTGGGTCAGGCAACATCTATGGAGATCAACGTTAGGTGATGTTTCAGGTCAGGCCCTTTTTCCGACTGGATAGGGGACGTTTTGGTTCAAGACCCTTCTTCAGCCTCGGAAGAAGATTTCCAACACAAAATGTCAGCTATAAATGTTCTCCAGAGATGCTGCCTGACCCGCTGAGTTACTCCAGCACTTTGTCATTTAGGGAAGTAAAAAGATTATCGACCTGAACAACAACCACACATCCCTCCTAATGACCCATTAGAGATTGTCATTGGATTTTATTGATTTTATACAAATACAAGGCTGTAGCAATAAAGTAATGGCCCACTGAGACTCTAGCATTGTATGTCTATTATTGGTATAAACCAGCATCTGCAGTTCCTTTTTATTACAATGGCAGTAAGGTGGAGCAGCAGTAGAGTTGCTGCCTTACAGCGTTTGCAGCACCGGAGGCCCGGGTTCAATCCTGAATATGGGTGCTGTCTGTACGGAGTTTGTACCTTCTCCCCATGGGTTTTCTCCAAGATCTTCGGTTTCCTCCCACATTCTAACAACGGACAGGTTTGTAGGTTAATTGGCTTGGTATAAGTGTAAATTGTCACTAGTGTGTGTAGGATAGTGTTAATGTGCGGGGATCGATCGTCAGTGCGGACTCGGTGAGCCGAAGAGCCTGTTTCTGTGCTGTATCTCTAAAACTAAAAAAACTAAAACTACCTTGCGTATCATTTACAAACCTTGCTTATTTTTCACCAAATTCACTTATTTTTGTTGCCTTCTCTGGGGAGCTGATTTTGACCTAATTGCATTTTTTATAGTTGTTCATGGTTGTTTGCCCAGTTTTGATCTTTATTAAGGTGAGGAGTGTTATGGGCCTGTCCAACTTAGGCGATTTACTGTCAAGTCGCCGGCAGTCGCCAGAAAAAACGGCGACTGGAATGGCGACTGTCAGAGTGGAACACACACACACACACACACACACACACACATCGCTTCCTTCACCAGCCCCTTACGCAGGCGGGGGACTGGGCAAGCGGGGGGAACGCTGTCTGAGTGAAATTCACACGGTGCAAAGCCAATGTGATACAGACACACACCACGATGAACAGGAAAGTTGGCGCTGTAATTAAGATGGTGAAAGCACAGTGTACGGGAAGGGTCATGTAAGTCCTTTAAAAGAGGGGGGGATAGGTGGGGGAGAGTGGGGAGAAGGGGGGAGAAGGGGGGATAAGGAGCGGAGACAACTTTTAAAAAGCCAGAGATACATGGCTGTGAAGCTCGGCGGACATTAACATTACCGGTCAGTTATCCTTAGTTCTGAAAACTACTGCTTCCGTTTTTTTATTCTCAATGAGCCAATGAAATTCACCGGTCAGCACTGGCTAGAACCTACGAGAACCTACGACAACCTTCGACCTCCTGGCAATCCACTACCACTGCACCTACGGCACGAGAATTCTTGCTACTCTCCATGGCGGCTTCATTCTGGTTGACGCTAATTTTTCAACATAATGAGGCCTCGACCAGTTCCCAGAATGCGGGAACTCCTCACGACCATGAAGGAGACTACCTGGCAACCACCTGCGAAATTGTGGCTACCATGTGGCAACCGTATAGTCTCCTGCAGTCGCCTAAAAAGTCACCTAAGTGGGACAGGCCCTTTAGAGTAACAGGTTAGACCATCAAATTGGAATTCATAGATGCGTTAGTATTTAAGTCTAATTTGGATTACGCCTAATTGCACTGCTCAGTATATGGTGATATTACACAAGTTACATCTATTAAAGAACTTTTTGTCTAGATTTCCAGCAGGTCTGTTGCTTTACCTCTTTTTTTTAAAGCAAAAATTGGGAACTATTGAAATAAATGATAAGGATGAAAAAACCTCCAGTTGCAGCTAAAAGGTTATCAAGGTTATCTTCAAAATCCTGATTTCTGATAATATTATGTGTTCGGTTCAAAGTTGAGCTGATCAAGTATCTCGGGCATCTGTGCGAGAGAAGTACTATCTAAGGTCTTCACTGCAGGCTATCTTTTACAGAAGTGAAACAAATTTTCCCACTCATATATCAAAACGCTTTACCTTGGATATTGGTCCGAACTCATGAACCAACCCTCCAGCACGGTTCTCTTATAAAAGCTGATAAGTTTTCCCAGTGCAGTTATACAGCTGTGGTCATTCCTGTCAGAGGATGATGACAGAACCTATCATAAGATGTGATCTGGTTAGGACTAAACAGAGGTGATAAAATGGTGAGGATTAGAAAGCAGCATGCGACTCAGGTCCTGTGACAAAACATAAAGTTACATCATTAGGCGAGTCAAAAATGAAGCTCGGGTTGATGCTAGCTCCTGTTTGTGGGCTGGAAATGTGGATATGTTGCTGCATGAGGTGAATCTGAGGGGGCAATGCAACAAGCCTTTTCTACCCATGAGAAAAGCTGGAAAAATAGTTTATGCTCTGCAAAGTATGTGCAAAACCTGTAGCCAGTGGGAGAAGGCAACATGCGGCAATATATATGTAAAATCATGCTATCACCAGATTTAGTTTGTTAGGACGTTAATGCAAAATTTTTGCTAATACTTCCTTTCAATGTCAAATATCAAATGTGCATGAATTCACACAACCTTACCAAAATTGCATTGCATTGAATGCCGCAGTTAACAATTGCAACAATTAATATTCCATTGAGTCAACTGGGGATGACTTTACCATGATAATGACTTGTTGTTTGATTGAAGGCTGTTGCTGTACTGAAATGTTTTGCCACATTCATAGTTATTGGTAAGTTTACTGATGCTCTTGGCTCTAACCAATGTTGGACCTTACTTGTTTGGCCAGAAAACTGCTTTGAAAGAGCCTCTCCCCACAGGTAAACACAAAAAGCTGGAGTAACTGAGCGGGTCAGGCAGCATTTCTGGAAAAAAATAATAGGTGATGTTTCTGTTCGAGAGCCTTCTTCAAACTGTTTCCCTTCCTACAACTGCCTATTTCTTTCCCTTTGAAGCATGATGGAACTTCCACTCTAGGAATGCTTTACATTTGCAAGTAACTCCTGAATCTCTGAGCCAGCTATCGAATTAAAAAAAAAATCTTTCATATTGTTTGAGGCTTTTAGGGATCAGAAGATTCCATTCATAATTTTCCAGCTCCATCAAAGATACTGATGTTGGTGTATGGGGAAAAAGAGAGAAAACGGAGATTTGACCCCATCAGTATATTATTGACATCATGACATAGGGCGAGCAAAATAACGCTCCCGAATTGCACAGCTAATTTCAGAATTCCAACTTTGAATGAATCAGCACCTAATTAAAAGTAGAGTACATTGGTATAGAATCTTAACCTTAGCAAAATATTCGCAACACTCGGTGGCACTGTGGCGCAGTGGTAGAGTTGCTGCCTTACAGTGCCAGAGACCCAGGTTCGATCCTGACTACGGGTGCTTGTCTGTACGGTGTTCGTACGTTCTCCCCGTGACCTGCGTGGGTTTTATCCGAGCTCTTCGGTGTCCTCCCACACTCCAAAGACGTACAGGTTTGTAAGTTAATTGGCTTGGTCTAAATGTAAAATTGTTCCTACTGTTGTGTAGGGTAGTGTTAATGTGTGGGGATCGCTGGTGCGGACTCGGTGGGGCGAAGGGCTTGTTTCCGCGCTGCATCTCTAAACTAAACTAAACTAAAAATATTTTTTTATTGGTCCCATCATTTATGTTGTTGTGTTAATTTACATCAGATTTTTATAAACAACTTCAGCAGAATTTCAAGTTAAAATGAATCCCTGGCTGTTGCGGTATGTGGACCATTATTCCAACAAAATGGGATTGTCCATAAATGTACACCATAACTTTATCCTTGCTGATGTTTTTGGAGTTGATGAGAGAATAATGGAATTGCCTGCTATGTCCTGACTACCTCTCAGATGGAAATTTCATCCAGCATAAGAGGAATCATGGCAAAGGTTTACAAAAATATTCTATAGTCCTCTGAGTCTTGATTTGAACTACCTCCTTGATTTGCTGTCCTGCTCCCCACACTATTAAATCAAGAAAGTATGCACTTTCCACTTCGCCATGTTCTTTCCCTGCAACCACAGGAGATGTAACACTTGTGCCTACATCATCTCCCTCACTTCCATTCAAGCACCCCAGTAGCCTTTCCAGACAGAGGTCCACATACACCTCCTCTAACCTCATCAACAGCATTTGGTGCTCCTGATGTGGCCTCCTTTGATTGAATGAATGAATAAGTAAGTTTATTGGCCAATTAATTCACATACAAGGAATTTGCCTTGGTGCTCAGCCCGCAAGTGACAACATGACATACAGTGGTAGTTAGGAATGACACATAAAACATTAAACATTAATAATAAAACATTATCGATTAAACATGTGGATTAAATAAAATACCAGAGCAAAAGGAGGCTACAGATTTTGGGTTATTGAGTATAGCCACTACTCGTGGAAAAAAGCTGTTTTTATGTCTGGCTGTGGCAGCTTTGACAGTCCGGAGTCGCCTTCCAGAGGGAAGTGATTCAAAGAGTTTGTGGCCAGGGTGAGAGGGGTCAGAGATGATCTTACCCGCTCGCTTCCTGGCCCTTGCAGTGTACAGTTCATCATTGGAGGGAAGGTTGCAGCCAATAACCTTCTCAGCTGATCGGACGATTCGCTGCAGCCTCCGGATGTCGTGCTTGGTGGCTGAGCCAAACCAGACATTGGTGGAACCAAGCGTAGGCTCGGCAACCATTTTGTCCCGCACTTGTGCCCGGTCTGCCAAGGCCTGCTGGATCTCTCGGTCGCTAACCAGTTTAATTCCCCTTCCCATTCCCATACCAACATTCTGTCCTCGACATCCTCCATTGCCAGTGTGAGGCTGCATGCAAAGTGGAGGCACAGCATTTAATATTCCATTTGGGTAGCTTACAACCCAAGCTAGTTATCCTGCCCCTCTTTCTCTATTACCCCCCCCCTCCCACCCCACCCCCACACCCCCCATCGCCATCCACGTATTTCATAGAAACATAGAAACATAGAAAATAGGTGCAGGAGTAGGCCATTCGGCTCTTCGAGCCTACACCGCCATTCAATATGATCATGGCTGATCAACCAACTCAGTATCCTGTACCTGCTTTCTCTCCATATCCCCTGATCCCTTTAGCCACAAGGGACACATCTAACTCCCTCTTAAATATAGCCAATGAACTGGCCTCAACTACATTATGTGGCAAAGAATTCGAGAGATTCACCACTCTCTGTGTAAAAAATGTTTTTCTCATCTCAGTCCTAAAAGATTTCCCCTTTATCCTTAAACTGTGACCCCTTGTTCTGGACTTCCCCAACATCGGGAACAATCTTCCTGCATCTAGCCTGTCCAATCCCTTAAGAATTTTGTAAGTTTCTATAAGATCCCCCCTCAATCTTCTAAATTCTAGCGAGTACAAGCCGAGTCTATCCAGTCTTTCTTCATATGAAAGTCCTGACATCCCAGGAATCAGTCTGGTGAACCTTCTCTGTACTCCCTCTATGGCAAGAATGTCCTTCCTCAGATTAGGAGACCAAAACTGTACGCAATACTCCCGGTGTGGTCTCACTAAGACCCTGTACAACGGCAGTAGAACCTCCCTGCTCCTATACTCAAATCCTTTTGCTATGAATGCTAACATACCATTCGCTTTCTTCACTGCCTGCTGCACCTGCATGCCTACTTTCAATGACTGGTGTACCATGACACCCAGGCTCGTTGCATCTCACCTTTTCCTAATCGACCACCATCAGGTAATAGTCTACTTTACTCTTTTTGTCACCAAAGTGGATAACCTCACATTTATCCACATTATACTGCATCTGCCATGCATTTGCCCACTCACCCAGCCTATCCAAGTCATCTTGCAGCCTCCTAGCATCCTCCTCACAGCTAACACTGCCCCCCAGCTTCATGTCATCCCCAAACTTGGAGATGTTGCATCCAATTCCCTCGTCCAAATCATTAATATATATTGTAAATAGCTGGGGTCCCAGCACTGAGCCTTGCGTTACCCCACTAGTCACTGCCTGCCATTCTGAAAAGGACCCGTTAACTCCTACTCTTTGCTACCTATCCACATCAATACTGAACCCCCAATACCGTGTACTTTAAGTTTGTTTTCTAATCTCTTATGTGGGACCTTGTCGAAAGCCTTCTGAAAGTCCAGATATAACACATCTACTGGTTCTCCCTTATCCACTCTACTAGTTACATCCTCTAAAAATTCTATAAGATTCGTCAGACATGATTTACCTTTCATAAATCCAATGATTTCACCACTTTCCAAATGTGCTGCTATCCCATCTTTAATAACTGACTCTAGCAGTTTCCCCACTACCGATGTTAGACTAACTGGCTGTAATTCCCCGTTTTCTCTCTCCCTCCCTTTTTAAAAATTGGGGTTACATTAGCTACCCTCCAATCCTCAGGAACTACTCCAGAATCTAAAGAGTTTTGAAAAATTATCACTAATGCATTCACTATTTCTGGGGCTACTTCCTTAAGTACTCTGGGATGCAGCCTATCTGGCCCTGGGGATTTATCGGCCTTTAATCCATTCAATTTACCTAACACCACTTCCCGGCTAACCTGGATTTCACTCAGTTCCTCCATCTCATTTGACCCCCGGTCCCCTGCTATTTCCGGCAGATTAATTAAGTCTTCCTTAGTGAAGACAGAACCAAAGTAGTTATTCAATTGGTCTGCCATGTCCTTGTTCCCCATGATCAATTCACCTGTTTCTGACTGCAAGGGACCTACATTTGTTTTAACTAATCTTTTTCTCTTCACATATCTATAAAAACATTTGCAGTCGGTTTTTATGTTCCCTGCCAGTTTTCCTTCATAATTTATTACCCCTTTCCTAATTAAGCCCTTTGTCCTCCTCTGCTGGACTGAATTTCTCCCAGTCCTCTGGTAGGCTGCTTTTTCTGGCAAATTTGTATGCTTCATCTTTTGTTTTGATGCTATCCCTGATTTCCCTTGTTATCCACGGATGCACTACCTTCCCTGATTTATTCTTTTACCAAACTGGGATGAACAATTGTTGTAGTTCATCCATGCAGCCTTTAAATGCCTTCCATTGCATATCCACCGTCAACCCTTTAAGAATCAATTGCGAGTCTATCTTGGCCAATTCACGTCTCATACCCTCAACGTTACCTTTCTTTAAGTTCAGAACCCTTGTTTCTGAATTAATTATGTCACTCTCCATCCTAATGAACTCAACCATATAATGTTCACTCTTGCCCAAGGAGCCATGCACAACAAGACTGCTAACTAACCCTTCCTCATTACTCAATACCCAGTCTAGAATAGCCTGCTCTCTCGTTGGTTCCTCTACATGTTGGTTTAGAAAACTATCCCGCATACATTCCAAGAAATCCTCTTCCTCAGCACCCCTGCCAATTTGATTCACCCAATCTAAATGTAGATTGAAGTCACCCATTATAACTGTTTTACCTTTGTTGCACGCATTTTTAATTTCCTGTTTGATGCCATTCCCAACTCCACTACTACTGTTAGGTGGCCTGTACACAACACCCACTAGCGTTTTCTGCCCCTTAGTGTTTCGCAGCTCTACCCATATTGATTCCACATCCTCCAAGCTAATGTTCTTCCTTTCTATTGCATTAATCTCCTCTCTAACCAGCAATGCTACCCACTTCCTTTTCCTTTCTGTCTATCCCCCCTGAATATTGAATATCCCTGTATGTTCAGATCCCAGCCTTGGTCACCCTGGAGCCATGTCTCCGTGATCCCAACTATATCATAGTCATTAATAGCTATCTGCACATTCAACTCATCCACCTTATTACGAATGCTCCTTGCATTGAGACACAATAATGTTGAAAAATGGCCCTTTTTGATTTTTGAGCTGATTTGTCTGCCTACCACTTTTACTTTTCACCTTGCTACCTATTGCTTCTACCCTAATTTTACACCCTCTGTCTCTCTGCTCACACATTTAAGAAACCCACCACCTCTTATTTTCTGTTTATTATCTTTTTCTTCTTCCCCCCCCTACATTGGGTCTGAGTGCTTCCCTTCTCTGCCTCCTGCCTCACACACTGTCTACTAGCTTTCTCTATTTGAGTCCCTCCCTTTGGCTTTACATTTCACTCCTCTTCTCTACTCATCCCACACCTATTGTCTCCTTTTCACTCCAGCCTTTATCAATTACTACATCCATCTGTAAACCAACCCACACCCCTGTCACTTATATCCATCTGTCACTTGCCAGGCTTGGTCCTGACCCCACCTTCTTCTCAACTTCCCCTCCCTCACTACATTCAATCTGAAAAATGTCGATTGCTGAAACATCACCAATCAATTCCCTCCACACCCGCTGCCTGACCGGCTGAGGTATTCCAGCTGAAGGCATTGGTGCGGGTGGAAGAAGGGTTTCACATAGTTTTCTGAAAACAAAAGTGAAGGAAAATGTTTGCACTTCAAGATCAGTTTGTCCTGAGCTAGTCAACCCCATTTTACTTGCACAAAGGAATACAATTTCTGGGGTAGATACAAAATGCTGGATTAACTCAGCGGGACAGGCAGCATCTCTGGAGAGAAGGAATGGGTAACGTTTTGGGTCGAAACCCTTCTTCGGACTGATTTCTGGGGTGCTAGGAATAGCTGAAGATGAAGGATTTCTAAGGGAAAGTTGATTTTTAAATCCAAATTTTTCTTTTGAAAACGAGCACAAAATGATATTTATTTTTGCTGTTGTATAGATCAGGAAAATATCCTATCACTGGGGAACAAATCTCTGAACAAGGCCAGTGTTCAGGTCTGCTTCATTTAAACAAGAAAATCACCTGGTAAGTAACAGGATCTAGACAGCAAGTCAATGAACCTATGAAAGGTCTCCTATAATGAACAAAATGAAGCCAATACACTGAGTCTTTGCCCTTCTTATCGACAAAGGTTGCCTTCAAACACTACACATCTTTTCCCATATTAATCATCGCTTTAAATGGATAAACCATTATCAATGATGTAAGCATTTTTAAAGGCTATAAGGGAAGGATCTTTGCGACAGAGACCGGGACAGTTTTTGGTAGCAGGGTACTAGATGTTAAAACAGCCAGGAGTATGATACAAACCAGAGGGGGACATACAATCCTACCTGTTAAAGATAGCTTAGTCTCATCATGTAGGCAAAAAGTAGAGACTGAGATATGGAACTGAACTGATGAAGGTGATTTATGTACAGAATTAAAATATTGGCATTTTTATGGAGTGAAATGTCACAGCACTGCTGTACCTTCAAGTTTTACATTTCCTCTTTGAATCCATGTCAGCCTTCATATACACTTGAGAACTTAATCAATCCTACCAGAACCTATAAAGTAGCACTGAATATTTTACTTGTGTAATAACTGGTCAGGGAAACTCTTACAATATACATTGGAATACAAATTACACCACACAGCAATGTCTCTTTTTTTCTTTATGCAATGCCTAATAACAATATCTAAACAATTATTCAGATGTTAATCTGTGTCTAACATCCTTCTGTTTGGATGTTTCACCTGACAATCTGTACACTGCATCATCCAGGGATGTCTTACGGCTGTTAAGTTTGTTGCAAAGGTTAAAAATAGCTCAGACGTGATCCCAGAATGTTTTAACATGAACAGATCAATCCGTTTGCATCTGACAGTGAACCAGAAATTAATCAGTAAGATGACGTTTTTTAAATCATCAAAACATCTGTGGTATTTCGAAGAGGAGTTATTTGTAAAATTTGCAGTGCTCTTACTCCAGTGCTCGTAGTGCCTAAAGCTACAACAGAATTAAAGAAGGAAAATGTCACACAACTTACATACCTGTAACCCTATATCATCAAAACAATAACTACGCTATTATACTCAGCTATAACTGCCTTGACACATGCAGATCTATAGAGATCAATTGATTTTAAGTGAAAAGGCAAACTAATTGCTCTCCTATGTCTGTGTCTTTTATACAGATGATGTGAAACATAAACTCTGAAAGCCAAAGCCAACCAAGCACAACACTGCACCTTGTCAAAAGGCGAGATTCATTTCTTCGAGCAAGATCAAAGTATTTTTAGCCTTCATTTGATCAGACAATTTCAAGGATCTCCTTGAAACCAAGGAATTCTGTAGCTGAAAGGCTCAAGAGTGTAGCAATTTAAACAATGATGCCGCATCAAATTTTAGCTCCAAACAAAATGCGCGCTTTTGTAATCACCACATTTAGTTAAAGAGGAATCCAACATAATGAAATGTTCTCCATCTTAGAACCTTCCAAAGGCTGAACTGAATTAACCTCAGGAACATTAATTCAGTATGAGCCTCTTTTACCAAACTGAATGAATGCTCCTGATTGAGAATCACAGTGATTTTTAATCTATGTATATTATTTGATCCCTAAGCTCAGAAGGATTCAATAATTTATATTTGAGCTTTCTGAAGAGATTACCTTATATGTGATGTAACCAAACAAAAGGACATAGTAGTGGATCACTAGGTACCATCTACCGAGATGAGTTGCTAATTGTAAATGAAAATGCAATCAATTTAACATTCCAAAAGGAAAATCAAATATCGCTTCATATTGTGTTTGCATACCTATTAACATTTACGCTGCTCTTATGTTTGAGATTAGGAAAGCTAAGAGGGAAAATGAACACAAATGGAAATAGCAAGGGTTTTTCATGAGGTTAATCACTTAAGGATAGGGCCCTTTGAATCCGGCACGCCAGTTAATGAAGGTGGATGAGGGGCAACTGTAATTAGGGACATCTTTACCACTGTATAATGAAGTCAGCTTGATTGCCTGCACCAGAGAGAAACTTTCCAGACTTTTATCCTAATTACCTAAAGTTTTCTTGCTCATGACAGGCAGTGTGGTTGTTGGAGAACAGAATACTGATGGTGCATGAAGGCAGCACCAAATTGACATAGCTTGGGTCAGGGGTCAGCAACCTACGGCCCACGGGCCGGATGCGGCCCCTAACCCGAAATCATCCGGCCCGCCGGCGTATTTTGTTTCAATTAGTTTTCGTGACTTGGGAACTGTAGCCAGTCCCAGGGACGCGAGCTGATCTGGGAACTGCAGCTCGTCCCGAAGCATGCAGGTGACCTGGGCGCTACAGACAGTCCCAGGGACGTGAGCTGATCTGGGAACTGCAGCTAGTCCTGGCGACGCGAGCTGATCTGGGAACTGCAGCTCGTCCCGGGGCACACATTCGACCTGGGCGCTACAGCCAGTCCCGGGGCACGCAGGTGACCTGGGCGCTACAGCCAGTCCCGGGGCACGCAGGTGACCTGGGCGCTACAGCCAGTCCCGGGGCACGCAGGTGACCTGGGCGCTACAGCCAGTCCCGGGGCACGCAGGTGACCTGGGCGCTACAGCCAGTCCCGGGGCACGCAGGTGACCTGGGCGCTACAGCCAGTCCCGGGGCACGCAGGTGACCTGGGCGCTACAGCCAGTCCTGGGGCACGCAGGTGACCTGGGCGCTACAGCCAGTCCCGGGGCACGCAGGTGACCTGGGCGCTACAGCCAGTCCCGGGGGCGCGAGCTGATCTGGGAACTGCAGCTCGTCCCGGGGCACACATTCGACCTGGGCGCTACAGCCAGTCCCGGGGCAGGCGAGCCGACCTGGGAACTGCAGCCAGTCCCTGGAACGCGAGGGACCTGGGAACTGCAGAAAACTAATTGAAAAAAAACGTGAAAACTAATGCGAAAAACAACACCAAGTGTCACACTATGGCGATAGATGTTGCCTGCCATCCGTTCACAGACGTGGGTCCTGGCTCCTATGCAGAACAAGGTTGCCGACTCCTGGACTAAATGGAGCAAATAGTTTTATTTTCCTTTCGGTTTATTGTATGTTTATTTATTGTTGGCACACTGTGGCCTTTCATAGTGGGAGAATGAAATAGGATTTCAGTTTTATTTTCTCGGAAGAGTCATTGCAACATCATGTGCTTATACAGAAGATCATCAAACAAAATTTGATATTGAAACAGATGCAGAGCAATAAGAACAGTTATCAAAGAAGCAAGTTTAAAAAAAACACCTTTAATAAGGATAGAGAAGGAGAGCTGTGAAGAGGTTTAGAATTTCCAAGGATGGAGCAGGATTATGGAAAAGTAAATACAAGACAAGAGCAGGTTAGGATCAACTTTGGGATTCTTTAAATTTTAATAAATGATCCAAGCTCAAATGTTTATGGGGATTGGCGTTGGGTAGTGCTCCGCTGTTGTTAAAATGCCCTTTGAAGGGCCTGAACAGATGGATTGAAATGGTCAGCTTGAAACTCCCTGTCAATAAAATCACATATGTATAACAAACAAGATTACTCAATTAATTTCCTACTGTGGTAAAATTGTTGGCATTAATAGTTGTGTTTCAGTTTGTCAGGTTGGAATCCTTTGGTTATTTTGTCCACTCAGAGAATTAGTTTAAATATATAATTATGTAAACTACAATGATAACCTACATACTTAGTAAGGAAACTTTGCTTGATATTTTCATCTTAAAATGTCCCTTGATTTGCTGCTCTATTGATTTCAAGATCAGAGTGAGAGCCTGTACAGTAGCTAAAAGCAATTACTATCGTTTCTTGTTTGTTTTTCCCAGATATATTATAGAAAACTGCTTACAATGAACCATTCCACATTTCCTTGCTCATTGCCTGCTTTGATCTGTCATTTCACACCTTACCCTTCCATATCTCTAGTCTCCCTCTCCCCTGACTCTCAGTCTGAAGAAGGGTGTCAACTTGAAATGTCACCCTTTCCTTCTCACCAGAGATGCTGTCTGGTCCCGCTAAGTTAGTCTAGCATTTTGTGTCCATCTTCAGTGTAAACCAGCATCTGCAGTTCCTTCCTACCCATTACTGAAACCTTTTGTGGTGACTTCTGCTGGCATGGAGTCAATTAGAATCGACGAGTTAAGAAATCGGTTAAAAAAAAGTATCTTAAAAATGGTTGGAAGATTGAAACATAACATGACCAAAGGCCTCTCAAAATATTCAGGGAAGGAAAAAGAATAAGTAAGGGAATAATAATGGGCTGGTCCAATGTTTCATTGTCAAAGATAGTTGTAAAGTTCATTACCCAGCATTGGCTAACCAAGAATATTCAGCATGGATTTATAAAGAACAGATTATGTTTGTCTAGCTTAATTATATTTTATGACTATGTTATAGAGCATATAGGTAAAGGGAATATAATGGATGTATATGAAGACATTTCATAAAGATGCCACATGAGAAATTTATAATGAAAATGAAGATATGTGGTAATAAAGGGAATATTGTTACATGATTGGAGAAATTGCTAAGGGAAGAAACGCAAAGGCAGGGGATCAATGGATCTTTTCAGATTTGACAGGATAAGCTTGATTGGTCCATGTAAGGAATTTCATTGTTTTTATATAAATGAATTATTCTGACGAATTATTCAGAGGAATAGAAAGGCATTCCGACTTCTTGGACTGTGAGTAAGACTAAAGGGCCTGTCCCACTTGGCCGTCATTTGCGCACCATTTACATGACCTGTTAGCGTGTGGGTAGCGCATGGGTGGCACGGGGACGGGCACATGGAGTGGTGTGGAGAAGTGTGGAGTGGCATGGAGGAGTGTGGATTTCGTCCTGCACGAAATCTTCGCGCGCCACCGGCCTGTCGCGTAACTGACGGCCAAAGTGGGACAGGCCCAAGACCCTGGCGCGGCGCAACGTCTCACCTCCAACAGCAGCAGAAGCAGGCAAACGATCGCCGAGCTCGGCCTGGGGCTCACGGCCGTTGCGGATCCGGATCCGCCCCCACTCCTACTCCCAGACGCCCCCACTTCCACGCTAAGACGATTGGAGAAAGACACAAAATGCTGGAGTAGCTCAATGGGACCGGCAGCATCTCTGGAGAGAAGGAATGGGTGACGTTTCGGGTCGAGACCCTTCTTCAGACTGTCGCGTAAATGACGGCCAAGTGGGACAGGCCCTTTAGTGATTGCAGAAGTATGCCGCCAGCTTTGCAGTTAGTGGATAGAGAGCAAAATGCGGTTCCATCTTTAGAAATAAAGGAAATACGTGTTGGGGATAGGATCAGTATGGAGTATAATCAGAGTCATTAGACAATTAACAGTGTGAACTAATAGAAAGACTTGCAAGCACAAATTCAACTATCTTAAATGTTGGAGGTTGATAAAAATGCTGGAGAAACTCAGTGGGTGAGGCAGCATCTATGGAGACTTCAGTCTGAAGAAGGGTCTCGACCCGAAACGTTACCTATTCCTTCGCTCCATAGATGCTGCCTCACCCGCTGAGTTTCTCCAGCATTTTTATCTACCTTCGATTTTTCCAGCATCTGCAGTTCCTTCTTAAACATCTTAAATGTTGGAGTCAGAGGTGCCTCCAAAGAAAGGGAACAGGATTCTGAATTTTATAAATGAAAGCATTAAATGGATGCCAAGAGGTGCACAAACTCAAAATTAAAGAGACGGACACTTCACAGGCAGGAATTATTGGCAGAATGGCACACCGTACGTGACTTATTGAAGCAACTATAATGTCAGAGAGAGGGACAGATATTTAAAAAACACAGATACAGGGAGTGGACAAGAAGTGAGGATTATGATGGATTCATCAGTGACGGGATGAATTATCAGCAGAGACAGGGTGAGCTAAGTGAGTATCAGCTCAATGGAAATGATGTTCACCAATATCTTTCAGCAATGGTGCCAATGGAAAGGCTCATTGGGCAGTGTGGGAGAAGTCAGACTCAATTTATTACAGTTTGCACTCTCACCTCTTATATTTCCACAATGATCCTGTATTCTGGGGAACTGCTATCTACCCAGCTGAATGATTTGACTTGTTTTAAAACCGTATGATAAGTTATTGCCAATAAGCCTAAAATAGTACTACTGACTGCAGATGTCCGGGCCGTCAAAAATACAGTTTTAGTAAAAAATGCTGCTCTGTTCAAAATGAAAACACAAACACATATTAGAATGCAAGTTGGAGGATGTTACCCATAACCTCAACAGTATTTTTTTGACTTTAAATGCAATCATGCTCTCTTTGGAATGTTTCTTTTTAATTCTTATTTGGCTATTTGAGTATAAAATAACTTGAAGAGGAAGTGACTGCACTGGGAATGCTGTTCTTTAGCCACTTTTTGTTCAATCGCCTGACCTTAGCACATATTGCAAGGTCATCTCATTTAAATACTTCTTCAATGTGCTTAGCTGGGAGCATGTAAAGGTCAGGAGGCAAGTTAACCAATGCCACCAACCGTTAAGGACTGCCATTTGGCTTTAAAGTGGAAGAGAAAGAATCTGGCAGATGTGAGGTGTGGATGCAAAGCAGGGTTGTAGCCTGATGCCAATGTGAGTGTTTCCGCAGAACTGCTCCAGTAAAGGAGAGGCATTTGTAGGGTAGATCAACAGCTTTCAGTAAGGACTGGGTCAGCAATTTGTGGGCAGCACGGTGACATAGCGCTAGAGTAGCTGCCTTGCAGCGCCACAGACCCCAGTTCGATCCTGACTATGGGTGCTGCCTGTATGGAGTTTGTACGTTCTCCTCATGACCTGTGTGGGTTTTCTCCGAGATCTTTAGCTTTCTCCCACACTCCAAAGACGTACACGTTTGTAAGTTAATTGGCGTGGTATAAATGTAAAATTGTGCCTAGTGTGTGAAGGGTAGTGTTAATGTGTGGGGATCACTGGTTCATTTCACTTGCACTTTATGTGCAATGTGACGAATAAAACCATATTGTATTGTATTGTATTGTATTGGTCGGTATGGAAGGGCCTGTTTCCACGCTGTACCTCTGAACTAAGACTACTGGAGTTAAATTAGTGCTGACAGAGAAAGCTATTCCTATCATATCTATGGTTCAAATTTAATCGAGTGATAGAGTGATAGGGTCAATGTGGAAACAGGCCCTTCCACCCAACTTGCCCACACCGACCAACATGTCCCATCTACACCAGTCCCATTTGCCTGTGTTTAGCACATATCTCTCTAAACCTGTCCAATCCATGAACCTGTCTAATTGCTTCTTAAATGTTGTAATAGTCCCTGCCTCAACTACCTCCTCCAGCAGCTCTTCCATAGACCCACCACCCTTTGTGTGAAAAAGTTGCAAACATTTCTAAACACCTGTTTTCGCTTTTTATTATGGGGTATTGTGTGTAGATTGATGATAAAAAAAATGAATTTAATCCATTTTAGAATAAGGCTGTAACATAACAAAATGTGGAAAAAGTGAAGGGGTCTGAATACTTTCTGAATGCACTGTATATTTTAATAGCTGAGAGAAAGCTTTCCGAGGGTAGATAATATTACACAGAATAAAAGCTGTGCCCATAAGTACCAAGGAATAGCTTCTCATTTCCCACTTAACCTCCTCTTTTAAAAAAATATAAAAACAGATCATGCTGGAAACACTCAGTAGGTCAGGCAATATCCATGAAACGAGAGAGAGAGACACAAGAAACTGCAGATGCTGGAATCTTGAACAAAACACAAAGTGCTATAATAACTCAGCAGGCTAGGCAGCATCTGTGGAGGGAATGGATCGGCAATGTTTCAGGTTGGGACCCTTCTTCAAACTCTATGAAAAGAGGAACTGGCTGTTTCATTCCCACGGATGCTAAAATCTGAAGCAAAATATGGATAAAGGGTCTCGATCTGAAACGTCATATGTCCATTTCCCACCATAGGTGCTGCTGATCCATTGAGTTCCTCGAACAGTTCTCCTATTTGAGCCAGGCTATATTAACTTCCTAGCAACCAGACAACTTCTCATCTTTTCCTGGTGGGAAGTCAGGTAGATGTGCAAAATCAAGTCAAGTCAACTTTTATTCGTCACTTGCACATGAATTTGCCAGCAGCAGTACAATAAAAAAAGAACACACTATACACAATAAAAATTTAACACAAACATCCACTGTGGTGGAAGGCACAAAATTTGGTCAGTCCTCCTCCAATTTCCCCCGTGGTCGGGACCTCAACCCTCCGCAGTTGCTGCTGCGAGCATCCAGATGTGCAGACAAGATAAGTCCAGGTAAGTCCTGAATCGGTGCTTCCCCATCGGAGACCGCGGCTTCAAGATGGTGTAGGCTGCAGGCCGGCGGTCGAAGATCTAAAGTCCCAGCCACACCACAGCCAGAAGCACCGGAGACCGCCAGGCCGGCGGTCAGAGCTCTTCTCCAGGGATCCCCGGCGAGGGACCCCGCTCCGGACGGCAAGTCCCGCCGCGCCCACGGTTAGAAGTAGGCTGCGGGCCGGTGGTCGGAGCTCCTCCCCTCCGGGGTCCCCAGTCTCCGGACGCCACGCCAGCTGGAGCTCCGCAGACCGCGGCTTCAGGCTGCCGCGGACCAGCGAATGGAGCGTTCCCCTCTGGCGACCCCCGGCGTGGGCTCGCCCGCTCCGCGACGAAAGAGTCCTCGCTGCGCCCGCGGCTGAAGCCCCAGGCGCGTCTCCGGGAATGGCCGCACCGATCCTCGATGTTAGGCCACGGGAGAGTCGACATGGAAAAAGTCGCCTCTCCATGGAGGAGGCGACAGAAGCGGTTTCCCCCTTACCCCCCCCCCCCCACACAATACACACAGAGAAACGTTAAAAACACACATTGAGACACACTAAAAGAACTAAAAAAGTAGAAAAAACTAACTCGCTGCTGGCAGGGCTGCCGGTTCGCAGCGCTCCCACCGACTGAGGTCGTCGCTGGATTATAAAGGGGTGACTCAAGGGCCTGTGTCACTTGGGCGATTTTTTCGGCGACTGCTTCCGACTGTCACAGTCGTAGCAGGTCGCCGAAAAAGCGGCGACTGGACCCCCCCCACGACAATGTCTAAGACAAGCTACACCAACCTACCACCTAGTCGACATCAAGCTACCGACACCCGGCAACCCATTAAGACGTCCACCTATGACCACACCTACGACAATCTACGACCACTCAGGCGACAACCT
Source organism: Malacoraja senta (assembly GCA_038087875.1). Classification (NCBI taxonomy): domain Eukaryota; kingdom Metazoa; phylum Chordata; class Chondrichthyes; order Rajiformes; family Rajidae; genus Malacoraja; species Malacoraja senta. The sequence continues at coordinate 88,594,355 of CM075977.1, read as the reverse complement.
ACGACAACCAAAGTCAACTTCCGTCCACCCGCGACAAGCTAAGACAAGCAACGAACCTGTCGGCGACAACTGAAGACAACTGAAGACAATTCAGTTGCCGGTACCTGTCGCCGGTTGACGTAGGTAGTCGCCAATGGAATACACCGAAGTCAGCAACCTGTGACAACCTGCGTCATCCTGGTGATAACCCACGACAACACCTACACAGATGAAGACAAGCTACGTCAAGCTCACAGTCGCCAAAAAGTTTTGAACATTTCAAAATCCAGCGGCGACCAGAAAAACGTTACGACTCTTTAGGCGACTTGAGGAGACTACTCACGACCATACAGGCATCACCCTGCGATTCAAATCGCCTAAGTGGGACAGGGGCTTAAGTAGCAGAGCTGGTAGAGCCGCTGCTTTACAATTCCAGCACCCGGGGATGATCCTGCCCCCGGGTGCTGTCTGTGTGGAGTTTGCCTGTTCTCCCTATGATGATGTGTGTTTCCTCCAGGTGCTCTTTTTTCTATCACATCCCAAAGACGTGCGTGTTTGTAGATTAATTGTCCTCTGTAAATTGCCCTTAAAGTGTAGGAAGTGGATTGAAATGTGCGATCAATGGTCAGCATGGATATGGTGCTCCAAAGGTCCTGTTTCCATGCTGCATATTTTAATGATTCAATGACTAGTTAGTCAGTGGAGCCACAAGGAAATCTAAACGCTGGTTTACAAATAAAAAACCACAAAGTACTCAGTGGGTCAGGCAGCATCTCTAATGAATATGGATAGGTAATGTTTCAGGTCGGGACCCTTGTTCAGACTCTGAAGAAGGGTCCCGATCTGAAACGTCATCTATCGGTGTTCTCTGGAAATGCTTCCTCACCTACTGAGTTACTCCAGCATGTTGTGTCTTTTTTTACTGATAAGTCAATCTCTGATATTAACTTTCACTTGGCTTTGCATAATTGTGTGTCCGGGCAGATTGTGGCCAAGAAGCTAAGGCTTTCTGTCCCTGGTCCTAAAATTAATTCTGTTTCTCTCTCTACAGTTCTTGTTCAGCATTCTCGATTTTTGTTTCTCATGTGTCTCCAGTTAAAACAGCCTGGCATAGAAAATCTAGTACATGCCGAGAATAGGTGAGATATTTGGCAGCAGCAATGAAGGAATGCCAGTTTCAGTAGTGGGCAGATCATTTATGAGGGTGTTGTCAGGACTTGAGGGCCTGAGGTATAGGGAGAGATTGAGCAAGCTCAGACTTTATTCGTTGGAGGTGAGGAGGATGAGGGGTGATCTTACAGAGGTGTATAGGACCATGAGAGGAATAGATAGGGCAAATGCACAGCTTTTTACCCAGATTAGGGGAATCAAGAATCAGAGAACATAGGTTTAAAGTGAGGGGGGGAAAGATTTAATACGAAACTGAGTGGCAACTTTTTTACACAAACAGTTGAAGAGTTGCCGGAGGAGGTAGTTGAGGCAGGAACTATCACTTAAAAACAATATTTGGAAAGGTACTTGGATAGGATAAGTTTAGAGGGATATGAACCAAATACAGGCAGGTGGGACGTTTAGATTGGCTATGTTGGTCGGCATGGACAAGTGCGGTTGAAGGGCCTGTTTCCATGCCGAATGACTCTATGACTATAGTAGCATTCAAAACTCAAGGTATTGGCACCATCAGGAGAGGAATGCAATTTCTCATGGATGAAGGTCTGGAAACTTGAGGTAGGACTAGGTCTAGGAAATCAGGGGAGGGGAAGAACTGTAGTAGGGATCCCAATTGTGGCCTGGTCAGCTCATCAGTGATATGTGTGTTTTGGAATGGGGTGAAGATTGTTGTCAATGAGAAAGGTTGGAGCCTGTAGAAGAATACTCAGTGAGCAGGATCTGGGTTGGGTCAAGAGCCAGCAAGACAGAACAATGTAGGTATAGTGCCACTGAGCAAAATCAAAAAACGGGGGCAGGTGGGTCTGGATAGTGACAGCAGTGAAGTAATGCCAGTTCCAGTAGTGGGCAGTAGTGAGCACAGGTTAGCAGCTTTGTGGCAACACCATAACTGGTGGAGTTCTGGACAGTGGGGAAAGCTATCAAAGGATGCAGCAGAATATAGATCAGTTACAGATAGGGGTGGAGAACTGGTAGACAGAGATTAATCCAAGCATGTGTGAGGTGTTGCACTTTGAGAGGACAAATGTTAGGGGAAAGTATACAGATTATAGCAAGACCCCGAACTGCAATGATGGGCAGAAGGTCTTTGGTTTAAGTCTATAGCTGCCTGAAAGTTTTTAACACAAGTATGTAGAGTGATAAAGAAGTAATCTGGTATTCTTGCCTTTATTGGTTGGGGCATTGAGTGTAAGAATTGGGACATCATGTTGTATTCATACAAAGCAATGGTTGGATTACACTTGGAGTAAGGCTCTGAATATCTAATCTATCTATGCATCACAATCTATATTACTAAAAGTAAGATCTTGACCGCTTTTGACTCACTGCGATGTGATTTCCGAGGGAACGCCGCGACTTACGGCCGTCATTTTTGGCCACCTCGCTCAGAGCACCCCACTGTCGGACTGGACCAGACGATTTTTCCCAGCGATGAAAAATCAGAGAGATCTTAATGTTTGAAAAAATTTCGCCATTCTCTCTGCTGCCCCTGCTGGTGGGAGGGGGGAGGGACTATAAAACCAGGAAGTGGCGTGCCTCACTCAGTCTCTGCAAGATGGAGGAAGCGAGAGGGTCACGTCACGTCACGTCACGTCACGTCACGTCACGTCACGTCACGTCACGTCACGTCACGTCACGTCACGTCACGTCACGTCACGTCACGTCACGTCACGTCACGTCACGTCACGTCACGTCACGTCACGTCACGTCACGTCACGTCACGTCACGTCACATCACGTCTCTCTGAGCTCTGAATAACACTGAACACATGTCCACTCAACTGTGTGTGCCCTTAATGTGGTTTGAAAAAGAAAATATGGTTGGTTTGAAGTTAAAAGGCACTGCAAATGGTTGTTTGGGGGTTTTGGGTTGAAGTAAAAAGGCACTGCAAATGGTTGTTTGTGGGTTTTGGGTTGAAGTAAAAAGGCCCTGCAAATGGTTGTTTGGGGGTTTTGGGTTGAAGTAAAAAAGGCACTGCAAAGGGTTGTTTGGGTGTTTTGGGTTGAAGTAAAAAGGCACTGCAAAGGGTTGTTTGGTGGTTTTGGGTTGAAGTAAAAAGGCACTGCAAAGGGTTGTTTCGGGGTTTTGGGTTGAAGTAAAAAGGCACTGCAAAGGGTTGTTGGGGGGGGGTTGGGTTGAAGTAAAAAGGCACTGCAAATGGTTGTTTGGGGGGTTTGGGTTGAAGTAAAAAAGGCACTGCAAATGGATGTTGGGGGGTTTGGGTTGAAGTAAAAATGCACTGCAAATGGTGTTTTGGGGGTTTTGGGTTGAAGTAAACAGGCACTGCAAATGGTTGTTTGGGGGTTTGGGGTTGAAGTAAAAAAGGCACTGCAAATGGTTGTTTGGGGGTTTTGGGTTGAAGTAAAAAGGCACAACAAAGGGTTGTTTGGGTGTTTTGGGTTGAGTAAAAAGGCACTGCAAAGGGTTGTTTGGGTGTTTTGGGTTGAAGTAAAAAGGCACTGCAAAGGGTTGTTTGGATGTTTTGGGTTGAAGTAAAAAGGCACTGCAAAGGGTTGCTTGGGGGGTTTGGGTTTAAGTAAAAAGGCACTGCAAATGGTTGTTTGGGGTTTTTGGGTTGAAGTAAAAATGCACTGCAAATGGTGTTTTGGGGGTTTTGGGTTGAAGTAAAAAGGCACTGCAAATGGTTGTTTGGTGGTTTTGGGTTGAAGTAAAAAGGCACTGCAAAGGGTTGTTTGGGGGTTTAGGGTTGAAGTAAAACAGCACTGCAAAGGGTTGTTTGGAAGTTTTGGGTTGAAGTAAAAAGGCACTGCAAAGGGTTGTTTGGGGTTTTTGGGTTGAAGTAAAAAGGCACTGCAAAGGGTTGTTTGGGGGTTTTGGGTTGAAGTAAAAAGGCACTGCAAAGGGTTGTTTGGGGGGATTTAGGTTGAAGTGAAATGGCACTGCTGATGGTTACTTGGGGGTTTTGGGTTGAAGTGAAAAGGCACTGCAAATGGTTGGGGGTTTTGGGTTGAAGTGAAAAGGCACTGCAAAGGGTTGTTTTGGGGGTTTGGGTTGAAGTGAAAAGGCACTGCAAAGGGTTGTTTCGGGGTTTTGGGTTGAAATAAAAAGGCACTGCAAAGGGTTGTTTGGGTGTTTTGGGTTGAAGTAAAAAGGCACTGCAAAGGGTTGTTTGGGGGTTTTGGGTTGAAGTAAAAAGGCACTGCAAATGGTTGTTTGGGTGTTTTGGGTTGAATTAAAAAGGAACTGCAAATGGTTGTTTGGGGGATTTGGGTTGAAGTAAAAAGGCACTGCAAATGGTTGTTTGGGGGTTTTGGGTTGAAGTAAAAACGCACTGCAAATGGTTGTTTGGGAGTTTTGGGTTGAAGTAAAAAGGCACTGCAAATGTTTTTTTGGTGGCTTTGGGTTGAAGTATAAAGGCACTGCAAATGGTTGTTTGGGGGTTTTGGGTTGAAGTAGAAAGGCACTGCAAAGGGTTGTTTGGGGGTTTTGGGTTGAAGTAGAAAGGCACTGCAAAGGGTTGTTTGGATGTTTTGGGCTGAAGTAACAAGGCACTGCAAAGGGTTGTTTGGGGCTTTTGGGTTGAAGTAAAAAGGCACTGCAAATGGTTGTTTGGGGTTTTTGGGTTGAAGTAAAAATGCACTGCAAATGGTGTTTTGGGGGTTTTGGGTTGAAGTAAAAAGGCACTGCAAAGGGTTGTTTGGGGATTTTGGGTTGAAGTAAAAAGGCACTGCAAAGGGTTATTTGGGGGTTTTGGGTTGAAGTAAAACGGCACCGCAAAGGGTTGTTTGTGGGTTTTGGGTTGAAGTAAAAAGGCACTGCAAAGGATTGTTTGGGGGTTTTGGGTTGAAGTAAAAAGGCGCTGCTGATGTTTGCTTGGGGTTTTGGATTGAAGTGAAAAGGCACTGCAAATGGTTGTTTGTGAGTTTTGGGTTGAAGTGAAAAGGCACTGCAAATGGTTGTTTGGGGGTTTGGGTTGAAGTGAAATGGCACTGCAAATGGTTGTTTGGGAGTTTTGGGTTGAAGTGAAAAGCCATTGCAAATGGTTGTTTGGGGGTTTGGGGTTGAAGTGAAAAGGCACTGCAAATGGTTGTTTGGGGGTTTTGGGTTGAAGTAAACAGGCACTGCAAATGGTTGTTTGGGGGTTTTGGGTGCAAGTAAAAGGCACTGCAAATTGTCTAAACTTGACAACTTCCTGTTTGCTCTATATTGATTTTAGATAAAACGCTACCACTTACGGCTGTGATTTTTGGCCATCTTACTCAGTCCCCCTCCGCTCATCAGGTGCCGAGGATTCTACCCATCAATGACAAATAAATGTGTTTATAGTGTTTTAAAAATGTTGAGAATCTCTCTCCTGTCAATCATGCCATGAAGGCCACACCTTTTCCGGTGGGAGGGGGAGGGATTATATAACGCGGAAGTGTGGGTGTGGCTCAGTCTCTGCATGATGGGGAGGGAGAGATCACGACTCTGTCTGAGCTGTGAATCAACTGAAGCCACTGAATGTCTACTGAACTGTGAGTGTGGTGTTTTCTGTGGTTATATGGTGGTTTTATGGTGGTTTCACCCTGCTTGAAATGGTATGAAACTGCATTTGAATGTGTTGGCCTTGCACCCTGCATGAAATGGTATGAAACTGCATTTGAATGTGGTGTAGTTGCACCCTGCATGAAATGGTATGAAACTGCATCTGAATTTGGTGGCCTTGCACCCTCCTTGAAATGGTATGAAACTGCACTTGAATTTGGTGGCCTTGCACCCTGTTTGAAGTGGTATGAAACTGCACTTGAATTTGGTGGCCTTGCACCCTGCTTGAAGTGGTTGGAAACTGCACATGAATTCGGTGGCCTTGCACCCTGCTTGAAGTGGTAGGAAACTGAACCTGAATTTGGTGGCCTTGCACCCTGCTTGAAGTGGTATGAAACTGCACTTGAATTTTGTGGCCTTGCACCCTGCTCGAAGAGGTAAGAAACTGCACTTGAATTTGGTGGACTTGCACCCTGCTTGAAATGGTAGGAAAATGGATTTGAATTTGGTGGCCTTGCACTCTGCTTGAAATGGAATTTCAATGAATAGTCATGAGTCAACTGCCAGCCCACCAGCCGTGAGTGAGCTGCCAGCACATCAGGCTTGAGGGACTGAGCTGCCACCCCAAGAATCCATTTGTCTCACAATGTCCATACTAGCCCTCTGGAGACCTGCAGCCAACAACACCATGCTATGGCTCCAGAAAGTCCCCCCCCCCACTGGCCACCAATATTGGAATTGGTGGAGAGGTGGAATATTGCGTTGTGGGACCAGCCCCGCCTATTTAATCTCTCCCGATAACTGAAGCCCTCTGATGCCAGCAACATCATGGTAATCTAACACAAATGGATAACCATTTAAAAAAAAACTGGAATATTTCTCCAAATGAAATGTGAGGAGGATACATATTTAAACTAGTGCATTATATTTGAGGCGAACATTAGGAAATTCCTTACACAGAGAAAAACTAAAATATGAATAAAGCAAAGGAGGAGTATGGAGTTTCCTGAGAAGTCATGGGAAAATGTGAAAGTTTTGCAATTGTTCCAGACAAATGCTTTATGCTGTCTCCAAAACCTTTTTATGCTGTGATTTAGTTTGATTTAGTTTTAGAGATACAGCTTGGAAACAGGCCCTTCGGCCCATCGAGTCCACACCGACCAGCGATCCCCACACACTAACTATCCTACACACACTAGGGACAATTTTACACTTATATAAAGGCAATTAACATACAACCCTGTACATCTTTGGAATGTGGGAGGAAACCGAAGATCTTGGAGAAAACCCATGCAGTCACGGGGAGAACGTACAAATTCCGTACAGACAGCACCCGTAATCAGGTCTCTGGCACTGCAAGCGCTATAAGGCAGCAACTCTACTGCTGCGCCACCCTACCGCCCCAAATCTTTACAGTATTTGTCTTGCGAGCAGTCTAATTGTAATATGTGGTTGAAGAAAATCCTAATCATCTGCAATCACTCTAGCCCACAATTTCCTGCCATTGGCAACCCACCTTTGCTCACAACTGACCTACTCTGTAAGCCACAGACTTGGCTTCTGGTGGACTTGTTGGTTGTAAAGGTCCTGAAAAGTGCAATCCTGATCCCCAATCAGGAAAGTTGGTGTGGCAACAGGATCTTGGATATGTTCAGGCAATCTCACGGAGGGAGGAGAGAGGTGGGAGTGGTGACAGATACCGCTAGAACAAGCCTTGTAGACGAAACAGCTGAATCTTTTAGACGCTTTCACAGTTGGCTGCCTTTCAAACCTATAAAAAACATTGAGTGTTTCTGAATGTCTCAATACTGTCTGCATAAAGCTGGGAAAGAGCTACCAGCAAATTTGGAACTCCTTTATTCTTCCATGCATGCACAGATGTCCTGAAATTATTGGCAATTGCGTGGAGGATTGTTGGGAATATTGACAGCAACCCACTGCGAAATAATACGTGTCAACCGCAAAACTAATGTTGATTCTGGTTTATAGAGATTCCATCAGCTTGTAAAAATGCATCTCAGCAAAGTGCAGCGGGCTGGCCATAATCCCTTGGGACTTTGATGAACTCAAGAAGTGTCCCGACCCAAAACATAACCTAACCATATCCTCCTGAGATGCTGCCTGACCTGCTGAGTTACTCCAGCACTTTGTGTTTATTTTTGAGAAAATACTGTTCCGTGTGCCCATAGTTTTAGTAATGGGCCTGTCCCACTTACGCGACTTTTTCGGCGAATGCCGACACCCGTCATAGGTCGTTGCTACCGCCGAAAATGTTCAACATGTTGAAAATCCAGCGGTGACCAGAACAAGGTACGACTCTTTGGGCGACTACTCACGACCATACAGGCTTCACCCCGCGACATGTCGCCGAGGTGTCCCTGTATGGTCGTGAGTAGTCTCCTCAGTCGCCCAAAGAGTCGTAACGTCTTTCTAGACGCCGCTGGATTTTCAACATGTTGAGAATTTTCGGCGACCTGCAACGACCTATGACGGTGCCGACATTCGCCGTAAAAGTTACGTAAGTGGGACAGGCCCATTAGATGTCGCAAGGGTAAAGTCTGGCACCAGTGAAGCTAAGATATGTGAGCACTGTTGTGAGAAGTGTGGTGATATGTGGAAGAGATTGCTGGTGCATCAGAATAATTGGAGGAACTGCAGAATGGAGTAGAGGTGAAAAGATGAATATAGGGCTGATGATGATAGCAGAGAATAAAAATACTGGAGCGGATATGCTGTTTGATATCAGAAAGGCAATAAAGGTAGTGTAAGGTCCTACATTACTTTGGCAAGAAGGTGTTGCTCACTTGAGGTGTTGGTGGTGGGGGTTAAGAAACAGCAGTGCCAGTAAGAGAGAGAGCATTGCATGGAAACTAAAGGAAAAATAACGAACGTCAGGGCAAGTGGAGTGAGATGGCCAGCTGATGGGAATAGAGGTTGGACACCATTCATTCTCCAAAAGTACAGATCCAGACAATGAACCAGGCAAGAGTATGTTAGTTAACTTTAAACAATGATTGTTTTACAAGCCGTGCACTGGACAAACACATTGGATAAACAACATAAAACATTCAATTCCAGTAATAATGCAGTATTCTGTTCATTGTTGGAAGTCATTTTAAATTTCTTTAAGCATGATACATGTTTTCAAAATATATCAGAATGAAAGTTTTAAAATTATGTATGCAATAGTGCCACCTATCTTGGAGTTTAGGGGAATCAATCAGATTTCCCAAGACATAGCAGTGTGGTAGTTAAATTATGTTAAAGTAATTCTGAGAACGTAAACTCATAATCCTTCTGTGGCAATTTAAGATTGGAATTAATTTAAAAAAGAATCTGGGTACTGATGAAACGTGTGTAGGAAGGAACTGCAAATACTGGTTCACACTGAAGGTAGACACTAAATGCTGGAGTAACTCAGTGAATCAGTCCGAAGAAGGGTTCAGACCCAAAATGTCACCTATTATTTTTCTCCAGAGACTGACCTACTGAGTTATTCCAGCACTTAATGTCTTATTGATGAAACATGTTGGTATCAAACAATTTTGATTGCGAGTCTGGGAAAAAAATTGGCATAAAAACAATAATCATTGTTAATTCAGGTAGTTAGCATATTGAATTAGCCACCACATCCATGGTGGAAATGGTGGACTTCAAGTTCTGCGCAAAGCCTTGTGTCCAGATGGCTTACATACTCCTTGACATAAGTACATGGCTTCAATCAGGAATGAGCAGGTTCCAGGGTCCTGCCACCACAGGACACTGAAATGCTAGATCCTGTGTAGTAGCTTCTCAAATGCTTCATCAATGCATTGTTTCAGTAGAAAGCATCAGGTGTGTTGACGCATTATGGATGGTGTGTTGACGCATTATGGATGGTGTGTTGACGCATTATGGATGGTGTGTTGAATTGATGGTGTAATGAATGTTTACACATATAAAAATGTAAGCCACATACAAAATGTATGTATTGTATATATTTTAGGGGAAAAACAAGCCTTCAGTCAGGTTTGCCTTCTTCATTGTGTGCATCCACCAGCTTTCTCCTGCAGGTTCATAAGTTCCAGGAGCAGAATTAGGCTATTTGGCCCATCAAGTCTACTGTTCCATTCAATCATTGCTGATCTTTCTTTCCCTCTCAACCCCATTCTCCTGCCTTCTCCCCATAACCCCTGACACCCTCACTAATTGAGAATCTGTCAATCTCTGCCGTACATTGATTTGGCCTCCACAGTCATCCGTGGCAATGAATTCTACAGATTCAACACCCTCTGACCAAAGAAATTGCACCTCATTTCCTTTCTAAAGCTACACCCTTTTATTTTGAGGCTATGGCCTCTGTTTTCGACTCTCTCACTGGTGCATACATCCTCTCCGGGCCTTTCAATTAGGTCCCCCCTCATCCTTCTAAATTCCAGCGAGTAAAGGCCCAATGGCGTCAAACGTTCATGATATGTTAGGCCATTCTCGTAAACCTCTGATGGACCCTCTCAAATGCCAACACATCCTTCTTCAGATATGGGGCCCAAAACTGCTCACAATACTCCAAATGCAGTCTGACCAGTGCCTTATAAAGTCTCAGCATTACATCCCTGTTTTTATTGATTTTGAAGAATTTGCCTCTTCTAAATTCAATAATAGAAGACAAATGTGACTTTGCTCTCTCTCCATTGAGGTGGAACCTGTACCATATTTGATCCCATTGTAGGCCCCAGGCCCCTTGAGTCTAAACTCATTGCATGTAGATCATGCCTTTGGACTATGTCAGTATCTGAGGGGCTTGTGAACGTGTGAAATCAATCAACAGAGTGTCTTCATTATCTTGAAGATAGACACAAAAAGCTGGAGTAACTCAGCGGGGCAGGCAGCATCTCTGGAGCGAAGGAATGGGTGACGTTTTGGGTCGAGACCCTTCTGATGAAGGTCACGTCACCCATTCCTTCTCTCCAGAGATGCTGCCTGTCCCACTGAGTTACTCCAGCTTTTTGTGTCTTTGTTCGGTTTAAACCAGCGTCTGTAGTTCCTTCCTACACAGTATTCATTATCTTGATCTTCCTCCACTGACTGGCCAATTGAGTATCTGAAAGAGCAAAAGGCACATTTTCCTCTTCTTGGAAAATCCAGAACTTGGAGTCTCTATTTAGAAAATTGAGACTGGTCCTTTTAACACTCAAATAAAGTTCAAACGGAGTGTCCACATAACAGAGTCTGCCATCTCATCTTTTATGCCTTTCCTGAATGTCCTCATAATTAACTTCACCTGGAGCAACCTGACTGTTTGGGCGGACAGGGACTGCAGAGAGTGTGACAGTGGTTGGTACAACTCTGGTCACATCACGGTGAAGGAGCGTGTGTGTGTCCCGGACATTGAACTGATGGCTGTGGGTCTCCGCTTATGCTGTGTGCCCTGGGGATTCTCACATGCCACTGTGGTGGCTGTTTATGTTTAATTTTTATTTAGTTTCGTATCTTGTTGCTTTTTTTGATATGACTGTCTGGTAAATCAAATTTCACTGTAATTGGAAAAACGCAATAGTTGCTTTTCCAGGTTAACAGCTAAACTACTTTATTATTGGATGTTGCTCACAGGCTGTTTACTGAACAAACAATTATTCATTCAGGAAATTCAATTAAACAAATTAAATTGTTACCACTACATGCAAAAGGATTATGTAATTCTGTCTTCAGATATATAAAATATGCAGAAGTTAACTATTTGATCCATTTGAGGTCTTCCACTGAAATTCAGTAGGTTCACGTTCAGTAAACCCTTGATAATTACTTCAATAGATCATCTGCAATTCAAACCAATAAACCTATCTGATAAAGAATCAAAGACAAATTTGTACAATACTACTAAGGAAACAAGCCCATGGATTTCCTGACATATAAATCCAATGTGACCTCTAATTAAATGAAACTTCCATTTCTCTTGTTACACCTTGTCCTCCTGTGTCTCTGCTTGACTACATCATAGACTTTCTGCACATCATCCACACTTACTCCCTTTTGAATTGTAAAATCATATACAGAACCTTTGTATATGAGGCACATTTGGTGGGTTAAAAGTGAAAATGTGAAATTAAGGGGGAAATCCATTCTCCAGTATCTTAATGGCAGATTCCACACGCACTCCATTTGAATATCTGCTACATTTCTAGTCTATATCGGTTGGAGAATTCCATGTGGAGCTATGGACACACGGCTAAAGAAAATATCGGCAATCTGCACTTCGGCTGTAAGGCAGGGGAAATTTTAATTATCCCTAAGTTAACTGGGGTTCAGTCAGTGTGAAAGATATGCTGGAAACATAATTTCTAAATTACATCCTTGACTTTTTTGATAATAAGTAGCAAGCCTAAAGAGTGAGTGGTGGGAATATTTGATTCAGTTTTAGGGAATGAGGCTGGGCAATGGCAGGGGTGCCAATGCGTCAGTTCTTTTATGGCAAAAGGACACAAAGTGCTGGAGTAATTCAACGGGTCAGGCAGCATGGCTGGAGAACATGGATAGGTGATGGTTCAGGTCAGGACCCTTCAGAGATGCTGCGTGACCCGTTGAGTTACTCCAGGACTTTGTGTCCTTTTGTGAAGACCAGCATCTACGATTCCTTGTTTCTACAGTTCGTTTATAATAGTGACTATAACGCAATTAGATTTAACACAACGACTCCACAGGATGACAAGATCCACAGAGTGTAGAATAAAGTAAAAGGCAGAAGTTTATATCAAAAACGGAGTACTCAATACATCAGATAGCAATGAAGAGAACAAGAAAGTGTAGCATGTAAATGAAATTCAGAAGCAAAAGTGAGAATATGAAAGTTATTGGCAGGCGAAATGAAATAAAACCGAGAAGTGTTTTACAAGTACAAAAAGAGCAAGAGGATAATTCAGAAAGGACTTCTTGGAGTTAAAATGTGGGTGGAGTTTGTAATGAATATTTTTCTGTTTTCTTTACAAGAAAGGGATTGAAGCTAAAGGTGACAATCCATGGAGAATTCGATAGGTTTAGGTATATTATTATTGTCATGTGAACAGTGAAAAGCTATGTTTTACATGCTATACACACAGATTAGACATACTATACATAGATACAATCAGTTCAAACTCAAGTATAATAGATAAAACAAAGTGTGTAGAATATAGTTCACAGCATTGTAGTGCATTGTAGTGTATAATTTTCTTAGACAAAGTCCAATGTCCTCAATAGTTTAGAAATGAATCAAACAGTACTCTAGCATAAGGGAGGACCATTAGAAGCCTAGAAGTTTCTTCCCAGCTGTCAACAAGCAACTGAACAATTAGAGGGGCCCTGAGCTATCATCTACCTCATTGAAGATCCTCTGACTATCTTTATCTTGCACTACAAATTATTACCTTTATTCTTTTTTATCACATTTGGAATATTGTGAGCAATCTTGGGCACCATATCTGAGGAGGCTCTGGTGAGGGTCCAGAGGAAGTTTACAAGAAAGATCCCAGGAATGAGTAGATTAACCAATGATGAGCATTTGACAGCACTGGGCCTAGATGCAGGGAGAGATAGATCAGCCATGATTGAATGGCAGAGTCGACTTGATGAGCCGAATGGCCTAATTCTGCTCCTTTCTTTTATGATCCTGTGTCTGTACACTATGAACAGTTTGATTGTAATCATGTATAGTCTTTCCAATTTTCACTGTACCTCGGTACACGTGACAATAAACTAAACTCAAGTAAATAAACTAAGCCTGATAATGGAGGGGAAGAAGCTGTTCCTGATTCTGGCAGTGCGCGCTTTCAACCTTCTGTACCTTCTACTGGATGAGAGCAAGAAGAAGATGTGGGACAAGTCTTTGATTATGTTGGCTGCTTTTCTGATGCAGCATGAGGTGCAGACAGAGTCAATGGTGGGAAGTCCGGTCTGCGTGATGGACTGGGCTTCATCTACAACTCTCTGCAATTTCCGCAGTCTTGGGCAGAGCTGTTCCAAAACCAAGCTGCGATGCAACCCGACAATATGTTCTCTACACATGGAATGTAAACATGCAACACAGTCGGATATCATCTGCAAAGTTCAGCCAGCTCAAGATTCCTGCATTTGTTTGAGAGTTTTGTAGTTGCTGGCATTTGATAGGGTAATTGGCAGCACTACCCTTGCCGGACTGCCAGAAATTCCTAGCTAATTCTTGCCTATAGTTTTGGTATATTCTGTGCACCATTGAATGCAGTAATGTTGTAAATGTATCAAGTTAGCCACAACTTTAGACTTCACTTTACTTTACTTTAGATTTTGGAGATACAGCGTGGACACAGGCCATTCGGCCCACCGAGTCTGCGCCGATCAGCAATCACCTGTACACTAGCACCGTCCACACTCTAGGGATAATTTACAATTTTACCGAAGCAAATTAACCTACAAACCTTTACGTCTTTGGAGTGTGGGAGGAAATGGGAGCACCCGAAGGAAACCCATGCGGTCACAGGTAGAACATACTGACTCTGTACAGTCAGCTCCCATAGTCCTGAACAAACCCGTGCCTCTGGCGCTGTAAGGCAGCAACTCTACCATGGCACCACTGTGCTGCCCTTGATTGCTGATTAATGCTGATGTTTAGCAATCAATTCTGATTTGCTCCCTTCAAACTGGGAGCTGAGTAAAGGTATTGGTTTATTATCGTCACATGCACAGAGATAGGGTGAAAAGCTTCATTTTGCATGTTAACTAGGTAAATCATACCACACGTAAGTACATCAGGTACTGCAAAAGAGCAAATAAACCAAGTGCAGGATACAATATTATAGCTCCAGAGAAAGTACAGCTAAAAAAAAGTGCAAGGGCTGCAACCAGATAGATTGGAAGATTTGGAAAGTGCAGATTTAACCCAATTATTGGCATAAAACGTAAATTATAAATTGAAGATTTATGCTCTTCTATTCCATTATTAGTCACTTTATGATACGGTAGATGAGCTCCAGAGTTTATGTTTGTAAATGAGTCAGATTGAAATGCAGTGCAAGAGCACAATTATTATTTCTCTGCCTACACCATTTATATGCTTGATTTATGTCTTATGCTGTTTTGGCTTGCATACAATGGAAAGGGGTTGAATGCATATACTTCTCCCCAAGTTTGTTTACTGATATTGGTTGTACTTCCTGCTCCTACACTACAAGTTATTATTATTTAGAAAATGAAATCATATGGGCATAAAGTTATGCTAAATGTGATCTTCAACCAATAGGAAGTGATGTATTGTATGGAATGTGTTGGCTATACTCAATACTTAATGATATACAGTATTTAAAATTTTAAACATGAATATATAATAAGTTTAGGAACATATAAAGTTTGAAATTAGAATGGATTATGCCCATTGAGCTAATCAATTACAGTTATTTTTAATCATTCCATTTCATTGATCATCCCCCATGTTCTTTTGATTTTTTTCCCCCTTTTAGGCTTAACAAATTGACTTTAAAAGATTTTATAGTCTCCACCTCACAGTTACTTGTGGCAAAGCTTTCTATGTCCTAATGTCCCTCGGTGTGGAAAGATTTATTCTAATCTCACATTCATTCTCCCATTGTATATTTAAGTTAATCCGATATGCTACCAATTTGCTAAAGAACTTAATATGTCCTTGTATTCCATAACCTTGAAAATCTCAATTAGCTTCCCTCTTACCTTTCTGAGTTCCAGAAAAAAATTGAGTAATATCCCTGATTTAAATACTGTTATCATGGAACAGAATAGGTATTTTAACATTTAAATCGATATAAAGGCCATGTTCCTACATGCCTTATCTTAACTGGCAGCACTGCTGTTTTCAATAGATCTTAATGCCTCCCTGCATGCGTTCATAGTGTAATTATTTTCACAAATATTAATAAATAGCACCATTTTAGTAGTAGCCCTTAATATGACGTTCCCGTCAATGAATCATTTACGTTTCTTACGTGGATCTCGGAGAAGCAGCAATCAAAGTGAAGCAGGGAGAAGAACTTATTGGCGGAAACCCGTGGGAAAGGTGAGTCAGAGGTGAATCAGAGGGGAAAAACAGTTTAAAACTGAGGAATTTGATTTGTAAATTGGCAAATTAGGCAATTTAACAGCCAATATAAGCAAGCCTGCTACAGGGGGAGTGGATGTGAGGGAGCAGCCTTGTGAGAGAAGTGCCTTGTGATTAAAGTGTGAGTCTTTGGCTCGAGAGTGTTCAGTGAGGAGGCTGAGGAGACTATGCAAAAAGCTGGAGAGGACGGGACACGGTGAACACATGACGGGTAAGATGAGGCAGTGTGATGCTTACAGGATGTGGGAGGCCAGGGACACGCATGGAGCCTTTGGCTGCTACAACTGTGCCAAGTGCATCCAGTTTCAGCTCCTGAACGACCATGTTGGGACACTGGAGATGCAGCTGGATGATCTCAGGGCCATCTGGGAAAATGAGAGTTTCTTGGACGGGACCTACAGTGAGGTTGTCATGCTGAGGATATGGGAAGAACGAAGGCGTGTGACTGAGAGAAAGGGTGCTAACCGTGGAGTGCAGGAGACCCAGGTGACTGTGCCTAATAAAGACAGGTACGCCCTCTTGGAAACTGTTGGGGGAGACGATGCTTCCAGTCCGAGCGATGGACACGGCGGTGGCTCAATCCTAGAGATGGGACTCGACCGGCGAGACCGACGTCGGGCAGAGCCATAGTGGTGGGTGACTCCATTGTCCGAGGTGCAGACTGGAGATTCGGTGGAGGCAGGCGAGACGTGAGGATTGTCTGTTGCCTCCCTGGTGCCAGGGTTTAAGATATCACAAACCAAATTCAGAACATTCTCGAGAGGGAAAGTGAACAGCCGGCAGTAGTTGTGCACGTGGCCACAAATGACATCGGGAAGAAGAGAAAGGAGGTTCTACAATGTGAGTTCAGCGAGTTAGGAAGAAGACTGAAAAGCAGGACTTCTAGGGTGGTTATCTCTGGATTGCTTCCAGTACCTCGTGCTAGTGAGGGCAGGAACAGGGCAGGCACGTGCCGTCAGGGTAGGCAAGGTAGGCACTGCCTATCCTGACTAAAATTATAAAATGGTAATTATTAAATATAAATAGTATAGGCATGGGAGAATTATGCCTACCTAAGAGATCGATCTCTTGGGTAGGCATAATTCTCCCGTGCCTTTCATCCACATTGCTTGTAACACGCAAAAGTGTGTGCAGCTCACGTGCCATCGACGCTGCTTCAAGCCGTCAATTTCAAGGGGAGCTGAAGGCAACTGAAATTCTGCCTTTGCAGTGTGGACTATGTACTGCGCATGCGCAGCAGCCTACTGCGCATGCACAGCGCAAGTTTCTTGGCGGTTTATTCAAACAAGGATTATCCTTATCTTAACAGTATTTTAGGAAGCAATGAGAGAAGAATGGGGTTCGGGTACAAATAATATTGTAAGTAAATTTATTTGAGCTATATGTTTTTAAATACCGTATTTCCTGGCAATGAAGACGCTATTTCAAGAACGATGTTGCTGTACTGAGGGATAGCCAAGTCAATCAGTCATTGCTAACAGCTGACACATAGATACATAGAAAATAGGTGCAGGAGTAGGCCATTCGGCCCTTCGAGCCTGCACCGCCATTCAATATGATCATGGTTGATCATCCAACTCAGTATCCTGTACCTGCCTTCTCTCCATACCCCCTGATCCCTTTAGCCACAAGGGCCACATCTAACTCCCTCTTAAATATAGCCAATGAACTGGCCTCAACTACCCTCTGTGGCAGAGAGTTCCAGAGATTCACCACTCTCTGTGTGAAAAAGTTTTTCCTCATCTCGGTCTTAAAGGGTTTCCCCCTTATCCTTAAGCTGTGACCCCTTGTCCTGGACTTCCCCAACATCGGGAACAATCTTCCTGTATCTAGCCTGTCCAACCCCATAAGAATTTTGTATGTTTCTATAAGATCCCCTCTCAATCTCCTAAATTCTAGCGAGTATAAGCCAAGTCTATCCAGTCTTTCTTCATATGAAAGTCCTGACATCCCAGGAATCAGTCTGGTGAACCTTCTCTGCACTCCCTCTATGGCTATAATGTCCTTCCTCAGATTTGGAGACCAAAACTGTACGCAATACTCCAGGTGTGGTCTCACCAAGACCCTGTACAACTGCAGTAGAACCTCCCTGCTCCTATACTCAAATCCTTTTGCTATGAAAGCTAACATACCATTCGCTTTCTTCACTGCCTGCTGCACCTGCATGCCTACTTTCAATGACTGGTGTACCATGACACCCAGGTCTCGTTGCATCTCCCCATTTCCTAATCGGCCACCATTTAGATAATAGTCTGCTTTCCTGTTTTTGCCACCAAAGTGGATAACCTCACATTTATCCACATTATACTGCATCTGCCAAACATTTGCCCACTCACCCAGCCTATCCAAGTCACCTTGCAGTCTCCTAGCATCCTCCTCACAGCTAACACTGCCCCCCAGCTTAGTGTCATCCGCCAACTTGGAGATGTTGCCTTCAATTCCCTCATCCAGTTCATTAATATAAATTGGGAAGCAGCTGTAAAACGACAGCGCCACTGGCGGGGTGGGGTGGGGAGAAAGAGTTCCTTTCACAGCGTGTGGTGAGTCTGGCCAGGGGTAAGGTTGCGGGGAGGGCAGGAGCATTGAGAAGGAGGGGGGTCAGGGATCATGACAGCAACTCACTTGCCACGACGCTCCGGGCGCGGAGCCACCGCATTGTGGCCGGGGACGAAAGCGGCTCAGGTTGCTGCGAGCGGCCGCCGGGACTGGACAGTGGAACCGGTTGCACCTCAGCGCCTTCTGCCGGCTGGCTCTCCTCTGGCAGTGCTCTCCGTCTGAAAACCTCTGCCCAAAGATGCTGCCTGATCCACTGAGTTCCTCCAGCACTGTGTTTTGCTTAAGATTCCAACATCTGCTGTTTCTTGAGTCACCATTATAAGAAAATCTGTTGGAAATTCTGTTTGAGAAGACAGAGGAGGTATTAGTTGACCTGCGCTACATTGCCTGGGAAGCTTTGCTAGGTACATTTGTGACAGTACATTTGCCACATGTTCAATGATATACCTTTGGGTTATTTATGGTGGTCATTTCAGAATTTGTATTATGTTATCCATGTTGATGTCTGAGATTGCTGCAAGTGAGAAGAGGTGCATTTTCCTCTTGACTAGTGATTTGAAAACCAAAGGGAAGCCTTTGCTGCCATGGTGGATCAGACGATTCTCAAAAAATCAGCTTTTTTAGTCTTTATTCTCAATAGATGGGTTTTCTTGCATTTTGTTTTATAAGGGTTGCCCTTGAGTGGTAGTGAAGACTGCTTTAAGCCAGAGTAGCATGGAATAAATAGGACAGAACAGCTCCGAAACAGTCCCTTCTGCCCACAATGTCTGTGCCGATGATGACACCAAGTTAAACTAATCTCCTCTGTCTACATGTGATCCATATCACTCCATTCATTGCATATCCCTGTGCCTAGCTTAAAAACCTCTCGAATGCCACTATTGTATCTGCTTCCATCACCATCCCTGGCAGTCCATTCCAGGCATCCACTGCTCTTTGTGGGGGGAAAAAAACTAGTTCCGCATATCTATTATACTTCCTCCTCTGACCTTAAAGCTATGCCTACTAATCTTTGACACTGATGAGAACAGAATGTGAAGAAAGCAATCATATCCTAAAATCATCAATGTTTCAATAAATTCCAAGTATAAGATGTACACAAAACTAATGAGTTCCCAGCCAAATGGTTAAATGAGTAAAATGTTGAAAGTAAAAATGACTGTGTGAAGTATATTTTAGCAATTTCAGCGTTCATTAAACTGAAGAGGCAACTTTGTGTCAAAGACACAGACTCTAAAGACCCAATAGCATTATTGTGAAAATCTGTATAACAAGGAATTTGTAGCACAGCTTTTGCAATGTATCCTTCAAACAGAATGAATAGGTCATTCTGGTACTTGCTAAATGTCTAAGTTAGAGGTTCTCCAAGTCTTAGTCAGATTTTTGCGAGATGCAATATTGGCTTCTTTATGATTATTGTCACGTACTGAGATACAGTGAAAAAAATAGTTTGCAAGTTATCCAGTCAAATCATGCAATTAATGAATTAATCAAGCCATAGATAGACAGAAAATGCTGGACTAACTCAATGGGTCCGGCAGCATCTCTGGAGAAACAAGACCCTACCAGTCTGAAGAATGGTCTTGACCCAAATTGTCATCCTTATTTCTTTTCTCCAGAGATGCTGTCTGCCCCTCTGATTGCTCCAACAATTTGTGTCTGTCTTGAATGTTAAACCAGCATTCTTCCTAAACATAATCAAGCCATACACAGATGAAACATGTAGGGAAAAGAGAAAAATTCCAACATATAGAATGTAGTGTTACAGTGTAATAGCATTATAGATAAAGTGCAGTTTAAAGAAAAAGTGCAAGAACCACAATGAGGTAGGTTGGAAGATATGAGAGGATCATTCAGCATGTTGATATCAGTGTGTGTAATAATATTGAGTGTACCCCTTCCAGTCCTAAGCTTAAATCACAGCATCTATATCACTAAAAGGAAGATCTTGACCACTTCCAGTTATCTGTTTCATGATCTGTGGTTTTTGTCCATCTTACTCGGAGTCCCCCTCCGCTGTGCAGGACAAGAGGATTTTTCCCATCGATGAAAAATAAAAGAGTTATTAATGTTTTAAAAATGTTGACATTCTCTCTGCTGCCCCTGCTGGTGGGAGGGGGGAGGGACTATAAAACCCGGAAGTGTTGTGCCTCACTCAGTCTCTGCAAGATGGAGGAAGCGAGAGGGTCGAGTCTCTGAGCTGTGAATAACACTGAACACATGTCTACTCAACTGTGAGTGCCCTTAACGTGATTTGAAAATGAAAATGTGGTTGCTTTGAAATGCTGCACTGCAAAAATGGCTGTTGTTGGTGGTGGTAACTGCTTTGAAAGGCTCCACTGCAAAAATGGCTGTTGCTGGTGGTGGTAACTGCTTTGAAATGCTGCACTGCAAAAATGGCAGGTGGTGGTGGTAACTGCTTTGAAAGGCTGCACTGCAAAAATGGCTGTTGGTGGTGTTGGTAACTGCTTTGAAAGGCTGCACTGCAAAAAAGGCCGTTGTTGGTGGTGGTAACTGCTTTGAAAGGCTCCAATGCAAAAATGGCTGTTGCTGGTGGTGGTAACTGCTTTGAAAGGCTGCACTGAAAAAATGGCTGGTGGTGGTGGTAACTGCTTTGAAAGGCTGCACTGCAAAAATGGCAGGTGGTGGTGGTGGTAACTGCTTTGAAAGGCTGCACTACAAAAATGGCTGTTGGTGGTGGTGGTAACTGCTTTGAAAGGCTGCACTGCAAAAATGGCTGATGGTGGAGGTGGTGGTAACTGCTTTGAAAGGCTCCACTGCAAAAATGGCTGTTGGTAGTGGTGGTGTTAATTGCTTTGAAAGGCTGCACTGCAAAAATGGCTTTTGGTGGAAACTTGACAACTTCCTGTTTGCACTTTATATTGATTTTAGATAAAATGCTACCACTTAAGGCTGTGATTTTTGGCTATCTTACTCAGTCCCCCGCCGCTCATCAGGTGCAGAGGATTCTTCTCATCAATGAAAAATAAAAGTGTTGTTAGTGTTTATTAAAAAAAAAAAATGTTGAGAATCTCTCTCCTGTCAATCACGCCATGAAGGCCACGCCCCTTCCGGTTGGGGGGGGATTATAAAACCCGGAAGTGTGGGTGTGGCTCGGTCTCTGCAAGATGGGGGAGGGAGTGGTCACGACTCTGTCTGAGCTGTGAATCAACTGAACACACTGAATGTCTACTGAACTGTGAGTGTGGTGTTTATGTGGTGTTTTGTGTGGTTTTATGGTGGTTTCGCCCTGCTTGAAATGGTATGAAACTGCATTTGAATGTCGTGGCCTGGCACCCTGCCTGAAATGGTATGAAACTGCATTTGAATTTGGTGGCTTTGCACCCTGCATGAAATGGTATGAAACAGCATTTGGTGGCCTTGCACCCTGCTTGAAGTGGTAGGAAACCGCACTTGAATTTGGTGGCCTTGCACCCTGCTTGAAATGGAATTACAAGGTGTAGCCGTGAGTCAACTGCTAGCCCAACAGCCATGAGTGAGCTGCCAGCACATAAGGCTTGAGTGACTGAGCTGCCACCCCAAGAATCCATTTGGCCCACAATGTCCATACCAGCCCTCTGGAAACCAGTCCCTTCAGCCCACAATACCCATACTTGTGCTCCACCGCTGAAAACCTCGACACCAATCCCACCCAGCAGAACGCGGTTTCACTTAAACTGCCCATTTTCTGGGCGGACCAGCCTCATGTGTGGTTTCAGCACATCGAGGCCCAGTTCGAGATCCGCCAGATCGTGGCGGATTCCACCCAGTATTTCTACATGGTTGGTGTGCTTAGCCAGGGCATCGTTTGCTCCCTTACCTCCAGAATTCGACCGCCATCAATAAATATGAGGGTCTCGAGGTGCTGCTGCTACGCACCTTCGGGTTCAGCCGCCGCGATCGCGTGGCCCGGCTCTTGCATATGGACGGCCTCGGCAAAAGTAAGCTGTCTGTGTTGATGAGTGAGATGCTGTTGCTCATGGATGGACACCAGCCTTGTCTACTATTTGACCAGGCTTTCCTGGAGCAGATGCCTGATGACATCCGCCTGCTCCTCGCCGGGTGTGACAGCCGACTCCCTGCAGCTCGCCGAGCGGGCGGATGAGCTGTGGCTCGCCAAGCAGCAGGATGGCGGTTCCATCAGCCGGGAGTCCGCGGCTCCACAACGGCCTCGATGGTCTGTTCCACCATCGACCGACAGCACCGTTCCGCAGCCAACCGCCTCGGATCACAATAAGCGCCAGTGGTGTTACTACCACCAACGCTGGGGTGCGGAGGCCCGCCGATGCCACGCTCCATGCTGGCATCTGGGAAATGCCTCGGCAGATCGCCAGTAGAGGCCAGAAACATCTCCTATACATCTGGGACCGCCATTCTGGGCTCCGATTTCTAGTTGACACAGGGGCCGACCTCAGCATCTTGCCTCCGTCCGGGGTTGACACCTTTTCTGGTAATCGACGCCCCACCCTGACTGCCGTCAATGGCAGCCCCATCCGCACGTATGGCACACATACCATTCCCCTCGTTTTTGACTCACGGCAGTACTCGTGGCCGTTTACTATCGCAGACGTCACCCAGCCACTTCTAGGCGCCGATTTCTTGCGGGCCTTTTCGCACCTGGATGACGTCCGGGTCCAGCGCCTTGTTCATCCCGAGTCCTTCCAGCACGCGTCGCAGTTTCCTCTGGCTCGCATCTCGGAGGGGTGTCTGATGTAAACGGTGCATACGCTCCGATTCTGGCTGAGTTCCCGGAGATCCTGACCACTCAGTTTCACTTGGCCACCCCTAAGCACGGTGTTGTCCATCACATCCTCACCACTGGCCCTCCGCTCCACGCGCGGGTGCGCAGGCTCCCACCCGACAAGCTGCGGTTGGCTAAAGAGGAGTTTCAGCAGATGGAGGATATGGGTATTGTGCGGCACTCCGACAGCCCATGGGCTTCCCCACTCCATAAGGTTCCCAAGTCGTCTGGTGGGTGGAGACCTTGTGGGGACTACCGCCGCCTTAACACCGTCACGACCGCCGACCGCTTCCCAGTCCCGCACATCCAGGACTTCATGGCCCATTTAGACGGGGCTACAATATTCATCAAGGTTGATCTGGTGCGCGGGTACCAACAGATCCCCATCTACCCCGATGATGTGCTCAAGACAGCCATCATTACCCCTTTCGGCCTGTTTGAGTGGTTGAGGATGCCGTTCGACCTCAAGAATGCCGCGCAAGCTTTTCAGCGGCTTATGGACATGGTCGGCCGGGGGTTGGACTTTGTGTTCATGTACCTGGAATGCATTACCTGGCTGCTCCCGTCAGGAGCACTGTGCGCACCGGGTGCTGTTGCAGCTCCTCTGGGACCACAGTCTCGTCATTAACCCTGCCAAGTGCCAGTTCGGTCTCGACTCCATATCCTTCCTCGGACACCACGTTACCCCACAGGGCGCTATTCTTCTCCCCGCCAAGGTGGAGGCGATTGGACAGTTTCCCCGGCCGCACGCCATTAAAGGGCTTCAGGAGTTCGTGGGGACGATCAACTTCTATCACCGTTTTGTGCCAGCGGCGGCCCGGGTCATGCAGCCTTTGTTCCAGTGCCTGGCCGGCAAGCAGCGGGTCCTGGTGTGGGACGTGGAGACCACGGCCGCTTTTGATGGGGCCACTGAGGCGCTCGCTAATGCCACCATGCTCCTGCACCTGCGGGCTGCTGCCTCCACTGCCCTCACTGTCAACACTTCTCATATTGCTGTTGGGGGGGTTCTTGAGCAGTTTATTAGCGGTCTCTAGCAGCCGCTCGCCTTGTTTAGCCGGAACCTGCCGCCCCCCCGAGCAAAACCACAGTGCTTTTGACCGCGAGTTACCACCAGTGTCCAGCACGTGGCAGGTAAGCTTAACCAGGTCGCCGATGCCTTGTCTTGCCCTGCGGTAAATGCTGTGCTGTCTGTGACCCTGGGCATTGATTATTCTGGACTGTCTGCTGCGCAACGGGATGGCGATGAGATGCTTCCCTATCGCACTGCTGTTTCGGGGTTGGTGTTGGAGGACGTCCCGCTCGAGCCCTCGGGCGTGACTGTCCTTTGCGATGTCTCCACCGGCCAGCCGCGGCCCAACGTCCCTGCGGTTTGGCAGCCGCGTATTTTCGACTCAATCCACGGTCTGGCCCAGCCTTCCATCCGGGTGACTATTGCGTTGGTTGTCGCCAAGTTCGTATGGCATGGCCTTCGCAAGCAGGTTGGGGCCTGGGCCAGGGCCGGCATTCCCTGCCAGATGTCCAAGATCCAGCGGCATGTCTGTGCGCCGCTTCAGGATTTCGTCGTCCCTCAACACCGGTTCGAGCATATTCACGTTGGCCTGGTGGGTCCTCTGTCTTCGTCCCAGGTGTCACCCATCTGCTCACTATTGTGAACCATTTCACACGGTGGCCCACGGCCATTCCGCTCCCTGAAACCTCCGCTGCGACTTGTGCTGGGGCTCTCGCGGCCCACTGGGGAGCACGTTTTGGAGTTCCCGCTGACATCTCTTCAGACCGTGGTGCTCAGTTCACCTCTGCCCTGTGGTCGGCCATGGGTCAGCTGTACGGCGCTGAGCTGCATCATACTATGGCGTACCATCCTCAGGCCAATGGTTTGGTTATGCGGTTTCACCAGTACCTGAAGGCCTCGTTAAAAACACGGCTCACAGGCCCGGATTGGGTGGATGCATTGCCATGGGTGTTGCTGGGGATCCTAAGGCGGATTTGGCCACATCTGCTGAACTGATTTACGGCTCCCCTCTGAAGGTTCCTGGCGGTTTTCTTTTCGTGGCTCGGGGGCAACAGGAACACCCTTCGTCTGTGCTGGAGCGCCTCCGTGAGAAAGTGGGTGGACTGGTCCCTGTTCCGACCTCTCGCCACGGGTTTTCTCCTTCCTATGTTCTGCCTGCACTCAAGGACTGCAACTTTGTTTTTCTCCGCAGGGACTCCCACCGGACTCCGCTGCAGTGGCCTTATGAGGTCCCTTCCGGGTGTTGCAGCCCGGCGTCGCGATTTTTGTTCTGGATGTCGGAGGCCGGGAGGAGGTAGTGTCGGTGGGCCACCTCAAGCCCGCCCATCTGGATGTCGACAGCCCGGTGTTGGTGGCTCAACCCCGTCGTAGGGGTCATCTGCTGGCCATCCCGCTTTCGCC
This sequence comes from Malacoraja senta, assembly GCA_038087875.1. Lineage (NCBI taxonomy): Eukaryota > Metazoa > Chordata > Chondrichthyes > Rajiformes > Rajidae > Malacoraja > Malacoraja senta. The sequence continues at coordinate 88,568,957 of CM075977.1, read as the reverse complement.
GGTTACACCTGTTGCACCTGTTGTGCCTGATGCGCCTGTTACGCCTGTCCCTCTGGTCTCCACATGGTCTGGCCGCCTGGTTCGGACTCCAGCTCATTTCCTTTCCTCTGGTCCTGAGGGGGGGTCCTGTAGCGGCACCTAGTGGTGGGGCTGGGAAGTCAGAACCTTTGTCATTGGTTGGCACTGTCACGTGACCACGGGGGGTTCGTTCACGGGCTTTTAGTTAGTTATCAGCGCTCCTCCCAGCAACAGGAGCTGTGCCCTTTAGCTAGACTAGGCATGCAGTTTTACGAGTTTCTGATTGTTTTTGTGAATAAAAACTATTTTTGACAAGATAAACAAGTTGATACGAGAGGAACTTTTCCAGCCATCATTAAAGCTAGGCAGATCCATGTTTAGTGCCCCATCTAAAGGATTGAAGCTGAACCAGTACAAATACACATCCCCAACTCCTCTCCCCAACCATTCCTGGTATTTCATTGCAGTGTGGTTGGATTCCTTAGTACCTGGGAGTGGTGCTTACAGCCTCAATCGTATCACTCAGAGGTGAAGATGTAACCAACTGATTTCAGATTTTCATTGAAAACTCCTTGTAGATCACTTCTCGTACAATTCTTCATGCACAAAATCATTTCAACCTCGTTGTCAGAATATAATAACGTCAAAAACATTTCTGCTGCAGGGATCAAATCCATGAGTTGATTAATCTATCAGTTCAAGATCTTCACACCAGGTAATTCCAAGATTAGTCCTTCTTCTGAAGCAACACTTCTTAACAGTGGTGACACTGGCAAGACTTTGAATCCTCTTTCTGGGCAACTGGAACAATGTAAATGCACATTGATTACTACAACATTGCATCGGGATCTTGAACAACTGGGCAAGTGGGCTGAGGAATGGCAAATTTAGATTGATTCAGATTAATGTGAGATGTTGCATTTTGGAAAGTCAAACTAGGGCACAGTGAACAGTCATGCCGGATAGTATTGAAGAACAGAGGGATCTAGTAGAGCAAGTATATAATTCCCTCAAAGTGTCACAAGTAGATAGGATGGTAAAGAAGGCTATTAGCATCCCTCATCAGTCAGGGATTTGAGTGATAAAAGTTGGGATGTAATATTGCAGTTGTACAGATATCCATTTAGCCACACTTGGCAAATTGTGTTCTGTTTCTGTCATCCTGTTATAGAAAGATGCCATTAAGCTGGGAAGAGTGCAGAGAAAATTTACGAGGATGTTGCCAGGATTTGAGCACCTGAGCTATAGACAATAGACAAAAGGGGCTAGAGTAGGCCATTTGAGGCAGCACTGCCATTCACTGTGATCATGGCTGATCATCCACAATCAGTACCTCGTTCCTGCCTTGTCCCCATATCCCTTGACTCTGCTATCTTTAAGAGCTCTATCTAACTCTTGCATGAAAATATCCAGAGAATCGGCCTCCATTGCCTTCTGAGGCAGAGAATTCAACAGATTCACAACTCTCTGGGTGAAAAAGTTTTTCCTCATCTCTGTTCTAAATGGCCTAACTCTTATTCTTAAACTGTGTCCCCTGCATCCCCCAACATCGGGAACATGTTTCCTGCCTCTAGCGTGTCCAATCCCTTAATAATCTTATATGTTTCAATAAGATTCCCTCTCATCCTTCTAAATTCCAGTATACAAGCCCAGCCGCTCCATTCTTTCAACATATGACAGTCCCACCATTCCGGGAATTAACCTCGTGAACCTACGCTGCACTCCCTCAATAGCAAGAATGTCCTTCCTCAAATTTAAGACCAAAACTGCACCCAATACTCCAGGTGTGGTCTCACTAGGGCCCTGTACAACTGCAGACGGACCTCTTTACTCCTATACTCAATTCCTCTTGTTATGAAGGCCAACATGCCATTAGATTTCTAACCTGCCCAACGAGTCATAACCTCTCTTAACTTGCTCAACTAGAGGTTAAGCAGGTTGTGACTTTATTCCTTCGAGTGTAGGAGGTTGAGGGGTGATCTGATGGAGGTGTATAAAACCATGAGAAGAATACATAAGGTGAATGCAAAGAGTCTTTTTTCTCAGGGTAGGGGAATTGATGCCCAGGGCATAGGGTTAAGATGAAAGAGGAAAAATTTAATAGGAACCTGAGGGCAACTTTTTCACACAGAGTATGGTTGGGAATGTGAATTGAACTACCAAAGGAAGTAGTTGAGGCAGATACAAGAACAACATGTAAACAATATTTGTACAAGTACATGGATAGGAAAGGCTTAGAGGGGGTTTGGACTAGGCTCAAGCAAATGGGACCAGCCTGGATGGGACACTTCGGTCAACAAGAACAAGTTGGGCTGAAGGGCCCATTTCTGTGCTGTATGACTTTATGACTCAAACATTCTTTAAACGTATACAAACAATTAAATATCTCTTCTCTCGATTGATCATGTGATGAATTGCTCTCTTTGTAGTTGTTCAGGAGAAAAGCACAATTTTAGGTATTCCCTCACGACAAGGAAAGAGGAAGTAGATCCTGTGGAAATATAGACTCAGTAACGTCTCAACGTAGGACATCCTACCTATTCTCAGCCTGAGGCCAGGAACTGCAAGTGCTTTAAAATTAATGTGTGTTCAGCGGGAGGAGCAAAAAATGTTAACACGCATTTGGGTGGCACGGTGGCGCAGTAGTAAAGTTGCTGCCTTACAGCACTTGCAGCGTTTGCAGCGCCGGAAATCCGGGTTCAATCCTGACTACAGGTGCTGTCTGTACGGAGTTTTTACGTTCTCCCCGTGACCGCATGGGTTTTCTCCGTGATCTTCAGTTTCCTCCTTACACTCCAAAGGCATATAGGCTTGTAGGTTATTTGGCTTTATGAATGGGTAAAGTGTCCCTAGTGTATGTAGGATAGTGTTAATGCGTGGGGATCACTGGTCGGTGTGGACTCGGTGGGCCAAAGGGCCTGTTTCCGCACTGTATCTCTAAACTAAACTAAATCAAAACTGAACCTATCAAGGATACACATCCTGAATTCAAACCAGTTTCAATTCTACCTGTTTATGTGATCCACGTACATTTTTTCTCTGACAGTTTTGTCAGCTTTCAAACTCCTAAATTGAATTAATTTTTTTATAACCCATTCCTGGCTCACTTACCTTTAAATAGACAGCTGGTAAAATGGGATCCATTTTATGTTCAAAGTTATTCTGATCAGAGAGCTGCCTGCTTCCTGCAACATCTAAATTCCAGAACTTATCATGGCTGAGTAGTTCAGTATTAAAAAATAGTTTACAGCCAAAAGCTAAACTTAATGAGAATGAGTCTGAGTTAGTGGCAGATTGCATACATTACTCTTTTCACAGAATGTTTTCTAATATTTGCTTTTATCAAGGATTGCGAGTCATAAACTATTATGATTAGTTAGTCCGACAGGCCATCATGTTTCAACTCCACACTAAGCATAATTCAATTATGAGATTCAACAAGCTTCATGCCACGTTGTAATCTCTTGCTCACTGCAAGAAATAAAAGAAATATCTACACTTCTTTTGTACTGACCAGCATTACTGGCGGCTTTTCCAAAACTGAATTGAGTTTTATCCCCTCCCAGTGACATCAAACATCTTCGTATTGATTTTGGACCTGCAGTATGAAGGCACACTCTGTCACAGAATAAATTATGTATCTTTGATTGGACTATTAGGTTTTGCGTTTATGAATTTCTGAAGCTGTAGGTAATAGATATACAAACATGAAGCACAAACAAACACTATTGTCATTGTGGAAGGAGACAAAGAAAAAAAAGTATGTAAAATAAAGAAAGGAATTGCTTCTGTTCAAACAGAAGTTGTTCTAATTGAGTAAGTGGTGAAGTATCAGGAGTTGCAACTTCCTTTTTCCAGATGATGTTAAATCTCAGGATTTCCTAAATCTCAGGAAATCTCTGCATTCCTGCAAGCGTAAGCTGCAGAAACCATACCATGTAAATAATATATAGTGTGTAGAATTATGTATAGGGTATCCCTGTCTGACTTCAATGGCCCAATGGGTTCAAGATGCAAAAATGCTGCTATTGAATGGTTTGGTTTTGCCTGGTTATTTTGTTTCTGCGAAGATCACATGATCTCAAATTAATGTGTAAGAAGGAACTGCAGATGCTGGTTTAAACCAAAGATAGAAACAAAATTAAGTTCAGTTGTGACCGTTTTGTGATATGGAAAATAACACAACTTTGCAGGCAGGCACAAAAGCCCAATTTATTTGTTCTGCTCATCGCTGCTCAGCTGGTTGTCTTGTTTCTGATTCAGAATTGCCTTCCCTGCTTAATTGATAAAAGGAAAACAAAAACTTGAAAGGGAAATGCTTTGTAAAATACAAAATGGACGGATAATTGTCAAGACAAATCGAGTATATTGTCATATTCACAAGTATGGTGTGGTACAGATACAATGAGAACTTTTCTTGCAGCAGCATCATGGACACATAAACTCAGACAGCACATGGAAATCATGAATTATACACAAATTATACATAAACCACACCTAAATGCCACACGACAGAAAGGAGAAAATGACTGTTCAAAAATGTAGACATTAGTGCAAAAATACATAATTAGTAAACACATCCATGTTAGAACAAGCGGTGGTTCGTAGCATTTTGTTTCCAAGAGATGATTAGGGTTGTACAGGTTGATTCAAGATCCTGATAGTGAGAGGAAGGTAGGTGATGGAGGATTAAGGATTCTCAAACCCCTGCCTGATGTTAGCAGCAAAAAGAGGAAATGGCCAGATGATCGTGATCGTTAATGATAGATGATATCTTCTTGAAGCAGCATCTCGCAGATGCTTTTGATGGTGAGGAGATAGTGATGTCCAAGCTGATTCCACCACTGTATGCAGCTGCATGCTTTGCTGTGCATAGGAATTGCTGCACCAGGTCATATTGCAACCAGTCAGGATACTTTCTACATTGCATTTATAAAAGGGGTGGCACAGTGGCCCTATGGCCTCTGGCTTTTGATTCCCCAACTCCGGGGAAAAGACTATCTATTCCCATCAAGATTTTATAAACCTCTATAAGATCACCTCTCAGCCTCATGCATTCTGAGGAATAAATTCTGAGTTTGCCCAACCACTCCCTATAGCTCAGGCCCTCGAGTCCTAACAACATCCTGGTAAATCTTCCCTGCAATCTTTCCAGCTAAATGGCATTTTCCCATAGCAGGGTTGCCAAAACACAACACAAAGCTCCAAGTGCAGCCTCACCAGTATGTTGTACAATTGTAACATAATGTCCCAACTTCTACCCTCAATTTCTTGACTGATGAGAGCCGGCATGCTAAAATAGTTCTTCACCACACCATCAACCTGTGACACAAATTTCAGGAAACGATGTGCTTGTACTCCTAGGTCCCTCTGCTATACAACTCTCGCCAGGGCTCTACCGTTCCTGTGTAGGTCTTGCCCTGGTTTGACCTCCCAAAATGTAACCCCCCCCTATACTTACTTGAATTAAACTCATGCCATTAGCCATTCCTTGGCCCACTTGCCCAGCCAGTCAAGATCCTGCTGTAAATCTCGATGAACTGTTAATATACCACCTATTTTTGTGTAATCTGCAAACTTACTAATCATGCCTTCTACATTTTCATCCAAATCGTTGATATGGAAGACAAACAACAATGGGTCCAGCACTGATCTCTAATGCACAGTCATAGGCCTCCAGGCCGTTTTGCAAACTATTTTCTGATTTTCACAAAAGGAGTACATTACATTAGAACATTTTCAAAAATATGCACCCTTATTGAACTACACTTTGAAGACTAGTTGAATTAATCATAATTAATTAAGTGCAAAATTATCTGGTGCAAAACAATAATATAAACCTTTTTTAAATGCAGCACCTACGGCAGTAAAATTTGACACAAAGCTGCAGAAGAATATACTAGAATAGAGGCCCAAACACCCTATCAAGTGAATAGACACAAAATGCTGGAGTAACTCAGCAGGTCAGGCAGCACCTCTGGAGAGAAGGAATGGGTGGCGTTTTGGGTTGAGACCCTTCTTTAGAAAGAGTCAGGGGAGAGGGAGTCAGAAGGACAATGAAACTAGATGGAAAACTGGAGTGGGGGAGCGACAGAGAGAGACGAAATGCAAGGGTCATTTGAAGTTAGAGAAATCAAAACTCATATCACTGCCCAAGCGAAATATGAGGTGCTGTACCTCCAATTTGCGTTGGGCTTCACTCTGTCAAGTAAGTAGGTTTAAGGTGTATCTTGAAGGAGGAGAGAAGTGGAAGAGCACAGTGAGATTTAGTGAGGTAATTCCAGACGGAAAATTCTACAAGCCATATGGAGGATGTTTGAGCTGAGTGAGGTTAAAGGTTAAAGGGAAAAGCAGAGTGAAACCAATCACAGGTTTGAGAATGTAAACATCAAGGCTAAACCAAGAGCCATTGTAGGTCAACTGGATCATAGGTGATGAATGAACAGGACTAGGTAGAGGGGCAGCAGAGTTGATGGTAGGAAAGCATAGTTTGGAATAGTTCAGGTTTATAGGAGTGGAACATTAGCACTCAGACGGAGATGCATGGGAATAGTCTAGCCTAGAAGTAATGGGATAGATGAGGATTTCAGCGGATGAGCTGTGGCGGAGGTGCATATGGATGGAATTGCAGAAGTGCAACTCAGTGGACTTCATGATAGATCAGCTCTTAACACATAGGTTCTATTTTCATTCATGACACTAGCCCTTCATCATTAAATATCCTGAAATGATCTTCTTGTGTTTGGCATGCACAGCCTAAAGTTGTAGCACAACTTGTTCTATTTGATTGTGTACGCCGGGTTGAATGCATTCAGTTAAACAGGGAAGGTTGCAAACTTCCTGCCCCCTGAAATGATAAAAGGTGGGGCAATGGATTTCATTGCACTCTGGTATATTTGACAATAATCTAATCTAATCTAATCCAGTCCAATTTGAACTAATACAAACATCACCATACATTAGGTAACCAGAATGTAATATGATCATAAGTTGTTTCTCTTTCCTGTATCTACATTGTTCTGCCTGTTACTGATCATTTTAACCTGATTTACGGAGGAAATCTATCATGTATTGGTGACTAACCCAATGAATCTTGCCCATCCTATCAAAAAATGATGGGATCCAGTCAGGTGAATGGTAATTAACTATTTAGCAAAGATGTGGTTCCACAGATTTCCAATCCACTACCCATTCCACATCCTTGCTAAATAATATTGCGATAAAATGGGCAAGATTGATTGGTAAGTCACCAATATAGTTCAGGCATGGTGTTCTGCTGTGAGTGTATATTGGGTATCCATAAGGACAATGGCAATCAATCAATGGCTATTCGATAAAACAATTATATTCCAAGCCTCGGTCCTGCACTGTCCCCAGTTCCTTGCTTGGGCATATGCCTGAAAGTTGAAGATAAAGTCTGAAATAGCTTGAGACTTCACTTTAGACCATCAAGAGTGGGTGATAGTGGGGGGGGGATAGGGAGTTAGTTGAGGATGGTTGAGGTGTATAACAACTCAATGTGATTGGCCTGTGTGCAACATTAAAATCCGGCTCCAAGACATCCCAATGATTTGTGTAGATTGATCTTTCCTCTTTGCTACTCAATTGCACATCCTACTTTGAAATCCGGAGATGCTATATGCTCTTTATTAACTTGTCCTCCCATGGTTGAAGATTTGTGTATTGGCCCCTTAAGTCCTTCTGAGTCTGTGTTACCATTTTATCATTTAGTCGGATGGAGGTCAGATTGCTTGTCAGAGCTAGTTCATAAATCAGGAGCAGGTAATTAGTTGGTTCCAAGGCATTAACAGCTTTCCTCTTGGTGCCTTTACTTCCCGATAACTGTGCAGTTGTGCAATTTTAAGAAAATATTAGACCAAGTGCAGACCCGATGGGTCAGCTCCCCCAAAGCAATATACCACCACTCACCCATTCCCCCAACACAATATTGCGCCACTCTCACATAGCCCCCAACTGCGCAGGCATGGTTCATGTTTCCTCATCCCCCGGCACTCCCTCATCCTCCTGATGGAGGGGTGGTAGAGAGGGCGGGGGGTAGAGAGGGAGGGGGGGTAGAGAGGGAGGGGGACAGAGAGGGAGGGGGTAGAGAGAGAGGAGGAGGGGATATAGAGGGAGAGGGAGGGGAGGAGAGAGGGTGGGTACAGGAAGGGGGCAGAGAGGGAGAAGGGGTAGAGAGCGGGAGGGAGGTAGAGGGAGCGGGAGGGGAATCGAGTGGGGGTGAGGGAGGGTAGAGAGGGAGAGGGCGAGGGATGGAGAGGTAGGGGGGTAGAGAGGGTGAGAGTGAGGGTCGATAGGGAGGGGGCATCTCCCTCCTCCACTCCTCCCCATCTCCTCCTCTCCTCCCCATGTCCTCCTCCACACCCCCCCCCCAACTCCCTCTACCACCCCATCTCCCTCCTCATTTCCCTCATCCTCCTCCCCTCACTCCCATTCCATGCCCCATCACCTACCCAGGTTGTAGAGCAGCAGCAGGGCCTGGAACTCGGCCTGGTTCTCGTACCAGGCCCGGCCCTGGCTGTAGACTCCAGCCATCAGCTCGACTGCCGCCTGGGCTCCAGTGCAGGCCCCGACTTCATCTCTGGGCTTGTCCCTGACCACGGATCCAAGCTCGTCCCTGGTTCCAGCGGCGGCATCTTTCTCAGCCCCGGTCACGGCCCCATCCCAAACCCTGGACTCGCCCCTCACTCCAGCTCCAGCACCAGGCTCGGCTCCAGGCCAGGTCCAGTCCCCGGACTCGGCCCGCGGCATCACCCTCTCCACCAGGCGCCGGCGCCACACCTCGTTCACCGTGAGTGTTGGAGTGCCGCTCCCTCCCGGAGTGTCCCGTCTTGCCTTGCGAGTGCATTGTGATGTCACTCAGAGTTTTTTTTTCCCAAAATGGGTGAGTTATAGGGGCTGTTTTTTAAATTTAAAGGATTAATAACCAGAAATATAGGTGGGAATGCGACAGGAAGATGTTTATCACCATGACGGGAAAAATGTGAGTAGGATATGTGAAAATGGGAAGGCTGTGGCATAGCGTTTGGAAGAAGATGGTAAAAGCAGATTGACACATGGTGGCACAACATGGGCACAACCAAAATGAAGACTTTTAGTTATATAGAGATTAGAATGAAACTGATATTAGAGATTAGAGATTAGAGATTCCTTTAGTTGTCATTCAGACCTTTCGGTCTGAACGAAATTTCGTTGCCTGCAGTCATACATATAATAATAAATGACAAAACACACAATAAACACAAATTAACATCCACCACAGTGAGTTCACCAGGTACCTCCTCACTGTGATGGAGGCAAAAGTCTTAAAGTCCCTGTCTCTTCCCGCTTTCTTCTCCCTCTGCGCTGAGGCGATCCAGGCTTCTGATGCTGTGGCCCCGCCGGGCGACAGTAAGCCAGTCCAGCGGCCGAATCCGTTGGATTCGGCCGCTGGCCGAATCCAATATGTTGTAGTTTTCATTCAGGTGTTAACTGAGAGGAAATAGTGATCAGTGAAGATCTGCAGATCACTGTAGATTTTTTGTACTTGATTTAAAAACAGCTGCTAGTAGTTTATATCAAATTTTACTTATGGCATCATATTTCCTTATAAAAACAGAAAGTGCTGTGGTAACTCAATGGGTCAGGCAGCATCTGCGGAAGGACTGGATAGGCGACATTTTGGTTGGGAGTCTTCTTCGGTCTCATTTCGGGTTCTGACCCAAAACTTGCCTATCGATTCCCTCCACAGGTTATGGCTGACCCGTTGAGTTACCACACCACTTTGTGTTTTGCTCAATATTCCAAGTTCTTTGTGTTTCAATATTTCCACATAACATAGATGGAAGCCATTTGACCCACAGAAGATCCGTATCAATCCTATTCCCCACTGATATCCTGGACCTATCCTTCCTCAAATGCACATGAACTCTCTCTGTAATTTTCTGTCAATTTCATGTGCTGATTAACATCTTGGATATGCAACAAAAACAGAAGACCAGGGGGAATATGCATACGGTCCCAGGAATCAAACCTGCAAACTCCACACAGACAGCACCGAAGATCAGTGACAAATCCTCTCAACAAATGGTCTTTTACTGAAAGGCATAAATGTCAGACTTGGTCAAGTGAGGATTTCTCTACCTGCTGTGTACTAAATAATGATTGCCAACAATAGGGTCTAACCTCCCAGAAAACACGTCAATTAAAAGTACAGATGGGAATAAGCGAGTTCGGTATTCCAACTGTGCATGTCCAGGACATAGGTCACAAGCGAAAAACAGTCTTGGCAATGGTGGTGCTACATTGTGTGCAGGCTTGCGTTTCATTCGTAGTCGGGTCGGGCCCAGTTCTCCGTCACTGCGGGCGCTGTTGAATTGCTGCTGGGGTATACCCGTCCCCTCCCTGGTGTCCCATCCATGTGTGGCCCTGGGCTGGTGGGGCGGCCCCTGACTGCAGACTCTGGCTCCAGTTCGGCTCTGCCTATCCCGCCGGGTTGGCCTGCAGCCCTCCAGCTCCACCCCCCTCCCCTCAGTCCGACACTGAGATCCTGCTGAAGATGGGCAGCCGCCGGCCCTGCTCAAAACCGGGCGACTCGGAGCCGCTGCTGCTGGAGTCGTCCTGGTCATAGAGAGAGTCTGCGGATAGGCTCCTGCCAGCCATGGAAAGCCGGGTGCCCACTGGAGCTGCTGGTGCTTTTGGTGATGGTGGTGCTGGCGGCAGCAGCAATCTCCTCCCCCTCCCTTGCCCAGCACCAAGCCCAGAGTCCGGGCCAGCTCCAACTCCAGGAGGAGGCTGAGCCCAGGCTGGCGCTCTGGCGCAGGCGAGACTGGGGCCCTCGCTCCTCCTCGGGGTTGTGGATGAAGTGGCAGCGGGTACCGTAGGGGCAGAAGCCGGCGGTGTGGAAGGTGCGGCACGGCTCCGTCTTGTACTTGGGGTGGCGGCTGAGGGAGTGCAGCTTGGCCAGGCTGTGGGCGAACTGGCACTTGTCGACGTAGCGGCCCATCGGGGAACGGGTTCCTCTGGAGTTGGAGTGGGGTTGGGTCGCTTCTTCTCTGCACTCGCTGTGGGCCTAGGGCTGCTGGTGTCATTGATCTGGGCTGTCAGTTGGCCTGGCAGGAGAGGCGGAGGTGAGCTGGGATTGTTGCTCCTCTGCACTGACTGTGGGCCTGGGGGTCACCGCCAGTGTCCTGTCAGTCCGGATATCACCTGCCGGCTCCCGGGCGGGGATGGGACACCCGAGTGGGGGACGGGGGACGGGACGGTCCAGTGGCGGTTTGGCAGCGCTCGCGGCGCCGTGGACACGGGTTCAATCCTGGCTGCGGATGAGGCGCGGTTTTGTGTGCGTGCAGCTGCCGAGAGCCGGTCCAGTCTCCCCCCCCCCCCCCCCCTCGGTCTCCCACTCGTATCTTCCCCCTGACAAATACAAACTTGAAAAAATACCAAAAAATCGGACCCAAACTATACTCACTGAATCTACAGCGCTTCGTTCAATTTTTATTTATAGCGTTTGACCTTTGACCAATCCCATGTTCCCTTGTGTTTTTCGGAATACCGAACTCGCTTATCCAGAGAGAACAGGAGTCATCCACTGACCACATGGTGGTCTAAGAGTGTCTCACTACCTATCTGCCATTTCTCCTGGGAAGCAAACATGGACTGCTGCCAGTGAGGCAAATGGTTGCCAGCCACAAGAGTATATCGTAAGCTGCCTCGGATATCAGGAACTGTGCAGTATATTTTGATGTGGCTGGAAAACCAGCTGTGGTTTGGCCATAAATGTTCAAGTTACCAAAAGAGATAAGCTGGAGGATGCTGTGATGATTTGAAGCAATGAGTGTGACTGCACAGTAAGAGATGGGAAGTCGAGGAGGAATTGGATGTCGTTGGCAGACATGTGGACACTGACCCATAAAGATAGCACCTAGTAGACACAAAATGCTTGAGTAACTCAGCGGGCAGGTAGCATCTCTGGAGAGAAGGAATGGGTGACGTTTCGGGTCGAGACCCTTCTTCAGACGTCACGACCCGAAACGTCACCCATTCCTTCTCTCCAGAGATGCTCCCTGTCCCGCTGAGTTACTCCAGCATTTTGTGTCTACCTTTGATTTAAACCAACATCTGCAGTTCTTTTCTACACAAGATATCACCGAGTGTTGGCGAGCAGAAAGATGTGAGTTCAAAACTCTGAAGATGAAAGTAAGGAGGATAAGTTATTGCTAGACAAGCATAGATAGGAATGGAACCAGAAAAGAAGTCCCAAGGTAGCAGGAAAACCATGGAAAGTTACTGGTTTGTCATGTCAAAACACAACGGGTTGTGGATTCTTAATGTCATGATGAAGGGCACATTAATGACTGATAAAAATAAAGTAAACATTTCAAATCAATAACACTTCTTAGTTCATTGGCCTAAAAGGTTATTTCTCTAGTTTCTGCTTGACCTGGTGAGTAATTTGATCAATTTCTGTTTAATTCTAGCTGAAGTAGAGATCATTCATAAGACCCTTTCATTATTAATATCACAGGCCATACAGGGTGCAAATAGCTTGATTAGTTGCAGGTGATTGTAATTCTCAATGGAGTCAGCATCTGAAGTGCTCTGCATATTACAAAGAGATCTACAGCTAAACATTTCCCTGGCCAATAGCTATGAATTACACAAGAGTTTTGGATAATTAAAACATGTCAATCAGTCATTAATGTGCCCTTCATGACATTAAGAATCCACAACTGGTGATGTGTCGAAAGTCCCATCGTTGAGCGAAGTTTCTGAAGAGCTGACTGGTGAACTGACTGCCGTTGTCGGATAGGAGGCGTGCAGGGGAACCGTGCACGGAGAAATGGCGTGACAGCTTCTGGATGACTGCTTCAGATGTGATGGTTTGGAGTAGGTCAACTTTGAACCAGCCCGAATATGAGTCGACGAGAACCAGATAGCGTTTCCCATGCCATTCGAATATGTCGGTGGCTACCGTGGACCACGACAGAGGAGGAACCGGGTGCAATAGTAAAGGTTGTTTCTGCTGGTGTGGAGTTAGACTTTTGCAGATGGCGCAGACCTCAGTTTTTCATGTATGTACTTGGTCATACCAGGCCAGTAAAACATGCTCTGTGCCCATTGTAAGGTTGCCTCCACACTGGGGTGGCCCCTGTGGACGGCATCGTAGTACTTGTCCCAGAGAACAGCTGGGCTAAATGCTTTGTGACCCTTGAATATAATCCCGTCCGCTCAACGATGGGACTTTCGACACATCACCAGCAGCCCTGAGTTTCCGCAGTCCAACGGGCTCGCCGAACGGGCTGTCCGAAGTGCAAAACAACTAATGGAGCGTTCTTATCTTGCCAAATCCGACGTTTACCTGGACTTGCTCAACTTGAGGAACATTGACCGCGATCCCATACTGGGTTCTCCAGCCCAACGACTGATGTCTCGCCAAACCCGTGCGGCCCTACCCGTACCCCAGCAGCTGTTGCTGCCACAGGTCCAATCACCTCCTGCGGTCCAGAAACAACTACAAATGAAGCGTGATGCACAAAAACAATCTTTTGACAAGTCCAGCAAACCTCTTTCCAGCGGACAGGTTGTTCACCTCCAGACCAACAAGGGTTATGGCCGTCTGGGTCACATCCACAGCCCTGCTAAAGAACCACGCTCTTACCTGGTAAGCACGGACGGGGCATCTACAGACGCAACCGTCAACATCTCCTTCCTGTGACGGAACCACATCCTGCGGCTCCGTATACAGAGGTCACACGTTTTATACACCCTCCCACTGCCGGGCCGACTGCTCAACAGACTGTGTCCTCCGCGGCCTCTCCACGCCGTTCAGCGCCTAGCTCGCCTATTTCACCACCTCCACTCGGCGGGTCTCCGGTGCCATCCCCGGTCACTTCCCCGGTTACTTCCCTGGTCACTTCCCTGGTCACTTCCCCGGTCACTTCACCAGTGAAAGGAGGAGACGCGGATTTATACCGCACGGGCGCTGGACGGGTCAGCAGGCCACCCCTTAGATACGGAGATTTTGTGTAATCAGCTATACTTCCCTAAATGCGCTATTAGCGTTTTGGCTACTGTATTATTTAACCACCATGTATCAATGCTTTATTTTGTTTCTGCAAGGAAAGATGTAGATAGGTTACTTCTTACTAACCAATTGTAGTGTTTGTTAGTAGAAGCTCCGCCTACTATGCGGTTTATATGATCAGAAGTCTGCTTAAGTAATTAGTCTGAGTAGCTGCTAGTTTACTGTAACACCATGCAGAAGAATGCTGTGAGTGAACTTTAATAAACATGTGTGAGTCAACTCATTACAAATAGGCCATCTCTGTTGACGAGGTCGAACGCTTTGGTGAGGTCAATGAAAGCAACATGCAGGGGCATCTGCTGTTCTCTGCACTTCTCCTGGAGCTCGCGAAGGGAGAAGACCATGTCTACTGTTGACCGTCCAGTTCGGAAACCGCACTGTGACTCTGGGTAGACACGTTCTGCCAGCTTCTGCAGGCGGATCAAGATGACCCGAGCAAAGACCTTGCCGACGATGTTGAGGAGGGAGATATTGCAGTCGCTTCTCTCGCCTTTGTTCTTGTAGAGGGTAATGATCGTGGCATCCCTCATGTCCTGTGGTACAGCTCCTTCTTGCCAGCACTGGCAGAGGACTTCATACAAAGGAAGCAGTAAGGTAGTCTTGCAATGCTTGATCAGGCCAGTGGGAATCCCGTCGCTGCCTGGGGCCTTGCCCGAGGCCAGGCTGTCAATGGCCTTGCTGAGCTCTTCTACCGTCTGCTCTCCATCTACCTCATCCATGGTCTGCAGGCCTCTGGTCTTAGACTCTCCCACTAATTGAAACATCCTCTCTTCATCCACTCTATTTAGCTTTTCTTTGTTGGGTAGGTTTCAATTTCCGGAAGTGGCGGGGCTGTTTAACAGCTGCGGCTCGCCTGCAGTCCGTCTGTTTTTACTTTTTTCTGTTGTTTTTTTTGTCTTGTTTTGGTTAAGTTTGTTGGGTTGTGTTAGGGGGGGTGAAACATGTTCTCTGTCTCTTCCTTTGGGGGAATGCGACTTTTTCATGTCGTATCCCCCTTCTCTGCCTCCGTCTGCGCTGAGGCCTAATGGCGGAGCTGGCGGCCTCCAACCTGCGACCGACCCCGAGGCTACGGAGGCAGAGCCAGCCAGGACTTACCACGAGAGGCTGGCCGTCTTCGGGGCTTTCGGCAGCGGTGGCCCGACTTGCTGGTGCGGCGTTCTGGCTTTCGGCGGTGGCTTGGAGCTGATACAGCGGGGTCCGGAGCGGAGACTGTGGGACCCGGAGCTGGGGCAGCGGCCTGGAGTGGAGACTGCGGGACCCAAAGCTGGGGCAGCGGCCTGGAGCGGATACTGCGGGACCCGGAGCTGGGGCGGCGGCCCGGAGCGGATACTGCGGGACCCGGAGCTGGGGCAGCGGCCTGGAGCTGGGGCGGCGGCCCGGAGCTGATGCTGTGGCGGGCCGTCTCGGAGCGGAGACGGCGTTCCAGCTTTCGGCGGCAGCGACATCACCACGGAGGTCCGCTGGACTGGAGGGCGGCATTTTCGGCCTGGATCGATCGCCTCAGCGCAGAGGAGAGAAGAGACGGAGACTAAGACTTTGCCTCCATCACAGTGAGGATGTGCTTGGTGAACTCACTGTGGTGGATGTTTAATTTGTGTTTGTTGTATGTTTTGTTATTATTGGTTCTGTGTATGACTGCAGGCAACATAATTTCGTTCAGACCGAAAGGTCTGAATGACAATAAAGGAATCTATCTATCTATCTAATGTCATCTTTCCAAACCCCAACGAGTACATGCCCAGAGCCATCAAATGCTTGAAAATCTTGTAAATCTCCTCTGAACCCTCACCAATGTAAGCTAATTCTGCTCCTATGTCTTTTGATCATATGAGATTCAGCACGTGCTATTTTGCATTTAGTTCACATGGGCCTGCATTGCACCTCTATAGAGATGCAATGCAGGCTTATAGTATTTGCTGTCTTTAATTAACAGTCAGTTTGGCAATAAGTCAATAGATTTCCAATTGGCTGGAAGAGGCAAGGTGATGGATAATGGTATTGGCAGTAGCAATTTTCATGCACATTTCAGGAAAAGCTCTTGAAAGAAAATTATCCACAATCATATTAAATCTCAGCAACTCATTTTCTGTTGCTGGCTTGATGACCTTTTGATAACCCAGTGGAATCATTCAAAATCTGAGGAGAAATGTGTAAATACATGACTGGATCTTATTTAAATATCAATATCGATAAACTGAGTCAGGAGCATCTGGGTATTCAATGAAAATACCATTTGATTTTTTTTTAACAAAGAATTGTGTGAGGTTTTCTTATTCTGATCAGTTTGGTTTAATGTATGCCAATTCATTATTGAAACTTATCATAAAATACTGTTACTTTTAAAAAACACACATCAAGTTGCAGAATATCATTTTTAAAATATTAATTTGCATTCAAGGTTACATATCAGTACTGATATTCAGATCAAAGATGACTAAGTTCAACCCTCAGATAAACTTCCAGGTTAATTTCTACTATCCCATGAAAAATATTTGAAAACATCTTTCCCAAATATACATGGTACACTTTTAACCCCATAAGAAGAAAATTAGCTGAGTTAAGAGCTGTTATTTATTTTCCGAGAAACATGCATTTACAGCATTAGATGGGTTAAAACAAATTAATCTATAAAGTTACACTTCAGATCATTTATTAGCTACCTCAATTTAAACAGTCATTATCATGATAAAAGCACAAATTCCTCATTCTTAGTGTCAAAGGAAGAAGATGAATGTGTACTGGTCATTTTCAGTGAAGCTTGGATAGTTCTCTATAAACTTCACTCTATGCTGCAATTGTTATTGATAGAATGGAGCATTTATACTTCCTAATAGGATTATTGTCCTTGCAGTTGTTCCAGATCAGCAGAATCAATACTTACCTGTTTGACTTTTAGTCCACGTGCAGGTCTCTACATTATGCAGAATAACCTGAATGTCGAGAAAGAGCCAAACATGGAAGCATTGAGTTAAAAAATTGCTGCCATTAATTTCAACAAGAATGTTAATGAGTATACAGGCAAATTAAACCTATTGAATGTTTTTAATTTTGTTAGTGGATGGGAGCATTTTCAGAATGGCCACTTGTGATTTGGTTTTATTGCACTTCAAGCACAGTGATAATGGACACTTTCACTCTTGACTGGTCTCGAGTGTTTGGTGATATAGCTGAGATACATCCATGGCTTGGGAGGAAACTATTGGAGCGTTTTTAACCCTTCAGCATCTTCTACAGTTTCACGGTCGTAAATGTTCAACATATATTGTAACAGAAATAATGAAAAGATAGCCCACCTTGCTAACTTTCCCTGGAGCCTTCAAGAGCATTTCTAAAATGACAACCATTAACATGTCCATGTCAAGCCCCATTGACAGATTCGGCATTGGTATCCAGTTTTGTTTTACTCGGCAGAACACATGTAAGTCTTTCCAGCTTGCACCAGTTATGAAGAGGGTTGAGGTCAGAAGTAACTCAAAAGGGTAAATTAAAAAAAGAAAGAAATTAGATTGCCTAAGGCTTGCTTTATTAGACACTAACTACACAAAATTCAATATTATCCATAGCTTGTGACAGTGGTCATCTCCAGGCAGAATAGTGCATTGAACATAGAAAATAAAACAATACAACACAGGAACAGGCCCTTCGGCCCATTATATCTTTGATGGACATGATGCCAAGAAACTAACCTCATCTGCCTGCACATGATCTATATCCCTCTATTCCTTGCATATCAATGTGCCTATCTAAATACCTCTTAAACACCACTGTTGTACCTGCCTTCACCAGTACCCCTGGCATTGCATTCCAGGCACCTACCACCCTCCATGCAAAAAAAACTGCTCTGCACATCATCTTTAAACCTTGCTCTCTGTTCTTTGACATTTGCACCTTCGGAAAAGTATCTGCCTCTCATAGCTTTATATACATACTTCTATCAGGTCTCCCCTTAGCCTCCCGCTTATTATGAAATTGGACTTGCCTGCTTCCTATGTGAATCATTCTACTGTACCTAACAATTTCCTGACCGCAGGCATTTATATACTAACATTATTATCTCCGTGAGGCATATTGCGTTTGTATCCACAAGTCTTGGTAGAAGACTTCTCTGTCACTATTTTCGCTATTTCTGTTGACATTGGAAGAACAAAGCAGGCACCTTCAGGCTATTTAGATGCACTACAAAATCCACAGACTTTGTAGATGCTTGCAGTGAAATTTCCTTTATGATTTGTCTGTAGAGATGCACCTTCTACGAGTGTGGTAGTGGCAACACTGCTGAAAGCCCTCCATTACTGGAAGGTAGAGCTGACCTCTCACAAGAGTCATTGGGTGAGTTGCCAACACAAATACAACAGCAATGAACATACTCTAAGAGGGTCTTCAGAGACATCATGTCTTACCTGGACCTCACAGAGGAACAATGCATTCATATGCTCGGGTTTTAAAAAGCTGTCATCAAAGGGCCATGTGAAATTTCATGTCTGTACTGATCTGCCCAAAACCATCAAGATCATGTCGCCTCAGTTTCCTCTCCATAATACCCTTCCAAGCACATCTCTGGTCTCAGAATCTGCTGCATTAAAGAGGTCGCCCAAGCACTGTATTCACAAAAATCAATTTCATCCACTTTGTTCTCAATGAAGAACGGGTGTCATCTCATTTACCAGAACTTGCTCACACAACTTGCTTCTCTTGCCATTTGGCAGCCACTGTTTAGTTTAGTTTAGAGACAGAGTGTGGAAACAGGCCCTTCGACCCATCGAGTCGATGCCGACCAGCGACCACCCCGTACACTAGCTCTATCCTACACACTTGGGAGAATTTACAATTCTTACCTCAACCAATTAACCAACAAACCTGTACATCTTTGGAATGTGGGAGGAAACCCACATGGTCACGGGGAGAATGTACAAACTCCATGCAGACAGCACCCATAGTCAGGATTGAACCCAGGTCTCTGGCGCTGTAGGGCAGCAACTCTACTGTTGCGTCACCGTGCTGCCCCTAAACTGAGTGCACTCACATACTCATAATGTGTCCCCTTAATAAAACCAGACCTTTTCATTAACTGGATAGGTTTCCAGTGCCTCAGTGTGTAGCTTGTGGATCATGAGAAGAATTCCCTCGTAATAATTCCTATATTACAAGGAACTGCAAATGACTACTTCATACCAAGGAAGAGGGTACTGCTGGCCTTGAAGATTGGCGACGCTTCTAGCCCAGCATTGCCCTAAGGGTGGATCCTGGGGCTCATCACACACCCGCGCATTTTCCAAACACCTTGGATAAGCACAGAAAGCAGGAGCGCCGTACAAGCACCAGGATAGTCGTGAAAAATGCAATTGATCCTCTTCAAGATGAGATTTTATTGGTTACACCAGCGTGAAGTGCACGGAAGGACATGTTAAAGTCCTCATTGCACCTTGCTGCATGCTGCCCAATCAATGCCCCAGGAAGAGTGGCAAGAAGTGCAGGAGCCTGAAGAGCTGCATGAACAAGAGAAGCAGTGGAAGTCTAGACCGGTGACTAACATCCAAGTTTAGGTTTAATTTCAGGCTTATTATTATCACATGTACTGAGGTACAGTGAAAAGCTGGTTGATTTGAATTAATTTTAGTTTCAGAGATACAGAGCTGAAACAGGACCTCCGACCCACCGAGTCCACACCGACCAGTGATCCCCACATCTTAACATTACCCTACACACACTAGATACAGAGCGGGACCCGAGGCTCTGGCGATGTAAGGCAGCAACTCTACCGCTGCGCCACAGTGCCACTATAGACTTGGACTTCACCTGGGAGTAGACCTCATGCTTCATCCATGGTTTCATTTTGGGGAATATGCATATTGTCTTCTTTTGATCATAGTCTTCAGAGCGTTTTCTGATAAAGTCTGTGACAGCAGTGCAATATTCATCTAGGTTAGCCACAGATTCCTTGAATTCCTTCACCAGACTGAAACCCAGAGAGAAGATGTTGAAAGTGAGAAATTTAAAAAAAAAGAGGACAGCACAATTACGCGGAGATAGAGCTGTTGCTTCACAGTTATAGAGACCTGGATTCAATCCTGACCTCTGGTGCTGTCTGTGTGGCATTTGTACATTCTCCCTGTGACCACACAGTTCTTCTCCAGGTGCTCCAGTTTCCTCCCACATCCTAAAGACATGGGAGTTTGTAGGTTCCCTACCATTCCTTGACCTCACTATCTCCATCGCAGGTGATAGACTTCTTACCGACATCCACTACAAACCTACCGACTCCCATGGCTATCTGGACTACACTTCTTCCCACCCTGCTTCCTGTAAGGACTCCATCCCCCACTCCCAATTCCTCCGTCTACGCCGCATCTGCTCCCAGGATGAGGCGTTCCACACCAGGGCATCCGAAATGTCCTCATTTTTCAGGGAACGGGGGTTCCCCTCCTCCACCATAGATGAGGCTCGCACCAGGGTCTCTGCCATACCCCACAACACTGCTCTCTCTCCCCATCCCCCCACTCACAACAAGGGCAGAGTCCCCCTAGTCCTCACCTTTCACCCCACCAGCTGTCACATACAACAAGTGATTCTCCGTCAGTTTCGCCACCTCCAACGTGACCCCACCACTCGCCACATCTTCTCATCTCCCCCCATGTCTGCCTTCCGCAAAGACCGCTCCCTCCATAACTCCCTTGTCAATTCTTCCCTTCCCTCCCGTACCACCCCCTCCCCGGGTACTTTCCCTTGCAACCGCAAGAGATGCAACACTTGTCCCTTCACCTCCCCCCTCGACTCCATTCAAGGACCTAAGCAGTCGTTCCAGGTGCGACAGAGGTTCACCTGCATCTCCTCCAACCTCATCTATTGCATCCGCTGCTTTAGATTCCAGCTGATCTACATCGGTGAGACCAAGCGGAGGCTTGGCGATCATTTCGCCGAACACCTCCGGTCGGTCCGCAATAACCAACCTGACCTCCTGGTGGCTCAGCACTTCAACTCCCCCTCCCATTCCGTATCTGACCTCTCTGTCCTGGGTCTCCTCCATGGCCACAGCGAGCAACACCGGAAATTGGAGGAAATGCACCTCATATTCCGCTTGGGCAGTCTACATCCTGGGGGCTTGAACATTGAATTCTCCCAATTCTGCTAGCCCTTGCTGTCCCCTCCCCTTCATCAGCCCTCTGGTTGTCTCCTCCCCTCCCCCAGCCCTCGGGCTCCTCCTCCGCCTTTTTTCCTTTCTTCTACCCACCCCCTATCAGTCTGAAGAAGGGTTTCGGCCCGAAACGTTGCCTGTTTCCTTCGCTCCATAGATGCTGCTGTACCCGCTGAGTTTCTCCAGCATTTTTGTGTACCTTCGATTTTCCAGCATCTGCAGTTCCTTCTTTAACACAGGAGTTTGTAGGTTAATTGGCTTCTGCAATTTGCTCCTGGTGTGTTGGATGTGAAAGTGGGATAACATAGAATTAGTGTCTGGCTCGTTGATGGTGGGCATGGACTTGGTGGACTGTAGGGCCTGTTTCCACACTGGATCTCTAAACTAAGCTAAACGGTCCATCGACTCCAAGCAGTTTCATTTCCCAGAGAGTAGGGGAGGGAAAGCTTTGTTGACATGTACTATAAAGGAATCCCTTGAGAGTAAGAGAAAGTCAATTGCCCCAAGGTGCCTCCAAACTCATAGTCCGAAATACAGGGCAAGTGACCATCTACACTGCAATTATAACCATATAGTGGGTGAGGGAATTCAGATGATGCACAAATCTCTCTTACACCCGGCTTTGTAAGTAGGAACCTTGCTATGCCACTGATAGTAACACTTAAATAATTGATTCCTTGTTCCAATTACTTAAAAGGCTTGCTACAACATCTCTGTATTTCCTGATCAATGGCAGTGCACTTACAAAACTCAGATCTCTGCATAAAATGCACCTTCCTGTGCACATTTCCACTCAGTGGCTGTGGATAATGGTGAGCAGATCACCCTGATGCAGCTTGTGAGAACATGGAATTGCATTCCACATTCAAGCTTGAAAGGGTTCAGAAAAGATTTACGAGGATGTTGCCTGGACTAGAGGGTGTGAGCTATAGGGAGAGGTTGAGTAGGCTGGGTCTCTATTCCATGGAGCATAGGAGGATGAGGGGAGATCTTATAGAGGTGTACAAAATCATGAGAGGATTGGACCGGATAGATGCATAGAGTCTTTTACCCAGAGATTGGGGAATCGAGGACCAGAGGTCATAAGTTCAAGGTGAAGTGGAAAAGATTTAATAGGAATCCCAGGGGTAACTTTTTCACACAGAGGGTGGTGGGTGTATGGAACAAGCTGCCAGAGGAGGTAATTGAGGCAGGGACTATCCCATCGTTTAAGAAACAGTTGGACAGGTACATGGATAGGACAGGTTTGGAGGGTTATGGACCAAGCGCAGGCATGTGGGACTAGGGTAGATGGGACATTGTTGGCCGGTGTGGGCGAGTTGGGCCGAAGGGCCCGTTTCCACGCTGTATTACTCTATGATTCTATTGCTGAGAGAAAACCTCCGTAGCAACCTCCTGCAGTATCTACTTAAGGTAGTCCTGGCAAGTCTTAGAGTTAAGCTGCTCCCATTTTCCAAGCTGGTCCCATTTGCCCATGTTTGGCCCATATCCCTCTAAATTGTTCCTATCCATGTGCCTGTCCAAGTGTCTTTTAAATGCTGTTATAGTACCTGCCTCAACTACTACCTCTGCCAGTTCATTCCATATAACCTCCACCCTCTGAGTGAAAAAGTTGCCCCTCAGGTTCCTGTTGAATCTTGCCCCTCTCACCGTTTGTGATGACCCTATCCTGGGTATTACAGAGTTATACACTGTAAGATCACCCCTCAGTCTCATGAGCTCCAAGGAATAAAGTCCTAATCTGGCCCAACCTCTCCCTGTAGTTCAGCCCCTAAGCCTTGGAAAGGTCCTCATGAATCTTATCTGTACTCTTTCCATGGGGTCTTCTGGCACTTCCACCACGTTATGTATCTTGATGACCATGTGTTCCCAGTTCTTTCGAAAAAATGTGCGAGCTGTGCCTCTCTTGCCTGAAAATTCTGTCTAGTTTTTGGCACCCGTTGTGCTGTTACCGCTGCATGATTATCTGGCAAGTTTATCATTGTGGAATGTAAATACTGTGTGACAAAGTGTTGTTGGCTGCTGTGCTGAACTGAACGAGGTAATATTGGGAATTGCACAGGTCCCAGTATAGTTCTCGTTTCGGGGTATAAACATCCCAATTAGGCCATCTTACTGAATTTTGGCCAATTTTGCAGACATTTTTGCAGGGAACCCAATTTAATGCGAAATGCAGCCACGTTTATTTTTAAGGGCTCTAAAAATAATTTAAATCATATTTCCAGGGAGTAATTTCATGCCTCATGGGGATAAGAAGGGAACGATTCCACCTCGGAGCTCAGCAAGAAGAATTCATGTATCCTCTCCATCAGATCTGGCCGACAGTCCCTGCAAACAGGTGTCACTTTTTGGTGACTTCACTCCAGTTCCAGACTAAAATGGAGTGGGGCCATCTGGTATGATTAGTAGTGACGTTCAAGTCAGATGGGTCTCAGGCAGCAGGAAATTAATTCCCCAGCTCAGTTTCCTGCTGACAGTTAAAACCTAGGCCTATATTTGTTACCCTGAGTACAAAGCAAGCCTGCAGTACGGTGGTTATTCTGACAAGACTTTTGAGGTTATTATGTTCAGCTGGTTTTTCTTGAGAGTATTAATTCATGGGAGACTTTTGCTGTTAAATACGTCGCTTCCCCAACCTCTTTGAACTTGGGTTCGCTATGAAATCTTCCCATATTAATTTCACGTCGTGCCTCATGACTGTCTGTCCTGTTGTACTGCTGCTGCTTCACTCCCTGGTCCTTCTAGAATTGTTGGCATGAGGGAGAGAGAAAGGTACTTGGCTCCGCTCTTATATCAGCCACTTGGGCTTTGTACTGCCAAATGCCTCCTTATAACTTGACCCGCTTGCTGTCACAGTAGTCTCTTTACTGGGCTTTGTCTTTGATGAGCTGCCAGTATATTGAACTTGCTTGGTTTTCTCTGCGGATCTTTTTTTCCACCACCAAAAGTATTAACCGCTATATGAGCAGAACTCCTTTGGGCCTCAAACTGCACATTTTGACGTATTTAGAATTCACAGGAATGTCCATTGGCCAGACTGGAAGCTAGAGATGGAGGAGGGGTCGAGCTCGATACAGGTATTCCTATTATTGATGCAGCAGGCAGTCTGACTAGACAACAGGATCAAAACTGTGGCAAAGAAAAGGAAAACCACATTTTTAGGCTTCATTGTATTATAAGAGTCGTCGAGTCATACAGCAAGGAAAAAGTCCCTTTTGCGCAACAAATCCAAGATGCCCTATTGACGCTGGTCCCACCTGTCTGCATTTGGCTCATATCGCTCTATACCTTTCCTATCCATGTACCTGTCCAAATGCCTTTTATATGTTGCTATAGTACCTGCTTCAGCTACCTTTTCCGGCAGGTTGTTTCATATAACCACCACTCTCTGTGTGAAAAAGATCCCCCTCAGGTTCCTTTTCAAGTTTTCTCCTCTCACGTTAAAACCTATATCCTCTGGTTCTTGATTCCTCTATTCTGGGTTTAAAAAACTCACCATCTAATATAGTATTCATGTGTAGTATTATCAGTTTTGATTGGATGGCATGCAAGCTGATTTTTTTTTACTGCATCTCGTTACACATGACAATAATACCATTACCAAACATCAACTACCAAATGGTTGGATACTAAAATGAACCGGACAGAGCCCATGACATTATATTCTGTTAAGTGCTGGGCCAATGCTTACCCAACTGTTTTTCTGTGAATGAAAGAGGTGGAAAGGCTGATAGAAAGGGCTGTATCAGCTCTATGCAGGAACCACTAGGTCTGACTCCATAGTAATTATTTCAGCCAATATTTGAGAAACAATGAGAGAAACAATGATATTGCAAAAACAAAATGCACTTACATATTCAATATGTTTAAAGTTAGTATATCATTACTTCAATTTTAATTTTTTTCCAATTACTGTATTTCATTCAAATCATTTTTCTCTTAAAATCCATTTACATTTTAATGTAGCAATCTACTTACTGACAGTCCCATTCCTGAGCAAGCCTGTGTAAACAGAGATGACTGGTTGATTTAGACGGGAAATTTACCAGTAATTGACAGCAACATAATTGGAAAAAAACTACTCTATTACCTTAATCTCAACACAGTATTTATATGTTCAAATTTTAGTAAAGTACAGTGCTATATACTGTGTAATTTTTTTGCACACTATTTTAAAATTAACCAGAAATTATTAGCAAATCCTTTCTGGTTTCTGGCACATTACATCAGGGATAGGAAAATATGTTACCTTAGTGTTCAACTAAGGACACTAAGTCCTTGTTATTCACAAGGGATGGGGTACAGACAAGGGATAACAAAAAAGACCAGCATCCACTAAGGCTGTCCGCAATGACAGTACAGCTGCCAATCAAATACAATGAATAGACCCTTCATGGGCATAACAATTTCCACGTGAGTTTCAGCTTGTTAAAACATCTTACCTGTTTTCCTGACCCTTGGTGGCCCAAACCTGACCCTGGCTCTGGCTGCTTTTGGACTATTGACATTTCACAATTTGCCGGAAAAACTGCCCATCAAATGCAATCCATCTTGTGCAAAAGGACGATTCACTGGATATCACAGGAGGTAGCTCTGGGGAAACGTATGTATTTACCTGGACTCCCTGTAATACATGGCCTGCCTTACATGTAAACTCACTTTCACAGACGTTAAATACATAGATAACAAGGACTTAGTTTGCAATAAACTTTGGTAGGTTTTGGAGTGGAACGAACATGCAAGTATGAATTAGGAAAGTTCTGGAAGCATGTGGTCCACTGAAAATACTTCCTCTACAACTTCAAATGACATGCCCATATCTTCTTCTCTAACCAATGTTGCATGGGAGATCATAATTTGTTTGACGAAATTAGGTATGATTTTACTAAAGCAAAATAACACTAGGGGTGCCGCATTGACGTCGCCTCTGCCTACAGTCTGTCTGTTTTTTCCCATCTTTTTTTAAATTTTAGTTTGTCTAAGCAGTTTTGTTTTGGCGATACTTTAGTTTTCCTATGTGGGGGAGGGGGTAGGGTAAGGGGGAAACCGCTTCCCAGTCGCTTCCTGGCGAGGATGCGACTATTTCTCCAAGTTGCGTCCTCACCCCCCACCTCGCGCGCCTACCACTGGATTGGAGCGGCCTTTCCTACCGGAGACCGGGGACTGGACCAGAGCTTCAGTAGTGGCGGCGCAGCGCTGGATTCACCGTGGAGCAGGCAATACCTACCTGGATCGCCGTTTGAAGCTCCGGAGCCCCGCGAACCAACATCGCGGGGCTGTGGTTCACGGAGCTCCCAGCGCGGGTGGCGCTGGCCGACATCATGGAGTCCTAGGGCCCTTTGCCGAGGGCCGCCAGCATTGCATCTCCACCCAGGCGACCTGGGGACTTCGGGAGCCACGGACTCCCGTGGGAAGCGGCCGATTTGCCGATTTGGAGGTCCAAACCGCTGAGGTTGGCCTCCCATTCCGATATCGGAGTTCCAACATCCCGGCGAGGGCCTGAGCGGCGGGCTGCCTGTAGCGGCGACTGTGGAGGGCCCCGGAGGCCCCGACCACGGGAGTACATCAGAGGAAGATGACTGACTTTGGTGCCTTCCCCTCACAGTGGGAAACTTTTGATTCTGCTGTGTGGGGATGTTTTATGTTGAACTCTAGAGTTTTTTATTTTATTGTATGGCTGTATGGTGATTACATTTCACTGTGCCAACTGGCACATGTGACAAATAAATGTATCTTGTATCTTGTATCTACAATGCGCTGGAGGCAAAGCTGGCCCTGCGGGTCATCCAAAGACCAGAGACCAGTGAGAAGGGAGCTGGCGATGATGGATGTGAGGAGCAAGATGGTCGGAGAGTGAACCAGGGTCTGGCCTTCCGTGCCTCAAGGTTGAATGTTGGAGGCGTCCCCGGGTTACAGAGGTGGACAGGTGAAGAGAGGGATGTTGGTTCACTGGATGATCCAGACAGATGTCCAAGGAAGGCTTCAGCTGGAGGCCATGCAGCAGTTTGGGACTTGCCTGGATCGGGCGCCACTCATAAGACCTAGAGCGCAAACTGGACTTTGAAAATGGCACTAAAACAAAGCACCTATTGGATGTAGTCTCAGTGGACTATTTCTGTACACTTTGCTAACCAGCGATTAATAATACTAATAATAATAATAATAATAATAATAATAATAATAATAATAATAATAATAAACTTTATTTCGGGCTCAAGGTCCAGACAAGGGACAACATACATAAAAATACATTGCATATTAAAAACATCATAAAATACATATAAAATCTTAGCATATCACATAAAAGCATCATAAATTATATATTAAAAAAAACCATTTCTAATGTATAGGTTCTAATGTACTGACTCCTGCAGCCACAAACATGTTACTAGCACTACACCATCTAGGTTTCCTTAGCAGTGTTCTCATGGCATCATTATATGACACCTTTAGTCTCTGCAAACTTGTCTTTCCAGAGTTCTACCACAGGTGCGCAGTACAGAGTGGTGTGCAATATGCTCTAAACAGCAACATCTTCACCACATCTGTACACGCACCAAACTTACACAAGAGAATATTCGCCTGTACATACAGCATGCTTCGTTGCCTATAAATATCTTCATCATCTGTCATTTGTTCTGTAATAAAATGCCCTAGATATTTTACCTTATTACAGACACTAAGATTATTGTCAGACAATTTAAAATCAGGACATTTTAGACATTTATCCTCTTTGGTTCTACAGATCATAACAGCACTCTTACCAGCATTATATTTAATATCATGTTCCACACCATACACAGAACATATAGTAAGAAGTTGATGTAGATCAGCGCTAGATGGACTAAAGACCACAAGATCATCTGCATACATAATATGGTTCACTAAAATATTACCAATCATGCACCCAGTATTACAGCTTTCAATTGTTTGGACAGATCATCAATATCAAGATTAAAAAGGACTGGGGACAAAATTCCCCCTTGTCTAACACCATTGCTAACCAAAAATGGGGCTGAGACCCTATTGCCCCATTTTATTTGCATAGTCTGGTGGGCATACCAGTAAGCCAGAATTCTCACAATGTATTTAGGCACCCCTCTTTGACTAATTTTAACAAACAGCTTTCTGTGATTAACACGATCAAAGGCTTTGGAAGCATCAATAAAGAACATAAGGATTAAAGAGTTTTGCATCTATATTTGATTACAATCTCCTTTAAGGCATATATTCATAAGTCAGTGCCATGTTTAGCTTTAAAACCAAACTGGTTTTCTGTGGAGTTAACAACCTCATTTAATCTATCCAGCAGAACTCTTTCTAAGACTTTTGACATATGCTGGCTAAAGCTATGGGCCTGTAATTATTTAGGCTGCCTACTCTACCAGCTTTGTCCTTAATGACTGGCACTAACAGAACAGACAACACTGAGTCTGGTAACAAGCCATAAATCATAAAGCCAGTAAAACAATAGCAAGGAGAGGAGCTATCCTCATACTCGCATACTTAAGATGTTCAGCAGAAATATGATCCAAGCCACTTGCTTTGTTGTTGGACAACTTGTTCATGGCATGATACACTTCATGTGACATAATCACCATTGAGTCATTACTTAATATTGTCCACCCTATACAAGTCACTTTGGACACAGTTGAATAAAGTACCATAATGTTGTCGCCATAACTCCGCGATATTAGCTGTTCCGGAGATTCCATCTACAGTGCATGTAGAGATGTTTTGCAACTGTTAAGAGCTCTCACTTCTTTCCAAAAATCAGTAGTATTGTTACTTAGCAGCTTATTAGCCATGGAATCAGCCCTCATAGCTTGCTCATTTTTACAGATGAAGCGAATAGCATACTTATACCTTGCATTAGTGAGCTTCTTGTACTCAAACATGGGCCCCTGTCTGGGTCTACCTGCCATAGCCCATGATTTGGTGGCTTCACGGGCTTCAGCTCAGGATTGAGCTCAGGTATAGAAATACTTCACTAAACCTTATGCAAAAAGATAATATCACTGTTTGTTTGCACATGTGACAATAAAGCTAAAGCAACGTTGACCCTTGACCATTGACCCTGCCTAACCTTTCTCTCTACTCACACTGGGGGCACAGGTGAAGTATTAACTCTGTGTCTCTGAGTCAGACAGCATGGAATCAGACATGGAATCGCGCAGTGGGAACCCATCTCTATTAAGACATATTATCTTTTTAATTTCATACTTTGTTTCAGTCTTTGACGATAAGCTTATAATAAGTTATGAAAAGCCGTCATTGACAGGATAATAACATTCTAGAAATTACTAGGTATATGAAAGTCAGGTGCTCACAATGTTATTAAATATTAACTCAATAATCTCAACTCAATTTTCACATCATGCCACATTGCCCCAGTGACCCAATCTCCATCTTGACCTCTGTTGCTGGTTGTATGAAATGTATACATTTTCTCTATGAATTACAGTGTTTTCCACAGGGGCTTCCATTTCCTCCTACCTCAGAATGTACGATGTATCTTGTGTAGGTGGTGGTAGAAGATTCAGATGTTGGGAATGTGAGAAATAATATTATTGAGAAATACATAGGAGAATATGATTGATAGACTCAATGGCTTATTGCTTTCCTTCTCTGAAGGAAAATGGGAATATACTTAAATAAATGATAACAGATATTAAACTGCTTGTTTCAATTCACTGGCAGTACTGGTTTCCAAAATTTCTATACTAGTTAAGACATGTGTGACCTTTATTCAGAATCAATGGATTATCATATTAAATTGTCTTGCCTTCAGAATGATTGTGAATTATTGAGCTGTTACTTACAATAACTATTTTATCATTTGACAATAAAATAAGTCTGACATTTTGTGCAAACTTTTCAGCTCCATATTTTATTAGCATTTGGTGAAATTTTTTGATGTTTTGAAAAAATAGGGCAGTAAAAATAATTATTTTTTATGAAGCCCTTTTTCAAATAATCTCTTGCTTTCACATTGGCAAAGATTCCAAAGGGATGAAATTGTATTGAAATGGATTATTGTATATTTAAAACGTGTAAAAGGAATTTTAAAATGATGGACAAATAATTTCAACTTGAACAAAAATAAAGAGAAAGTGGAAATGTTGGTAATGTAGTTAAGAACATACTGCAATAAGGGATTAACTGTGTACTGTACCGTCATTTAATCCCATGAGTGACTTCTAGTCCATATACATACAGTTACAGTATACAAAGAGACTACTTTTAAACAATTACACACAAACAACACTTCCTCGACTATACAACAACAAAATTGATGATACTCCCAGATACATTAAATCGAGGTTTTAGTATTATATGGAGTTTGTCATAAAAGTGATGTTCATTTAAAAAAATCACAAAATAATTAATAAGAAATAAATAAGTTCAAATCTATGCCGTACAAGAAGCATTATACAGGTTCACTAACATAAATAACCTGTGATTCAGGCCACACAAATATTTCTTGTGGTATTGCTTGGATATTGAACCTGAATTTTTCTCATGTGTTATTATTGTTCAATAAAACAACCGTTCCTATAGGTCTTAGATTCTCTACAATGACTTTACTGCTATTCTATCAATAAGAAGTGATTTGCACTTGCTGGTGGTCTGGAGAGGTGTTTAAAGGAGCAATCAAATCATTTCTACATCCTTTTGAATTGTTTGGAGCAGTGGTTTTTTAGTATACCAAAACTCTAAATTGTTTAACGTATATTATTTCAATAATATGTTTATTTTTAACATGGGATAGACTAGGAATTAAAACGCTTGGTGACTTGTATGAAACTGGAAAATTACTTTCATTTCAACAATTACAAATAAAATATAAACTCGGAAATAATCAATATTTTAAATACTTTCAAATATGCGACTATTTGAAAAAATATATAAAAGATCATCATAATAACCCAGCAGATGTACTGGACGAGGCAATGCAGACAAAAGCGGAATCAGCAAACTTAATATCATATTTGTACAATATTATCTTAAATGTACAAATACCATCTACGGAGGGTATCAGAAGAGACTGGGAACAAGAGTTAGCTATTAAAATTTCAAAGGAAAGTTGGAATGAATACTTATTAAAAGTACATAAATGCTCGATTAATGTAAGACACACTTTAATACAATTTAAAATTTTACATAGATTATATTATTCGAAAACTAAAATTCATAAAATTTTCCCAAACGTATCATCTATTTGTGATAAATGTCAATCCCAAGAAGCAACTATAGCGCACTCATTTGTCTTCTGTACAAAAATTCAAAAATTTTGGAATGAAATTTTTGAAATCTTTACAAAGTTATTTAAAACAAGACTGATACCCAAAGCAGAATGGATTATCTTCGGAATAACGGAAGATGATCCAGAACTAAATGTGTTTCAAAAGAAATTAATGGATTATGGGTTAATAACTGGAAAAAAGCTAATTCTAAAATTTTGGAAGAAGGCTCCAATACCAACTATAAATATGTGGATTTCAAATATGTTTGAAACACTACACCTTGAAGAGATAAGACTCCTCCTAGCAGGTAAACCAGATCACTTCCACCTGACGTGGTCTGCATTTATAGAATTATTACAAACATAGGGTGCAAAAGTACTTTAAAAAAATAAAAAATTGAGGTCGGGTAAGGGGGGATGATAGTTGAAGAGTTGGTATGTCCTATTTACGTGATGCTCAAAAAAAAAAACATTTGTTTTTCTTTTTTTCTCTCTCTCTTTTCTTTTCTTAGGGCCTATTTCTTAACTCTTTTTCTTTTTGTTTTTAATTTCGCTCTCATAGGGTCCTCGTCCTTTTTTTTTTGTTGTTACATTTTCTACACTTTTCTACACTTGCACTTTTTCCTTCACTTTCTTCTCTCTTTCAATCTTTTCTTTCTTTAGTGTAAAAAAAAAATAAAGGGAGTACATTAATTGTAAGAAGATATAAATGACGAGTATTAATGTATGTGGCTGTGATGTAATGTACTTCTAATAAATAAAAATTAAAAAAAAAAAAAAAAAAAAAAATTTTTTTTAACATGTATTGATTTTATACTTTATAGTTATTAATTTATTAAATCAAAACTTGATTGGTCACAAAATCAAAACAGATGAGTGGGGGAATGTTGATCGAAAAACATTGTTGATGAATGTAGCCTGATTTTTAATTGGCAAGCGTACATAAAACATAGAACAGCACAGCACACGAACAGGCCCTTCAGCGCACAATGTCTGTGCTGAGGACAATGCCAAGATATATTAATCTCATCTGTCCGTACATGATCCATTCAATGGTTCAATGGTACATTATTCCATTCCATAATCTTCCATTCCCTGCATATCCATGTGACCATCTAAATGCCTCTTAAATGCTGCATACCGGCATCTCTTGGTCCACAAAAAAAGAATGTTCAGAGTTTAAACTTCCAAAAAAAGATGTAATTTACTGGAGTGGGTCTAAGGCATGGGCAAGTTGGGCTGAAGGGTCTTTTTCCATGCTGTATGTCTATGAGTGCAAGGAAGTTGGAATATTACCCTTAAAAAGTAGTAAAGCTTGTACACCAGCATCTGACTGTGGACAATGTATGGAATAATACTTACCCATGAGGTCTTTGCAAGATTGCAAAATGCTGGAGTAGCTCAGCAGGACAGGCAGCATCTCTGGAGAGACGGAACACGTGATGTTTCGGGTCGAGATCCTTCATCAGACTTGTGGAAGACTTCAATGTATATCTCATTGGTCTGTTCATTGTGCTTTCTAACAAATTATTTTACAGAAGTAGAACTTTGCAAAGGGAAGCCAGCAGGACATAGCAGCGTGCATCACCACTTTCAGTCTTAACCTCCCACCCTCCCTTCAGGAAATTTTAGCCAAGAGGTACATGAAACAGAAAAGACAGAAACCAAATAGCAATCCACATCCATATAGTGAAGACAAAGATTTTAAAAAAACATATGCTGAAATAATGCAGCAGAAATGATTGGCTCCACTTTGCCTCTCTCTCAGCGCCACTTCATTTCACACTCATATCTTGTGCAAGAAATTAGGTTCATTGGAGGTTCCAGTTGCAATGTTTTCTCCTATTCTGTCAAAAGCATTACAATCGAGAATGTTAACTTGGTTTCTTTCTCCACTTAACTGATAGTTTGCAGCATTTTCTATATATTATATCAAATATCTAGCAAATGTTTTTATTTTTATTTTCATGCAGCATTTTTTCCCATTAGTGCCCTTCAGGTAAGAATAATTTCAGTAGTCTGTGTAGTGGCTGAAACTAATGTACACTGATTCCTATGTGTAGGAGGGAATTGCAGATGCTGGTTCATACTGGGAAAAGAAACAAAATGTTGGAGTAACTCAGCGGGTCAGGCAACCACTCCAGAGAAAAAGAATAGCTAACGTTTCGAGTTGTCTTTTTATGTATCTTAAAGGAGGGGTGAATTCGAAATTATTGAGCAGCCTGGCAGACACTGAGAACGAGGATGACAGTACTTTCCACTATTAAAAGTATTTGGTTCATTGAAACATACCTCAAAATCCTAGTGGAAATGGTTGAGATGCAGAAAATTGTTTCAGCGTACTGGGGATCAAGGAAGCAACATGGGGAGAAGACAGGAGAATGGGGTTAGGAGGGAGAGATAGATCAGCCATGATTGAATGGTGGAGTAGAATTGATGGGCCAAATG
Source organism: Malacoraja senta (assembly GCA_038087875.1). Classification (NCBI taxonomy): domain Eukaryota; kingdom Metazoa; phylum Chordata; class Chondrichthyes; order Rajiformes; family Rajidae; genus Malacoraja; species Malacoraja senta. The sequence goes on along the minus strand of CM075977.1, from coordinate 88,535,030 downwards.
GCCTAATTCTACTCCTATTCCTTATGACCTTATGACCTTATGACACGTCATGCACATACATTTGCAACTTATTCATCAACACTCTTCCCTCTCTTTTGAATAAGAATGTTGTTTGTAATTGAGGACAGCAGCAGCAGGATGATGTGGGATAACTACATCCATGAGGATGGTAGCATAGTAACAACATTGCCGGAGCGGTATCCATAAGTCTGCAATTCTAATCAGGAAACACTGTTTGTACCCCATCATGCCTGCTAGAGAATTTAACTTCAAGTAATTAATTAAAACATTAACAATCTGGTAGAAACAAAAACACTGCTCCGAATCTGTGCCAACCAGCGATCACCCCGTGCACTAGCACTATCCTACACATTAGGAACAGTTCACAATTTTTTCTACCGATTAACCTACAAACCTGTATATCTTTGGCGTGTGGGAGGAAACCAGAAAACCCACGAGGTCACAGGGAGAACGTACATGGGATGAATGTAATAACCATCCATCAGATGAACCAAGCAATGGGAAAGTACATTGTAGAAGACATGAGCATAATAAAACAGACCCCAAGGGTATATACAAGGGTGACTATTAACAGATGTTGGTTTTGTTGCAAAAGCCAAAGTGTGCAGAGCTCTGAGGTATAAACCAAAATTGCTGAACATACTCAGCAAGCCAGGCAGCAGCTGCTGAGAGAAAAATAACGTTCATGTTTCAGTTCAATGGCATTTTATCCATTAGAGCAATTTAACTACAATGTTTACTATGATGAGCTTGTGGGCAATGAGTGGTCTTCACTCTCCAACAAAGCTGTCTGACCTTTTGAGTGTTTCCTGCACTTTCTGTGCTTACTTTATCTTTTTCATGATTGGAATAGAAACACTTTCATTTCAGGAATATTTTTAATTTAGAAAGTCACACATGTTGATAGTTTGTGATGAAATAATTCATTATGATTTTATTGTTTGCCAACCATTTTCATAAAACTACTAAATTCTATACAGAATATTAAGAGGTTAATTCACATCCATAGCTTAATTCTTATTTGCGCTATTGGTAGATATCAGCATGGAAGATGTGAATATAACATTAATAGCTATAGAAAAATATGCATATATTGATTGTAGTTGATGGTTTTAGCAGTAAACTATTGACTGAAGGATTACTAATGTGATTGACTGTGCTTTTATATCAGCAGCCAATGCACAAGAACATTATTGTACATTCAAATCTGCTTGTACAACCTGAGAGTCAATGATTTACTTCCAGAATGAAGTCGGTGGTCAATATGTCATTCATTATGTGATTCAACTAAATACATTTTAATGTTATAAAAATTGGAGGAACCTTCATCCGTTTTGTACAAGGAACACTATACGCTACATCGGTTTCCATAAATTTTATGTCTGTCTGTACTTCAAAAGTACTTCAGTGGATCTGAAGCACTTTGAAACCATCCTGAGATCGTAAAAGTTGCTCTATTAATGCCCATTTGTTCTTTTTTACTGATTCACTGACAGTTCATTGAGTTGACCAGCATTCAGTACTGGATGAGCAGAAATTTCCACAGACTAATTGATGGGCAGGCAGAAGTCACTAACTATAAATCACATTACAAACACTGTCCTCTAGTCATCGATTCCATCCCTTTCACTGCCATTTATCTAAGGCTGAACCAGACTCCAAACTTTGTAAGAAGGAACTGCAGATGCTGGTTTACACTGAAGATAGACACAAAATGCTGGAGTAACTCAGTGGGTCAGGCAGCATCTCTGGAGAAAAGGAATAGGGGACGTTTTGGTTTGAGAGACTTTTTCAGACTCTCGATGACATTTCGGGTCAAGACCCTTCTTCAGTCTGAAGGGTCTTGACTCGAAATGTCACCTATTCCTTTTCTCCAGAGATGCTGCCTGACCCGCTGAAGCACTCCGGTATTTTGTGTCTATCTGTTTAAAGTTTTGTCAGGTTGAGCTTAAAGATGCAATTTCAGCCATGTACCTGTATCTGCATCACCACTGACCCCATGCATTTATTTTTGTAAACTTGGCTCCAGTGCTGCCTTAACTGATTCACTGATGAAGCATTTACCTTGACCCTTGTTTTATCTCTCGACTTGACTATTTGAATGCGGTGCTAGCTTACCCCCAATCTCCAACACTCCGTAAACTCGACATTAACCAGAACTATGCAATGCAAATCCAAACTCACATTTGCTTCCATTCACCTATCATATTTAGGTTTGTAATACATACCGTTCTCCCGTAAAGCAATAGTATCATTTTAACATGCTTATTCATGCTTTCAGGTTTCCCCAGTGCTTGCATCTTTCAACCATTGCAATCACCTCCATTCTGATTACCTGTTTGTTTCTCCAATTCTGGTCTCTTACCTCCTCCATGAATTGACATGTTCCACTATTGATGATCATGCCTTCAAATGCCTGGACCCAACCCTTGAAATATCCTCTCTGGCCTTTATGTTAAAAATGCCTTCTTAATCTAGATTACTCATGATAGAAAATATCATAAGGAAATGACTGATACAGGTGTTTACACTCACAAATGGATGCCCCAGGGAAAGATTGAAATACAGTCCCTCTTAGTTGCTGTTGCTACACAATGTGGGAGACAAATACAAGCTTACTCTTCAGTGAAAATAAATGCAATGATATGACACATGGCAGTGAGTGTGAGTAGAATCTTGCAGCGAATCTTGCAGGAAAATGGAGGGCAGGGAAACAAATTCCCATGAATCATAGATGAAGAACATAGATGCAGACTGATGGGACTGATAAATCCCCAAGGCCTGATGGTCTGCATCCCAGGGTACTTAAGGAAGTGCCTCTAGAAATTGTGGACGCATAGGTGATCATTTTCCAATGTTCTATAGATTCAGGAGCCCTTTTAGAATGGCAAGCAGTGACTAGTGGGGTACTGCAAGGCTCGGTGCTGGGACCGCAGCTATTTACAATATACATCAATGATTTAGATGAAGGGATTCAAAGTAACATTAGCAAATTTGCAAATGACACAAAGCTGGGTGGCAGTGTGAACTGTGAGGAGGATGCTATGAGAATGCAGGGTGACTTGGACAGGTTGGGGGAGTGGGCAGATGCATGGCTGATGCAGTTTAATGTGGATAAATGTGAGGTTATCCACTTTGGTAGCTAACACAGGAAGGCAGATTATTATCTAATTGGTGTCAAGTTGGGAAAAGGGGAAGTACAACGGGATCTGGGGGTCCTTGTTCATCAGTCAATTAAAGTAAGCTTGCAGGTGCAGCAGGCAGTGAAGAAAGCGAATGGCATGTTGGGCTTCATAACAAGAGGAGTTGAGTATAGGAGCAAAGAGGTCCTTCTGCAATTGTACAGGGCCGTAGTGAGACCACACCTGGAGTATTGTGTGCAGTTTTGGTCCCCTAATTTGAGGAAGGACATTCTTGCTATTGAGGGAGTGCAGCGTAGATTTACAAGGTTAATTCCCGGGATGGCGGGACTGTCATATGCTGAGAGAATGGAGCTGCTGGGCTTGTATACTGGAATTTAGAAGGATGAGAGGGGCTTATTGAAACATATAAGATTATTAAGGGTTTGGACACTCTAGAGGCAGGAAACATGTTCCCGATGTTGGGGGAGTCCAGAACCAGGAGCCACAGTTTAAGAATAAGGGGTAAGCCATTTAGAACGGAGATGAGGAAACAATTTTTCACACAGAGAGTTGTGAGTCTGTGGAATTCTCTGCCTCAGAGGGCGGTGGAGGCCGATTTTCTGGATACTTTCAAGAGAGAGCTAGATAGGGCTCTTAAAGATAGCGGAGTCAGGGGATACGGGGAGAAGGCAGGAACGGGGTACTGATTGATGATGATCAGACATGATCATATTGAATGGCGGTGCTGGCTCGAAAGGCTGAATGGCCTACCCCTGCACCTATTGTCCATTGTCTATAATATGAAGTTGTGGACCAAAACCAAGCAGAAATATCCATCAGTGAGGCATACCTGTATATGCAAACCCTCATCGTGGCATTTTTAAAGCAGCCTTCACTTCTGAACTGTGATCAGGACATTTATTTTCAGATTATCTTGAAAACTATATTGATACATTAGATCAGTGGAAATTTCCACTACTAATTACAGTGAATTGAAAGTCAGCTGTTGTGTGGGATTAACTTTCTGTGCCTCCTCAGTTTCCTGATCAACCTCAAATCCTTCTACTTCCTCTAAGGTAGTCCCTTGGGTTGGGATGCCTTGCTGAAACAATGATGAAGAGAGGTAAATGGACGGCAGAGAAGCACAGCAGTAGAGTTGCTGCGTTACGGCACTTGCTGCGCCAGAGACCCGGGTTCGATCTCGACTACAGGTGCGGTTGGTACGGAGCTTGTACGTTCTCCTCGTTACTGCATGGGTTTTCTCCGAGATCTTCGGTTCCCTCCCACACTCCAAAGACGTACAGGTTTGTAGGTTAATTGGCTTGGCATATGTGTCAATTATCTCTCGTGTGTAGGATAGTGTGCGGGAATCTTTGGTCGGTGTGGACTCGGTGGGCCAAAGGGCCTGTTTCCGCGCTGTATCTCTAAAAACTGGAGGGAAAGGTGTCTGGTATGTGATTCCTCTTAAGGTAGGTGTGCATTGCACACCTGAAACTAGGTGGTATTGAAGAAACGAGGCCTTGGGTAGTTCACACACACACTCTCATGTAAGTGCACAGACGCTCACAGTCACTTTTCGGCATGCACAAACAAGCACGAATGCACAAAGATGAATTGTCCCAAAAATTGAATTACTGCAGCAATAATGTTAATGGTCAATGTGGACCCAATGGGCCAAAAGATCTGTTTCCATGGGGAACACATGCACACACACATAGTGGTAGAATAAGAAAATAATTACTACATTTAAGAGGCAGTCCTTCAATGCATAGGAGGTTATAGTCGTAGTGCAGGTAAATGGGATCAGTGCACAAGGGGAAAAAGACTGTCATAGATGTGGTGGGTGAAAGGGTTCATATATGTACTGTATGACTCAATAACTATAAGCATGCATTAAGACAACAGACTTAAACATTGGTCAAGGACTTAGATTTTAAGGAGCATCTTAAAGCAAGAAAGAAAGATGGGGAGATAGATGTTTTGGGAGGAATTACCAGCATTTAGGGACTTGGTAACTGATGACATAGCCTTCATTATTAGAGCAATTAAATGCATGCTAGCCAGGGAGTGCCAGTATCTTCCAGTGTTATGGTGCTGGAGGAGTTTCCAAAAATAACTTAAGGGCCTGCCCCAATTACGTTATTTTTTTCGGTGACTGCCGGCACCAGTCATAGTTGCAGCAGGTCGCCGAAGATTTTCAGCATGTTGAAAATCCAGCGGCGACCAGAAAAAGGTACGACTCTTTGGGCGACAACTCACGGCCTTACAGGCGTCACCCCGCGACCATGGCCTGGTCGCCTGTGGTCGCCGAAAAAGTCGCGTAAGTGGGACAGGCCCTCAAGGCTGAGTTCAGGAAGAGAATTGAAAATTAAGATGATAATTTTATAATTGAGCTATTGCCTAATCAGAAACTAAATTAGGTGATTGGGACTTGTTGCGGATTAGGCTTTAGCAATTAAGAAGGGACGTTTAATGATGATCCGTCAGAAATGCATTGGAATTATAAAGTCTAAAGGTAAAAAATGGCATTGAAGAGGATTACAGCAGCAGATAAACTGAGCTAGAGTAGTTGGGCAAAGTTATATGGATTGAAGTAGATGGTTTTGCCGATCATAACACGATTCTGAATAATTTGGTTCCATTTCAGGTGATTGCAAGGCAGATTTAGAATCAAATCATCTTCCAAAAGCTTGCAAAGTTTATTGATTCACATATCTCCAATCTAAATTGCAGATATATTTATATTCTATTCTAACCATCCAGATCTCCATAAAAACATAAAGTACACACATCACCATTTTGAGCATACCAGTATGGATAGTTTAGTTTCAGTTTAGTTTATTGTCACATGTACCGAGGTACAGTGAAAACCTTTTGTTGCGTGCGAACCAGCCAGCCGCAAGACAATACATGATTACAATCGATCCATTTACAATAGATAGGTACATTATAAGGGATCATGTAGACATGATTTATCCACCTTGAGAACAAAAGTCTGTCTATTACTCTGCCCTCTAGCATTAAGCTTCCAATTATTCTGCAAGTTAATCGCACTCACTTACCCAAACTCCTCATTTTCTTCCTAGTAAGCATTTTTCTGTTAGTTTCCACTTAAACCAGATACGTATCTGAGTTTCATCTAACAAGCTTCTGAAAATCCATATACAGTACATCTACTGCATGCCCTTCATCTATTGAATGGATTCCTTCTTCAAAAAACTCTATTAACTTTATTAAACATTTGCTTTTACCTAATGTTTGCCAGCCAGCTTTGATTTGCCAACGTTTCCACACATTGCAAGTGTTCCAATCTCTATCAAACCTGAGAATGCAGAGGTGATTCCCGTTTAAAAATAAATTAGAACGATTTGGATCAGGACATTAGAGTGAAGAATCTCTTTTGTGCCAACCTGCATTTTGAATAATTGCCTTTAAGCATAAGGTTTCCTTAAAAGCAAAAGGGGCAAAAGGTTTGACATTAATAATTAAGTTTAAGTAAGAGCTAATATTTCACACCTTCCACATGTGCAGCATACCACAAAGCATTTTACAATCAAATAATCACTTTTAAAACATAGTCATTATTGTTTAATCAATAATCTACTACCTCAGTGATGAAAGTGCTATAAATGCGCAAAGCTGGCAAGCTATTCAATGATCACAAGCACACTCTAATCAGAGTCATAGGTTATTTTATATGAGTATATATTTTCATTTTATTTGTCTTCTCTAAAAAATCAAGTTGAAGGGCTCCATTCCTCGTAATATTTGATCCCTCTGGACGAGGAAGGAAGACAAAATAGGAGTAAGGACCTGTTGTTTTCAGACAAAATCAGAGGCTGATGAATACAAAAGAGAAGGGTAAAATTAAGTGCCTGTCCCACTTTCCCCGAGTCCTCTGCCGAGTTGAAAGGACCTTAAAAAAAATCAAGATTTTTGTGATCTACGAACTCCTCCACCCGACTATCTTTTTACTCGTGAACTTTTTTGTCATGCTGGAAAAAACGTCCCGACTTACCTGATGCCCCGAGTACCTATGGCTGGCATAACGAGCTGCTACGATATATCTACGGACTCCTACGGCCTCCTACGGACTCGCTACAGACATTCTACGAGTTTGAATCAAGGGGAAAACTCGGGAGAATTCGTGAGTAACTCGGGAAAGTGAGACAGGCCCTTAAGGAGTTTCACACTTTGCAGATCTTTCCAAAGAACAGGTTGGACAGAGATGAGGCGTCATGTCACCATATCACCTGGTTAGGATGCAGGGAAGAGGATTGGGAAGAGGAAAAGAATGTAGTATGTTTCGAAGGAACAGTTGGGGGGGGGGAAAGGAGAGGATTAGTGATCAAAAAATAAAAAATAAAAGCAGGAAATGCTGAACTACTCAGCAGGTCAAGCAGCATCCGTGGAGAAAGGAAAATAGTAGTGAGATTTCACGTCAATGACTGTTCATCAGAACGCAGAAACATAGAATTCAATTTGTATTCAGTTTCAGAAAAGAGGAAGGAATGGAGAGAACAAAGGGAATGTGTGTGTTAGAGTGGAGGCCATGAGAGACTGCCTGGTACAAAGCTAGTGGTGCCTGCTGAGAAAGGGGAGTGGAAGCTTGGTAATTGCAACTGAGTTGTTGGGAGAAGATATAAATAGAAGGAGATAAAAGATAACAGAGGATAGAGGACCTGTGAGAACAAAACACACCACAGCTGGAAATCTGAAATGAAAGAGAATTTTTGAAATATTCAGCAGGCCGGGCAGCACCTGTGGGAAAGAAAATCTGAATCCAATTTACAGATCAGTGATCTTTCCACACAACAGGCCAGTTTTGACACAAACTAGAAAGTCTGGTTACTTGAAATTGTTAAATTTACTGGAGTCCTGAGGTCCATCACATGCCTGGTCAGGGGATAATATGCTGTTCCTTGAGCTTGCATTGCATTGTTGTAATTGTGTAAACAGCCACAGTGACAGGGAGGATGGAGAATTAAAGTGTTTGGCTATTGGAAACTCAAGATCATCCTTATGGACTGAGTATCAGTGAGTTGGCAGCACATTAACACAGTGTCACCTAGTTGTTTTAATTCATGATTTTAATAATGAAGAGTCCAGTGATTTTTAGTTTAGGCCCTTGGCTAGCCTGGTGGTCATTGATTTTGATTACCATTGTGGTTGTAAAGTAACTTTGTAATATGAAATCACAGCAGAATTACTTTGTGAGTTCTAGGTAAATTTATGAAGCTTGTGTGTGGCCTGATAATATTTGCATCTGACACAAGCTATGCACTCATTTAACATAAACTTACCAGTATAGGCAAAGCATATAGCCACTAAGATATAAAAAATTATTGTGTAAGAATGAACTTCAGATGCTGGTTTACACCAAAGATAGACACAAAGTGCTGGAGTAACTCAGCGGGTCAGGCAGCATCTCTGGAGAAAAGCAATATGTGACGTTTCGGGTCGAGACGCTTCTTCAGACCAGGTCTAAAGAAGGTACTCAACCCGAAACGTCACAAATTGCTTTTCTCCAGAGATGCTGTCTGATCCGCTGAGTTACTCCAGCACTTTGTGATAAATGATTTGGTTTTCAGGACTTATTAATTATTTGATTCTTTGCAAATCATGGGTAGGCTGTTATACCTACATTAACTGATCAATGAATTTACATAGGCTGCCATAGAAACCATGTAGATCCTGAACATTCACACCAATGTCTCTCAACCAAGTCAAGTAGCTCTTCCCTACTTCCCCCCAGCCAGATGAGTAAGCACAGCCTGCAGCAGTGGCACAGAGCAGCAGCAGATGTAAATGGGACCGACAGCATTGTGCTGGGCCTAGCCATCCCCATCATCTATCCAGTGCCACCCTGACAATGGAAGGCAAATCCAATGTTCGCATTTATATCAAGAGGACTGGAATACAAAGACAGAGATGTAATGCTGAGGCTCTATGAGGCGCTGGTCAGGCCGACTTTGGAGTACTGTGAGCAAATATGGGCCCCACATCTGAGGAAAGATGTGCTGGCTCTGGAGAGAATCCAGAGGGGGTTTACAAGAGTGATTCCATGAATGAGTGGGTTAGCATATGATGAGCACTTGACAGCATTGTGCCTCTACTCGCTGGGGTTTAGAAGGTTGAAGGGGGACCTCATTGAAACTTACAGAATAAAGAAAGGCATGGATAGAGTGGATGTGGAAAGGATGTTTCCACTGGTGGGAGAGTCTAGGACCGGATGTCATAGAATTAAAGGGCGCTCTTTTAGAAAGGAGGTGAGAAGGAACAACTTTAGTCAGAGGGTAGTTAATCTGTGGAACTCATTGCCACAGAGGCCCTAGTCATTGGATATTTTCAAGGCAGAGATAGACAAATTCTTGATTAGAACGGGTGTCAGGGTTATGGGGAGAAGGCAGGAAGATGGGATTAGGAGGCAGAGATCAGCCATGATTGCATGGCAGAGTAGACTCGATGGGCCGAATGGCCTAATTCTATGCCTATGACTTGTGAACTTGTGACACCAGGCCTTAAAGTGAGAACATAAGAAATGCATATCTCCTTCGGCAAGATCAGACTTAGACAATAGACAATAGACAATAAACAATAGGTGCAGGAGTAGGCCATTCGGCCCGTCGAGCCAACACCGCCATTCAATGTGATCATGGTTGATCATCCCCAATCTGTACCCCATTTCTGACCTCCCCAAATCCCCTAACTCCGCTATCTTTAAGAGTCCTATCTAGCTCTCTCTTGAAAGCATCCAGAGAACCGGCCTCCACCGCCCTCTGAGGCAGAGAATTCCACAGACTCACAACTCTCTGTGAGAAAAAGTGTTTCCTCGTCTCTGTTCTAAATGGCTTACCCCTTATTCTTAAACTGTGGCCCCTGGTTCTGGACTCCCCCAACATCAGGAACATGTTTCCTGCCTCTAGCGTGTCCAAACCCTTAATAATCTTATATGTTTCAATAAGATCCCCTCTCATCCTTCTAAACTCCAGAGTGTACAAGCCCAGCCGCTCCATTCTATCAGCATATGACAGTCCCGCCATCCCGGGAATTAACCTTGTGAACCTACGCTGCACTCCCTCAATAGCAAGAATGTTCTTCCTCAAATTAGGGGACCAAAACTGCACACAATACTCCAGGTGTGGTCTCACTAGAGCCCTGTACAACTGCAGAAGAACCTCTTTGCTCCTATACTCAACTCCTCTTGTTATAAAGGCCAACATGCCATTCGCTTTCTTCACTGCCTGCTGTACCTGCATTTTTACTTTCATTGACTGATGAACAAGGACCCCCAGATCCCGCTGTACTTCCCCTTTTCCCAACTTGACACCATTTAGAGAGTAATCGGCCTTCCTGTTTTTGCTATTAATTTCAGAGACTTGAGAATTGAAAGTTGTGAGGTGGCACTGGAACATGGAGATTATGTGGTTCTATCCCAGAAAAGGTTCAACTATTATCTACTATTATCCTCTACAATCGTTGTACTCTTATACTTATGAATGATTGCACTCATGGTATGATTTGACTGAAAAGCATGCAAAACGAAGCCTGTCACTGTATCTCTTTATATGTGACAACAATAAACTAAACTAAAAAATAAATAGCAATTTGAAATTTCAATGCAGTGCAAAGTGGTGAAATGACCTTATGTGAATTATGCTAAAATATGCTTTTGGAGGACTTAACATTGCAGTGGATTAGTGCATTAATGATTGGCCTTTAGGGTCTAGGGTGAAAGCTAAACCAGATTGATGAAATGAAAGATTGCCTCTGATGTGAAACATCTCAATCACAGACTAGAGCAGAGAGGTTCTATAAAAATGCTCATTATTTGACGAGTTTCCATTGTTCATCCTATTTGGGTAAAAACAGAAGAGAAAGCCTAGTCTAAAAAGTGAAAAAGAATTACTTCACACAGTTTATGAAGTCTTCTAAAATTACGACTTTAACATATTCCTGGATAACTATTCTACCAATGGGCCGTTGAGCCGGGTGGCAGTATTATACAGATGGTCATTTCTGCAATTCTATATGCCCAGTAGTGTCTATCCTCCTTCACCAAAGAAAATGGTTTTCAGAATCAAGGCCAGGTTCTTATGCGTGGTAAATTCTGCTCATTTTGGCATGGCTGACAGAAACACAATAAAACCGAAGCATAGTGGCTTATTCTAGGTTATTTTTTTCCATCGTGGGAAGCAAGATGTTGTTCTTTGTACTTGGAATATGGCACAATTTTGCAATGCTACTCAAATTCAAAGGAGTAACTTGCATGAAAAGGTGCAGGGATAAAGACATTTTTGTAAGTCTACAACTGTGGAAAATTTTATTTCTTGTGAGTTTGGACACTGCAGCTTGACACAGTTGATAGATATTGGTTCTGAGATATTTCAATGCAGTGTTCTGGGAGAGCCAAGAAGTGCTGGCTCTGTCTTTCCAATCATTACATGCACTGATGAAGATGGAAAAGATCGCCCAGTAATATTGATTGAAAAGTAATAGGAGGTCTCGGTTAAAGACATCCAAAAACAGATTGCTGGTGGAGCACTATAGGTATTTACATCACATTAACCTGCATAACAACATTCATTGTATTTTGGATATAGTTTGTTCACCGCACATGACAAATGTTACACTAGACTTTAGAGATACAGGGTGGAAGCAGGCCCTTCGGCCCACCGAGTCTGCAGCGACCAGTGAGCACCCCATATACTAGCACTATCCGAAACATGAGTGACAATTTACAATTTTTTACCAAAGCCAATTAGCCTACAAACCTGTACGTATTCGGAGTGTGGGAGCAGCCAGAGAAAACCCATGGAGAAAACCACAGGGAGAATGTATAAACTCCAAACTATCAGCACCCATAGTTGGGGTCGAACCCGGGACTCTGGCACTGCAAGGCAGTAACTCTTATTTATTTGATCTGGCAAAAACCTTTGACTCAGTCAATCAAGAGAAACTGTGGTTTGATCATCCACAGGACTTTGCCTCCATCTTTTGTCTGCTTCCTCATAGTGTGGAAGCCGTGATCCGAGCCAGCACAGCCCTGTTCCAAAACATTTTCTGTTCTTTTCCTTCAACAGATGCTGCCTGACCTGCAGAGTTACTACAGCAATTTTGTATTGTGCCCAATTTCAATGTAAACTGGTGTCAAGCAAGAATGCATCAAAGACCCTTCACTTCTTTCAATCTCTTTTGCTGCAATGTTGCATCTCCCCACAAACATTTGTTTCCATTCAAGTGGAACGAAAATAGTAAACTTTTCAAACAACATCATCTCCACTCTGAGGTAGACAAAAATGCTGGAGAAACTCAGCGTGTGAGGCAGCATCTATGGATCGAAGGAAATAGGCGACGTTTCAGGTCGAGACCCTTCTTCAGACCCGTCGCTCCATATTTCCTTCGCTCCATAGATGCTGCCTCACTCGCTGAGTTTCTCGAGCATTTTTGTCTACCTTCGATTTTCCAGCATCTGCGGTTCCTTCTTAAACTCATCTCCACTCTGAAGTCATAAATACCCCGACTTCAATCATGAGTTGCACTACTCAGACTAGAACAGAAAATATTGCAATTTTAAAACATCAGTTACTTGGACAAGGCTTACATTTAGATATGCATGTTTGAAAGCTAACTTTCAAGTCATCATCAGATTATTTTGTCAAAGCATATAAGAGAATACATACTACTTCCCATATCTGGGTACCACCTGTCTAGTTTTGAGATACAGCGTGGAAACAAGCCCTTCAAGCAATCGAGTCCACACAAACCAGCGATCCCCGCACATTAACTATCCTACACACACTAGGGACAATTTTACATTTATACCAAGCCAATTAACTTACAATCCTAGGTACACAAAAATGCTGGAGAAACTCAGCGGGTGCAGCAGCATCTATGGAGCAAAGGAAATAGGCAACGTTTCGGGCCGAAACCCTTCTTCAGACTGAAGAAGTGTTTCGGCCCGAAACGTTGCCTATTTCCTTCGCTCCATAGATGTTGCTGCACCCGCTGAGTTTCTCCAGCATTTTTGTGTACCTTCGATTTTCCAGCATCTGCAGTTCCTTCTTTAACTTACAATCCTGTTTGTCTTTGGAGTGTGGGAGGAAACCGAAGATCTCGGAGAAAACCCACGTACGTCACACAGAGAAGGTGCAAACTCTGTACAGACAAGCACCCGTAGTCAGGATCGAACCTGGATTATTGACGCCATGAGGCAGTAGCTGTACCGCTACACTACCGTGCCGCCCCTTTGATGATAAACTTTGATGATAAACAAATTCCCACCTTACAATGTAGTCTTTGGTCTAGGAAAAGAATGGCAGAAGATGAAGTCTTCAAACCTAGCACAAAGCTACCAGGTAGCAGTGAACTCCGCCTTCTATATTCTTCTGAGACATGAACTACCTCTAAACCTCAAGGCACTAGAGAGATACTAATCATGATACCTCTGCAAAATCCTCGAAATCCATTTTCCTTTCTAAGACACCATTTCCAACACTGAGGGTCTAACTAGCCTCAATCAGCTCTGGTTAGAGGGCTACATTGCTTACAAATCTATACAATTGTCCCAAAATAGATATTCTATTGCAAGTTCTATCCCAGCAACGTGTTAGTAGGTGGACTAGGCAAAAAAAATGAAAGGCTGTTCTCAAAGCTTCTTTGAAAAATTATAATATTCCCATTGACTCATGGAAATCTGTTGGAGAAGGATCATTTGGAATGGTATCAGAAAGGATGTGCTTATTTTTGGGAGCCTAAGTATGTACCAAAAAGAACCCTCACTACCTACTTGCCCACATTCCTCAAGGACTGTCTGCCTACCTGTGGGCAACTATGAACCCAAAAATCTGAAATGTTTGCATATACTTGTAATTCTGAGGATGTGTCTATAAATAATTAAGGTTGTGATAATGCGTGCTTTTTGCAATAAGTGGCAAGATATCTAAAATGAAAGCTAGGGGTAGTCAGGCAATGAAACTAGTTCATAAACAATATGAAAAAGGTGCTTTGCACGCCTGAAAATATTCATTTATTGACCTAGGTTCCTTACAGTTTTAACAGGACAAAAATTTGAGAATTACTGTGAGGAATATTATCATCTGTACTGTCAGTAGATCAGACTCCTTTGGTATTTTAGCAGAGGTGTTAATTGATTTAAAATAAAATTCCATTCAGTCTCCAACAAAATAACAGGGTGAAAAATCTGAGCCAAATCGACAAGAATTCATACAATAACATTCCTCGCTGATTTCCAGGGTCCAATCTCTATCCTTAGTGCAATAGGATTGATTCCAGCGAAGTTCTCATTCAACTTTTAGTTGGAAAAATTCCCAACATAAAAACAGTGGAAATGAATGTGCCTCAAAAATAAGATTTATGCCCCATCAAAAAATTATGTGAATTAAATCTGCAATGAAATTTCCACTGGAAAATCCACCACCACTGATCATGGAAAATTCCAGCCATGTGCTCTGTAAAGCTCCTTTTGTAAAGCAGTAATTTCAGAAAGCTGCAGTTATGCACAAAGCATTGCTATCTTATTATGTGAAGGGTTTTTTTCCCCAAAAAAGGCTGTTCTTTCAAAGCATTTAATGGATTGCATTTTGTTAATGCCTACTTCATTGATAAAGTTATACTAATGACACAAAGAAAAAAGATTACATATTATACCTAATTCAAGGGTTTTGCTTCGATCGAAACATTGTGTTTGAACCTATATGGAGGTTTATGTCAATGAAAAGGCTCATACTTGTAAGTACCGCAGGTAATATAGCTACAGGAAGTTTAATTACTATCAACCTTGAATGTGGCTGATTACAGGCTAATCTACGGTTTCTCTGAAGCGCAAACTAAACTGAAATAAAACTGAATGTTGATTAAAAAGAAGCTGTAGCTGTATGGTGTGAATGACTGTAGAGAAAAAGAGAAGTAACAATTTTATTTGTAATGGAGGAAACAGGGTGGCACATCTGCAATTCCCTTCACCATGCGTCTTTTCAATTTCCTGCCAGCAGCTAATTAGGACGTGTAGTAAATCTATCTAGGTTGTCACCAAACTTCACAAATATCAAATATGCAGAGTGAACTGGGTAGTTATATGCCCAATTACTGCCACACGACAATGTTAGTAGGGGCGAACTTCTATTTTTGATAAGGTTGGTGATTCCTGCAAAAATAGCAGCCAAAACTGCTCCAGTTTTGAAAAGCGGCTTAATTCCCTGACATTTCTGCTCATACTCACTTGTGAATCTGGCTTGAGTCACAGCATTAATGTCTACGGGCAAAAATATATGCAAAAATACTCTTGATAGATCTTTAAGTGGCAAATCATGTAAAACTGCTAAAAAATGGATTGATAAATTGGGTGGCGCAGTGGCGCAGTGGTAGAGTTGCTGTCTTACAGTGCCAGAGGCCCGGGTTCGTTCCTGACCTCAGGTGCTGCCAAAATGTCAAACTCCATTCTCCATTCTCCCTGTGACCGCATGGGTTTTCTCCCGGTTCTCCGGTTTCTTCCGCATTCTAAAAGACATACAGATTTAAAGGTTAATTCCCTTCTATAGATTGCATCTGGTGTGTAGGATACAAATCTGGGTTAACTTGGAACTAGTGTATGATTGTTTGTTGGTTGGTGCGAACTCAGTGGGCCAAAGGGCCTGTCTCCATGCTGAATCTCTAAAACTAAAAAACTAAAAACTAAAACTAATATTATTAACCAAAAGAAAAAGCATTTTAAATCATGGCGTCAAACTAGCACATTCATTAGTAATTTTTAAGATAAATTCAATACAATCTTTTCATTTTGTTGGAATAAGGTAGAAAGTTAAATAAATAAGTAGATGACTTGGATCAATAGTCAAGAGTGTTTTTATGTCATATGACCTGAAACAGAACAATGACATTCTTACAGCAGCAGCACAACAGATTTGTAAACAACACAATACTCAATAGATAATATAATTAACACACAAAAGAGGTTCAATAAATTAAAAATAATATAGTAGAAAAACAGAAAGTCCAAAGTCCATAGTGTAACCCAAGCAGTTCGTAGTTTGGAGTTTAATTGGGGTTCGTAGTGTTCAATAGCCTGATGGTTGTTCGGAAGGCATGATTCCTGAACCTGGATGCTACAGTTTTTAGGCTCCGGTACCTTCTTCCCGATGGCAGGAGTGAAGTGAGAGTGTTGCCAGAGTGGTGTAGGTCCTTAATGATGCCGGCTGCAATTTTGAGACAGTGCCTCTTACATATACTTTAGATGATGAGGAGGTCAGTTCCCATATTGGACTGGGCAGTTTTCACCACTTTTTATAATCTCCTTTGTTCCCGGGCGCTCATGTTGCCAAACCAGGCTGTGATTCAACCAGGCAACACACTTGCTACCATACACCTGTATCATGCTGGATCAGGTTGATGGTACCCGTTTGGCTGCCTGCCCAGGCAGACTTATCTTGCCTGGATGGGGAGGGATGGACAATCTACTGCTCAGCACCCAGAAGCTGATTAGTGAGGAAGAGCAGGATCCAAAAGGTGAGACCTCAGTCAATGTATGGTCGGTCCTCATTCCTGGAATGCACTAACAGCATTACCACTCTCAAAGGTATCTGAACCACCTTCAAAACCACTGAATGTCAGAGAAAGTTAAAAACCATTAAAGTTTGTTTAAATGATTCTAGCAAAAGCTAAATATTAAAAATGAGAAAAATGTAACTTCAATTATACGTTAATTCATCTTTTTATTAAATTGCATAAAACATTTACAATTTACAACACAAACAAAAACATTTCAAAACAAAATAAAAATGTGAAGTTTTCCTGCATTTCCCTTTCTCACAAGATTGGCAACTCTGTTCAAATGAATGATATTGCCCTCTGTATGCAGGCCTGCTTTGGGGACACCTCACTCCAGTGCATTTGTACTTTGTGTTGGACTCAGTGTTATCAAACATGCACAGTGACCCGTGTCAAGATGGCCGACATCAGCAGTCCTTTAAAGCACTCCTTGCGCCTACAATGTTTGGAGCCTCCCCAAAGACTGGCAAGTACAATTGGTGGAAGCTCAAAATGATGAGTAATTCATAGGTAGGAAGGAACTGCAGATAGACACCAAAACCTGGCGTAACTCAGCGGGACAGGCATCATTTCTGGAGAAAAGGAATGGGTGCCGTTTTGGGTCAAGTCCCTTCCTCAGACCGTTCAGGAAGGGTCTCAACCTGAAAAGTCACTCATTCCTTCTCTCCAGAGATGTTGCCTGCCCCGCTGAGTTACTTCAGTTTAATCTTCCGTTTAAACGAGCATCTGCAGTTCCTTTCTACACAAGGAATTGTAGATGCTGGTTTAAACTGAAGATAGACACAAAATGCTGGAGTAACTCAGCGAGTCATGCTGGAGTAACTCAGTGAGACAGAAGGGTCTCAACCCGAAACGTCACCCATTACCTCTCTCCAGAGATGCTGCCTGTCTCGCTGAGTTACTCCAGCATTTTGTGTCTCTCTTCGGTGGTTAATTCATTCCTGGAGGAATGGCTACTTTTACTTGGGCCTTGCTTTTAATGCCGACTTCCGTTGCATTCATAAAATTTGCACAAAAAATTCCCTGATCTTTTGCACTCATTGCTCTGATAACAAACAAATTGTTCCACAAACAGAGCAATTGCATTCTATTGATTTAAGGTTTGAATGCGCCGGTTAGGAAATGTTTACATTTTTCTGTGTAAATATATGAGTAGCACAGAGGAAACTCATTTTTGTGATACAAGAGATGAAAGAGTGGCACTCAGCAACCAAACCATAAAGTCACTGAGATATATACTGAGACTTTTATCAAGGGAATGAATTTTGGAAGCTGATGCAGCGGAGATGAGAGGAAGGGTTGGCTTCCTTGCAAGATATAATAGAATAGAGAGGTATAGTCAAGATATATATGGGAGTAAGTGGGTTTGTAGTAAACATCAGTTGATAGCCTCCCCTGTGATGGTGACAGAAAGGTTGAGAGGGGAGAGAAGTGTCAGAGAAGTGGGAGCATGATTGGAAAACGATCAATAACACAGCTGCTTTACATTACGAGTAGGAAGAAACTGCAGGTGCTGGTTTAAAACGAAGATAGACACAAAGAGCTGGAGTAACTCAGCGGGACAGGCAACATCTCCAGAGAGAAGGAATGAGGGACATTTCGGGTCAAGACCCTTCTTCACACTGGTTAGGGTAAAGGAAAACGAGAGATCTGGACGATGATGTAGAGAGATGAAGAACAATGAATGAAAGATATGCAAAAAAGTTACGATGATTAAGGAAACAGGCAATAATGAACCCGAATTGGGTGAGGCAGCATAAGATCTGCTTCAAATAACTGCTGGTCTCGTCAATCAACTTGAAGGTGGCAATATTGCTCTTATTACATGGATGTCCTCCGGTGCTCCATACATGTTGGCGAGCCAGATTGTGGGTATCTGTTTTATTAAGGAGTCATGCCTAGAGTTAACAGTGACTTCAAAACAATGGATACAGTGGTACATCAAATAATTAAAGGATTACTGCAAGGGCCTTCTGTAATATGAGATTTTCAGGATGTGGTCGATCCAGCGGACACTGAAGGACTGACATCACTACTGGTTCGTGTGCATGTCAACGTTGTGCTGCCTGGTGGCCAAGGTAACATGGTGACAGTCAACGTGACCTTACCCGAATAGGATGTATGCAATCCTCAAAATTACCCATTCTATATCTACCTGCTTTGCTCCACCCAACGTTGCCCTCATTATATGCTCAATATCAGGACGACTGCAACCATGGCGTTTTTGCAGCAGCAGAGTCGAAATGTTTAGGCTGGTAGTGATTCTGTGCAATGCATTTGTGACCTTCGCTGCCTTTGACAAGGTGGTAAACCCCTGTTCCTCACCTGCACAATGAGAGAGTTATCTGTGAATGCCACCTTAGGAAAATGGATTGCCCTCATAAGTTGTTTTTGCTCAGGAGCACTCCTAGAATCTTTCATTGTGGTACTTCCTTCCAATTAACCTTTATTCATCACTTTGTAATTGCATGGGCTCAGCTCTTGCCGGTAGTCTTAAGAAGTGGCTGAGCAGCAGAAAGAAGGATGGAGAACATGTTGGAAGTCCATTTCCAACTTAGCAGTCAGGGAGCAAATAATTGCATTGGAGTTTTGTTAATGTTCCTTCATCTACTCCTGAGCAAATAAATCTCCCCTTGCTTGGTGCAGGAAGACCCGGAAAACTTTCAGGCTTGAGCTGACGAGTAACATTCAGACCACCTAAGTAACAAGCAATGCCCAATGAAGGAAAGTCTGACTACTGAGGTGTGGCATACCACAGCAATGCCATCACAAATGCTACCATGATAATACCATCAATGTGCTTGGTGTTACCATTCACCAGGAACCTAGCTGAACGACCCTTCCACTGCACTGCCAACTTCCTACCACATGCACATCTCTTTGCAAAGCTGCCTTGCGGAAATTCTCTTGCTGCAAACAGTTAACATTTTCAAATATTTGTAGCTTGCTTCAAACATATATTCACAACATTACTGGTGGAAATGAAAGTGAAAAGTACTCACTGTGGAATCTCAACAATATGACCAGAGTTTTAATTAACTAGAAGTGCAAGTAGTGGAGAGAAGAGTCAGTCCAGTGCATTGTTGGAATGAATGTGCTTGCAACAATAAGGAAGACTTGAAGGAGAAACTGGTTATTTCAGTTAAGGTCACAGCAAGGAGGTTGTTAGAGTATTCTAGAGTAAAAATGCTGGATATGTAAAAGACTCCAGAATTCAGGGGAGACGAAGGATTTAGTCTGCTTGAAACAGGCAGCAATTAGTTGTATATAGTATCATAAATTCAGAAACATAAATCATATATATGTAAACATTGTGAATAAGAATCAGGGCACTGTATTTGGGAACAAATGTAAACAGATTATCATGCAATGAAAACTCATTAATAATATTATGTACTTTTAATAAGACTGAGACGCATCTTATCTGTTGGAAGGACAGATGTTCCAACATCTGAAGACAACAAAAAAAGTCAACAATTAGAATCAAACATATTTCATATCTTAAGTGTTTTCCAACTGTTGTTAAGAATGTGACCATTGCATTCTTCATTGATTCTAAGAAGTTTATTTCCAAGCTGGGTAATTTTCTACACTTTTCTCCCTTCCAATAGGATATGTTGGTATGTGGCCCAATTTCATATCAATATTGATTAGGAAACCAAAGAAACGTGTGTTTACTTCTCACTTAATCGTACCACTAGGACGTTACAAAGGTCTTTGGAAAAAAATCAATTCCCTTTCATGAAAAATTCCTTGAGATGTAGCCAAAATCAGCAATTTGTATGCAGATTTAGTGAGGACAAAATACTGTAGATGATCCAAAGATCAATAGTTTAATTGTAATGGTGTTCTTTCATGGGAAAGCGAGATAATTCAAGGCAGGTCTTCAAGAAGAAGCGTTTGATGGTCAACAAAAGAGGAAGGCTTTGAATTAATATTTCATCTGAAACACAGTGCATCCAGCAATACAGTGCTCTAATAAGCAAGCCTAGATTAGAATTTACTCTAATGAAGTAATTTTAACCTAAAATTCAGATTTGATGGGGCAAAATAACAATGAAATAATTGTTTAAAAATTGAGCTGTTTAAAGAGGATGTATTGTAAATACTTATTTGGGAAATAATTTTGTCAAGCTGTAGTAATTTCTAAATTAAATTTCGTGGACTAATGCTGCATCTTAACCATGGCACATTTTGGAAATCTCAGCAACTTGCACGAAAGACTTCTTCAATATTTAAGTTAACATTGGAATACCGTTGATTACACGATTGACAAGCCAAGTTCCTCACTGGAAGAGTGGAGTGAGAACATTATCCAGATAGTTAAAGGATTAAACATTGTATTTAAAGAAACAAGATGCCATGACCACCAAAAAAAGATAGAGCTACTCAATGTAGCAAATGATCAAGTCCTCCTCCTATGTTCTGGGCCATAAAACCTTGCACTTCACTCCTAATTTTCTGCACAATGACACTTGTCAAAAAAACCAATTTTTATGATGCATTTGTTCTGGTTCAGACTGGGATTATTTCTTGATAAAGGATTTGTTATAAATGTTGTGAATTCTGAAGTGAATCAATTATCATCTGCTCCTTGAAATGAAATGGAGATAATTGGCAAAAAAGTCCATCTCTACATATGCCTTTTAATAGAACCATTAAGAGGTTGCAGAAGCGTGAATGGAAAGTTTAAAATGCAATAGGAAATAGATAGTAGATGTGAACAGGTTTTATTTAACGAAATTGAAGTTTTCTGGAAGTAGCTACCAGGACCAATGATTTTGACTAGGATGTACTAGACACAGCTACAATGAATAGCAAGGAGGATGGTTTCAAGGAGGTGTTGTCAAGTTGGTGGAATGACTGGATGGGTGGGCTGATGAAATATATTGCTATAACATTTTATATTTTAGAAGAAAGAATTAAAAGAGACAATAGAAACTATTGGGAACAAACCTAACAGGGGTTCAAGAGAAAGGAGATGTGCATAGTCTGTAGAAAGTTGCAAGGCAGATCGGGAAAGTGGTTATAAAACATACAAGATTCTGGGTTTGATAAGCAGAGCATCAAGTACAAGAGCAAGGAAGTCATGATAAAGCTTTACAAAAGGGTGGGACACTGGTGCAGCAAAAGAGTTTCTGTCTAACAGCGCCAGAGACCCGGGTTCAATCCTGACTACGGGTGCTGTCTGTACGGAGTTTGTATGTTCTCCCCGTGTCCGCATGGATTTTCTCTGGGTGCTCCGGTTTCTTCCCCCACTCCAAAGACGTACAGGTTTGTCAGTTGATTTGGCTTTGGTAAAATTGATAAATTGTCCCGAGTGTGTCGGATAGTGCTGGTGTACGGGGATCGCTGGTTGGCGCTGACTCGGCGGGCCGAAGGCCTGTTTCTGCGCAGTATCTCTAAACTAAACTAAAACGCTGACTAAACAACAAATGAAGCATTGGGCTAGTTCTGGATATCATATTTCAGCAAAAAAATGTGAAGATTTTTAATAGGGTGCAGAGGATATTTACCTAAATAACTCAGAGGATAAAGGACTTTCGTAATTTGGACAGAATGGAGAACCTTCGGATGTTCTCTTTGGAACAGGAAGCATTGTGAAGAAATCCGTTAGAGCTGTTTAAAATCATGAAGGATATGCACAGGGTAGACAGAAATAAATTGTTCCATTTGAGCTCACATACAGGTACAGCAGGCAATTCGGAAGACAAATGGCATGTTATTCCGAAAGGATTTGTAGTACGAGTGGGAACATCTTTTACAATTATATAGGGCATTGGTAAGATCATACCTGGGGTGTTGTATGCAACTATTTTATCCTTACCTCAAAAAACAATATACTTGTTAAAGAGGAAGTTGAGCAAAGATTCACCAATGGTTCTTGGGTGGGCAGAAGGGAGGTGTGTCACATGCGGTAAGATTAAGTAGGCAATGTCTCTTGTCTTTAGATCTTAAAATAAGTAGGTTGAAGTAACGAGTATTACTTCACTCAGACTGTGTGATCTTTGGAATTCTCTATCCCAGTGGATTTAGGAGTCTCACTCATTGATCACATTTAGAAGAGCAACAGGTATAATGGTTTAATGGTTCAATGGTTCTTTTGTGTCACGTGTACCAAATGTATAGTGAAATATATTTTTTGCATTTAGATCAATGTGATTATTGCCATCATAAAGACAACTCCCGATGAAGTATCCATGCATGGAAACAGCCGCTGAGTCCACATGCAATAGTCCCCAAATTTTGGCACCATTTTGGTTTTGAATATTGAAGAAATGGTAGGATTCAGAGATGGGGAAGGAGAATGTGTTTGAGGTGAGAGGTGAGCCATGATCTTGCTGAGTGGTTGAGCAGGCTAAAGCAGCAGAATCATCTATTTCTATTCCCATTTCTTATGTTCTAATGTAAAGAACTGGTGGAGATAGAACAAAGTTGAATGTTAAAAGAAACAAAACTGACCGGTGGGAATCTTATGTGTTTAATTGACCAGTGGGAATTATGTAGTGCTTAATTTGGGTCTGCCAAGGTTAGTTGTGGCAACAGATCAAATTGTGGCATTCCTAAAGATCTGGATTATTATCTTAGATACATAGATACATAGAAAATAGGTGCAGGAGTAGGCCATTCGGCCCTTCGAGCCTGCACCGCCATTCAATATGATCATGGTTGATAATCCAACTCAGTATCCCGTACCTGCCTTCTCTCCATACCCCCTGATCCCCTTAGCCACAAGGGCCACATCAAAATTCCCTCTTAAATATAGCCAATGAACTGGCCTCAACTACCCTCTGTGCAGAGAGTTCCAGAGATTCACCACTCTCTGTGTGAAAAAGTTTTTCCTCATCTCGGTCTTACAGGATTTCCCCCTTATCCTTAAGCTGTGACCCCTTGTCCTGACTTCCCCAACATCGGGAACAATCTTCCTGCATCTAGCCTGTCCAACCCCATAAGAATTTTGTACGTTTCTATAAGATCCCCTCTCAATCTCCTAAATTCTAGCGAATATAAGCCAAGTCTATCCAGTCTTTCTTCATATGAGAGTCCTGACATCCCAGGAATCAGTCTGGTGAACCTTCTCTGCACTCCCTCTATGGCTATAATGTCCTTCCTCAGATTTGGAGACCAAAACTGTACGCAATACTCCAGGTGTGGTCTCACCAAGACCCTGTACAACTGCAGTAGAACCTCCCTGCTCCTATACTCAAATCCTCTTGCTATGAAGGCCAACATACCATTCGCTTTCTTCACTGCCTGCTGCACCTGCATGCCTACTTTCAATGACTGGTGTACCATGACACCCATGTCTCGCTGCATCTCCCCATTTCCTAATCGGCCACCATTAGATAATAGTCTGCCTTCCCGTTTTTGCCACCAAAGTGGATAACCTCACATTAATCCACATTATACTGCATCTGCCAACATTTGCCCACTCACCCAGCCTATCCAGTCACCTTGCAGTCTCTTAGCATCCTCCTCACAGCTAACACTGCCCCCAGCTTAGTGTCATCCGCAAACTTGGAGATGTTGCTTTCAATTCTCTCGTCCTGATCATTAATATAAATTGTAAATAGCTGGGGTCCCAGCACTGAGCCTTTCAGTACCCCACTAGTCACTGCCTGCCATTGTGAAAAGGACCCGTTTACTCCTACTCTTTGCTTCTGTTTGCCAGCGAGTTCTCTATCCACATCAATACTGAACCCCCAGTACGTGTGATTTAAGTTTGTATCCTAATCTCTTATGTGGTACCTTGTCGAAAGCCTTCTGAAAGTCCAGATACAACACATCCACTGGTTCTCCCCTATCCACTCTACTAGTCACATCCTCGAAAAATTCTATAAGATTCGTCAGACACGATTTACCTTTTGTAAATCCATGCTGACTTTGTCCAAAGATTTCACCACTTTCCAAATGTGATGCTTTCCCATCTTTAATAACTGACTCTAGCAGTTTCCCCACTACCGATGTTAGACTAACTGGTCTGTAATTCCCCATTTTCCCTCTCCCTCCCTTCTTAAAAAGTGGGGTTACGTTTGCTACCCTCCAATCTCAGGAACTACTCCAGAATCTAAGGAATTTTGAAAAATTATCACTAATGCATCCACTATTTCTGGAGCTACTTCCTTAAGTACTCTGGGATGCAGCCTATCTGGCCCTGGTGATTTATTGGCCTTTAATCCATTCAATTTACCCAACACCACTTCCCGATTAACCTGGATTTCACTCAGTTCCTCCATCTCCTTTGACCCGCGGCCCCCTGCTATTTCCGGCAGATTATTTATGTCTTCCTTAGTGAAGACGGAATCAAAGTAGTTATTCAATTGGTCGCCATATCCTTGTTCCCCATGATCAATTCACCTGTTCTGACTGCAAGGGACCTACATTTGTTTTAACTAATCTCTTTCTCTTCACATATCTATAAAAACTTTTGCAGTCAGTTTTTATGTTCCCTGCCAGTTTCCTTTCATAATATATTTTCCCTTTCCTAATTAAGCCCTTTGTCCTCCTCTGTTGGTCTCTGAATTTCTCCCAGTCCTCTGGTATGCTGCTTTTTCTGGCTAATTTGTACGCATCATCTTTTGCTTGATACTATCCCTGATTTCCCTTGTTATCCACGGATGCACTACCTTCCCTGATGTATTCTTTTGCCAAACTGGGATGAACAATTTTTGTAGTTCATCCATGCAGTCTTTAAATGCCTTCCATTGCATATCCACCGTCAACCCTTTTAGAACTAATTGCCAGTCAATCTTGGCCAATTCACGTCTCATACCCTCAAATTTACCTTTCTTTAAGTTCAGAACCGTTGTTTCTGAATAACAATGTCACTCTCCATCCTAATGAAGAACTCAACCATATTATGGTCACTCTTGCCCAAGGGGGCACGTACAACAAGACTGCTAACTAACCCTTCCTCATTACTCAATACCCAGTCTAAAATAGCCTGCTCTCTCGTTTGGTTCCTCTAATCTTGTAGGGATTAATTTGTACAGCGAAGCAGCAAGTGTGGGGTAGTGGACTAGAATATGGTATATTCCTTCCATATTGCAAAATTTCTGTGATTCTGCCAACCTTAGAGGTTATCAAACTAGTTGTAAAATAATTTAAAAAATACCAAGGAATAAATTCAACACTATAATCTAATCTTACGTCAGAATAATTGTTCCACCTGCCAAAACTTCCTCATGCTTTATGATGACACCTGAACTCTTTGATTAGATTATTGCCTAGAGGCTCATTCCAACATCCAATTATTTGTAATTCATATTTTTATTAAATAGTGTGAGATTAAATAAACTGCATTTCATCTTCGTGTGAAGCTAGTTCTTTTTCTCATCTCAGTAGATTTCACCGGCTATTATGTTCATCATCAGGTTTTGCGGCAGGCGTGGAGTTTATATAACCACTGGAAAGTGATAAAAATCCTTTTCATCCCAACTTTACACACTAGAAGTCATTTTCTAAGACTATCTCAATCTCACTCTCCTATTTTAAGAACTTCCTTTAAAATCAACCCTTACCTGATTTCAGTTCATACCACCTAACTTTGTATTCTGTGGCTTGGAATTTGAATATATATTATTTTGCTGGTGCATAATGTCACACAAGCTTTATTTTTTACTACACCTCAACCAATGCTATGTCATTAATGGCAGATGTGTCTAAGCATGGTCATTGTGAATTGGGTGTCTGAAAAGCACAGACCTACTCTATCAAGTAGTGGTATTACCAAAAATGTTTTACAGGCATCAAAGGAAATTTTTCCGCTGAATGTCAGGTTCTCATACTATGGGTTGCTACTGGTTATCTGGTTATCTGAGGTGGTCCTAAGGTGTGGGAGTGTGAAAATACCAACGAATGGCGAGTTTCCAAGAGAGTGGGCTTCATGAAAACATTGGAATACCATAATCGGATAGAATTAGAGGGCTTTTCATTGTGGTAATCTTTCATCGATGTTTAGTTTAGTTTAATTTAGTTTAGTTTAGTTTAGAGATCCAGTGTGGAAACAGACAATTTGGCTCACTGAGTCCACACTGACCACGATCACCTGTAGATCCATATATTGTGGAAACAGGCCCTTTGGCCCAAATTGCCCACATTAGGCCTTTTAGCTCAAATTGCCAACTTGTACACTAGTTCTAGTCTACACACTACGGACAATTTACAAAAGTTAATTACCTACAAATCATGTATTTAGAATGTGGGAGGAAAGTGGAACACCCTGGAAAAACCCATGCAGTTACAGGGAGAATGTACATACTCTATACGGACAACACCCGTAATCAGGATCGAACCCGGGTCTCTGACACTGTACTGTCTCACATTTACATTGCTTTCATGAGCAACTTAGGTTATAAGGTCATAAGTGATAGGAGTAGAATAGGCCATCCGGTCCATACTCCGCTATTCAATCATGACTGATCTTTCTCCCAGGGACATGCGGTCAGGGGAGGCAGGGGTGGCAGAGCCTCACCTGTCCTACTCCCAATGAAAATAGCTGTTAAGAAAAGTAAAGAAAAATAATAATAAAATAAAATAAATATAAAGATTTTTCCACTGATCTGTTATAAATGTCATTTCTTTATGAATCTAATCATTTTTTATAGTAAAAATCGCAAAATTTGTGCAGCTCCGTTGCAAATACATGAAGAGATGAGAGGTGAGGCAGCGATGAGCTGAGCCTCCCCTCTGATTGCGCAACCCCTTAGAAACTGCATGGAGCGCGGGCAATAAGAGTTTGCCTGTTACTATCTCTATGTATGTCACCAAAGTAATGTGTGCAAACCCCTTCATTACATGTCCTTACCTCCCATAGTCCAGCTAGCTTATTTCACATATAAATATATTAAATTTGTGCTCGCTGGTCTCACATAAAACTGCAATGAAAAAGCACCAGGGGATGCAGCGATCATGTCTGCCTCACAAGGGGGCGTGTCTTGAGCCCAGTGGAGGAAGAGCGAGCGGTCAATTACGTAGGCTCACGTAATTGACGCTGCCTCACTCTCCCTCCACGTTAGCTAGCTTCAGCAGCGGCGGCGCAGACCAAAGATCATGGAGTGGAACAAGATACGCCACTTGGGAAGGTAGACTTTGTCGGTACATTAGAAAGTTATTAGATTTTTTTTTAATAGATCTATACTTATCACAATAATAAAGTCATAAATTTCTGTACTTCTGTACATTTGTGTTTAGTTCATGTAAGGCAGGAGTCTCCAAAATATGGCCCGCGGGACACATCAGGCCCACCACCTGATTTTTCAAGCTCAGATTCGAGTCGGGGAGCGTGGGGGCCCGGGGTTGCTCTTAGCGTTGTTACTGGTTAGATCCCTCGAATTGTCAGAGCCGAGACATCACTGGGCCGCCGTGAAGAAGGGTGCAATGGTGCAGTGGGGGGTTCGGCGGCGGTCAGAATGGGACGGCTGCGGGTTAAAACGTGCCATCGTTCCTCTCTCCCTTCTCTCTCTCTCCCCATTCTCTCTCTCTCCCCATTCTCTCTCTCTCTCTCCCCATTCTCCCTCTCTTCTTTCTCTCTCTCTCCCTTCTCTCTCTCTCCCTCTCTCTCTCCCCCCATTCTCTCTCGCTCCTTTCTCTCTCTCTCCCCATTCTCACTCTCTCTCTCCTTTCTCTCTCTCTCCATTCTCTCTCGCCCCATTCTCTCTCTCTCATTCTCTCTCCTCTCTCTCTCCCCATTCTATCTCTCTCTCCCCATTCTCTCTCTCCCCATACTCTCTCTCTCCCCATTCTCTCTCTCTCCCCATTCTCTCTCCCCATTCTCTCTCGCTCTCTCTCTCTCTCTCTCCCTTCTCTCTATCTCTCTCTCTCCCTTCTCTCTCTCTCTCTCTCATTTCTCTCTCTCTCTCTCCTTCTCTCTCTCCCTTCTCTCTCTCCTTCTCTCTCTCTCCTCTCTCTCTCTCTCTCTCTCTCTCTCTCTCTCTCTCTCTCTCTCTCTCTCTCTCTCCCTCTCTCTCTCTATCTCTCTCTCCCTTCTCTCTCTCTCTCTCTCTCTCTCTCTCCCTTCTCTCTCTCTCTCCCTTCTCTCTCTCTCTCCCTCCCTTCTCTCTCTCCTTCTCTCTCTCTCTCTCCATTCTCTCTCTCTCTCTCCCTTCTCTTCTCTATCCCTCCTCCCAGCCACGGCTCCATCCCTTTCGCTCCTCGGGAGATGCGGTGATCAATACAGGGAGGTCCGGGCTACTGATACTAGCCAGTGCCTCCCCAGCCATTGACCTCACCGCACGTCACTGCTCTCTCCCTCCTAACCCCATTCTCCTGCCTTCTCCCCATAACTTCTAACACCTGTACTGATCAAAAATCTATCTATCTCTGTCTTAAAAATATCCACTGATGGCTTCTACAACCTGTGGCAAAGAATTCCACAGATTCATCACCCTCTCACTAAAGAAATTCCTCCTCATCTCCTTTCTAAAACATCATCCTTTAATT
>CM075977.1:88420510-88505680 GCA_038087875.1 Malacoraja senta | reverse complement strand
CTCACTAAAGAAATTCCTCCTCATCTCCTTTCTAAAACATCATCCTTTAATTCAGAGGACACTAACCTCTAGTCCTAGACTCTCCCACTAGTGGAAACATCCTTTCCCCATCCACTCTATCCAAGCCTTTCACTGTTCTGTATGTTTCAATGAGGTTCCCCCTCATTCTTCTAAACTCAAACTTAATGAGTTCTTGGTGCATTTGTCAGGCAATTATCCAATAGAAAGATAAATGTCCAGGAACTAATAAAAAAATATTGCACAAGAACAGTAGCAATTACTTCAAAACTGGACCCGAGGATAATTGTCAAGAGTATAACTTAGAAAAATAAATACGTTAGAGAGATAGAAGATGGAAATGCAGTTGCAAGGACAGTTAGTGAAGGTAACAGAAGAGGTTTGTGAGGAACTAAGGGCAGTATTAAGGTAAGAGGGCAATTACAATGTCAGCTAGCTTGAGGATTGGAAACACAAGACATGGTTGGTATATGGGAATGGGGTTTAAGGAGCAGGAGGTAAACATTTGATGGATGTTGGAGCAGCTGGAAAGTTCCCTTCTAATGGCATGGACTGAGAGATGCAGGTCGCCTGCATTTTGCAATTTCATAAATAAAATTAGTACGCTGGAGAATACCAAACAGGCAGGAAAAAAATGTGTCCTAAGGATCTTATCTATATACTTATAAAACTGTGTGTGCGTGTGCGTGTGCGTGTGCATGTGCGTGTGCGTGTGCGTGTGCATGTGTGTTTGTGTGTTTGTGTGTGTGTGTGTGTGTGTGTGTGTGTGTGTGTGTGTGTGTGTGTGTGTGTGTGTGTGTGTGTGTGTGTGTGTGTGTGTATGTGTGTGTGTGTGATGATACTGCTCTAGCTGTAAATTTTTTACATATTCCTGTGGATATGTATCCCGTGAAGTCAAAAATCGCCTTCTCTTAAAAATTCATGCAATCTTAGAAATTCAGCTGGCTATGGCTGATGACGTGATGACGTCACAATGGCTGCACGTTGTATTCACGCGCTGCGAGTGACATCACCCGCTCGCTCGCAGCCCACTCGCTTTTCGCAACCCGCTCGGTCACCAGGCTCCCCTCCTCCTCTCCCCCCCTCTTCTCCCCCCCTCCTCCACTTACCACCCTCCTCCTCTCCCCCCCTCTCCCCCTCCCCTCTCCTCCCCCTCTCCCCCTACCCTCTCCTCCCTCCCCTCTCTCCCCCTCCTCTCTACCCCCCTCCTCTCTACCCCCTCCCCTCCCTACTCACTCTCCCCTCTCCCCTCCCCCCTCTCCACCTTCCCCCTCCCCCCTCTACCCCTCTATTCCCCTTCTCTCCCCCTCCTTTCTCTTCTCCTCCTGTCACTCCCTCCCTTTCCCCCCTCTGCCCCTCTCCTCGCCTCCACCCCCCTCCACCCCCTCCTACCTCTCCACCTTCACCCCCACCCTTTCCCCCCTCCCCCTCTCCCCCTTCTCCCCCCACTCCCTCCCTCTCCCCCCATTCCCCCCTTCCCCCTCCCTCCCCCTCCCTCCCCCTCTCACCACCTCCTCCCCCTTGTGTGTGTGGGGGGTGGTCAGTGTGTGTGTGGGGGGGTGGTCAGTGTGTGTGTGGGGGGGTGGTCAGTGTGTGTGTGGGGGGGTGGTCAGTGTGTGTGTGACGCTGCAGATATTCGTGTGCAATTCACATCTCCTCGAAAACACAATGTGGTAACGGTGACATTTTTACATATTCCGATAGAGATTTATGCCGTGAAGTCAAAATTCGCCTTATCTGAAAATTTCATGCATTATTTCTCGAGTTATTTATAAAAAATTTCACAAATCTCAAATAACTTAGAAAATAAATGATATGGTCTCGCTGATGATGTCACACTGGATCTGACTGCCTGCCGCTGCTCGCGCTGTGAGTGACGTCACCCCTGTTATGTCTTCTGTACTTCGTGGCTTCTTAATTTTCACTTCTTTAAATTTGTCACTTAGCATTTTTAAACTGCTGCTCAGGTCCGCTGGGGTCCTTGAAGTTCTAGAACATGGCGGAGGCGGTCGTTATCGCCGCTCTGGTGAGGGTGTGGGGAAGGATAGTGGGAAGGTGGCCATGGTGGCCATTACTCCCTCTGGGAGAGGCCGTCTATGGAGACCTGCGATTCCACCATCGATCGCAGGCACTCGGGGAATCGTGATGACCTGGCGATCTCTGGCCGTCACGGAGGACGACCTCCTCTCTGTCTTCCCTGCCTGATCGTCTGTCGCACGGGTGGGTGGGTTTTCACTCACAGAAGCGATAATCGGCCGGCCCTCCGCTGCTTTTGACCGTCCTCAGATCGCTCCGAGCTTTTTCGGCCAGCTGTCACTCATTCTTCTTCTTCTTCTTGCATGGAGAGTGGTCCCGCTGGTTTGAGTCCCTTGTGGCACGGTGATAAGCCCGAAATGAAGGCGAGGAGCCGGGTATTTTGGTAGGAATTTTATTAGTTGTTCTTCTCTTGTCCAGTCGGGTCTGCAAGAGAGCGATCGCGCCTAAACCCCTGCCTTTATCCCTGTAGCTAAGGGCCGCCCCCGGACTCATCCATTCCCGTGCCGAGGGGTTCGATAATGGAATGGCCCGACCCTTGGGCGCTGCCACAGGACCTCCCACCCCCAGAACAGGAGGCACGAAACGCACCGGTGGGCGTACAACCCGACCGGACCACGTACGGAAGTCGGCTGACAGAGGGGCCGGCAGAGGCACAGGTGGAGGGACAGGTGGAGGGAGCCGCGAAGGGGGGCGACATCGCGGCTGAGGCTGGGTAATCAGCTCCTGCTGGTCAATGTCCAAATGTGCCGGCTTTAACCGGTCAATCGACACGGCGTCCGGCCGGACCCCCATGTCCAACACAAAGGTTTTCTGTCCATGCTCCAGCACCCGGAACAGGCCCTCTGGAGTGTCGTCCGGTGGGCGTCACGGCGCAGGAAAACAAAGGGGCAGTCCCAGAGGGCTGATGGCACGTGCGGGCGGAATGTCCCATGGCGGGACGCCGATATGGGCGTGAACCTGCCGACTCGCTCGCGAAGGCGTTGTAGGGTGGATGAGGGCGGTCCCTGCTGCCCGGCGCCGACGGCACAAATTCGCCGGGCACCATGAGTGGCGACCTGTAAACGAGCTCCGCTGAAAATGAGGCCAAGTCCTCCTTAGGCGCAGTTCAGTTGCCCAGCAAGACCCACGGCAGTGCGTCCATCCAGTCCGGGCCGGAGAGTCGCGCCTTCAGCGCTGCCTTGAGCTGCTGGTGGAACCTCTCCATGAGGCCGGTTTCCTGCGGGTGATAGGCTGTGGTGTGGTGCAGTCGCACACCCAACAGGTGAGCCATGGCGAATGCGCTGTACTTCCTCTGGGCGTTGTTGAGGTGCCGGCTGAAGAAGGCCAGGGGCCGCCTACCCCCATCCGTCAGTTGTTCCAGCACGGCACCAACCACCGACTCCGAGGTGTCCACTGTTAGGGCGGTCGGGGCATCCACCCGCGGTTGAACCAGCAGCGCAGCCCGAGCAAGGACCTCCTTCACGCTGTCAAATGCCGCCAACGCCTCGTTGGTCCACTCCACGTCCTTAGGCCTACCCGCCAGTAGATGATACAGCGGCCGCATGATGTGGGATGTAGATGGCACAAAACGGTGATAAAAGGCCACCATGCCGGCGAACTCCTGCAGGCCGTGCACAGTGTATGGATGGGGAAACCGGCGGATGGGGTCGACCCTGTCCGGCAGGGGAACCGAGCCTTGTGAAGTCACGCGGTGGCCGAGGAAGTCAATGGTGGTCACCCTTACCGGCACTTCGCAAAACCCGAGCAAAACAGGAATCCATGGATGACAGGGGGCGTGCAATCGGTTCATCCAGACGCAGCGCAATTGGCTCCATCGTGGCGGCGTGGAACAAATGCTGCCACCTGACATCCACCAGGAGGGAGTGAGCCCGGAGGAAGTCGGCACCGAACAACGGCTGGGAGACATCAGCGATGGTAAACTGCCACGAGAAATGACAGGAGTCAAAAACGATCTGGACCGTGCGATGGGGCTACCATTCGCCGCAGTGAGGACGGCCCCCCGCTTACCGGAACGAATGCCCACTAGCGAAGGGGGCAGGACGCTCAGTTCCACCCCAGTATCCATGAGGAAGCGACCCCTGGAGCACCGATCCCAGGCGAAGAGGCGGTGAATCTGGCTGGCCGGCGCGTGACTTTTGGCAGCCGGCCCTGGCGTTTCCCGGGAA
Source organism: Malacoraja senta (assembly GCA_038087875.1). Taxonomy (NCBI): domain Eukaryota; kingdom Metazoa; phylum Chordata; class Chondrichthyes; order Rajiformes; family Rajidae; genus Malacoraja; species Malacoraja senta. The sequence continues at coordinate 88,501,460 of CM075977.1, read as the reverse complement.
CGTGCATGGCTAGCGGCATTGTCGTGCTGTGGCACCCCAGCGCAGCTGGTAATAGCACCAGTGCTTACTGCCGGTGGCGCTTGGAGCCTGCTGATGCGGTACCTGCCACGGCCGCGGGGGGGGGGGTGGGGGGGGGGGGCAATCGCACAGGCCTCTGGGGTGCAGCTGTCACTCCCTCCACAGCTCCCCCGCCAAACCGGAGGAAATCGGGCGCTGCCAGAGTGATGGCCAGCGCGCTGACATCATTCCGGCGCACCATCCACAGCGCGTCAGCGCGGCTTCCGAAGGCCCGGGTGTCGGCGAACGAGGGTCGGTGAGCTGCAGGCGGATGTCGGCCAGCAGCAGATGCAGATAAATATACTCAAACATGAGGCATGGCGTGTGCCCATCCAGGAGCGCAACCATCTCATTAAGGAGCTTGATGGCCGCCGGTCGCCTAGGCCCTCCATATGAAGGAGCCTGGCAGCACGCTCCATCTGGCTCAGCCCGTAAACCTGGAGCAGGAGCTCCTTACGGCCGAGGTATTTCTCGCTAGCCAGGGGGTCTTCGAGGAACTGAGTGATTTCTCCAGCCGTGTCCTGGTCGAGGGCCCCCACCAGGTAGAACTAGCGGGTGTTGTCCACTGTAATGCACCGCAGCTGGAATTGGGCCTCCGCCTGCTGAAACCAGACGCAAGGCCGGGCGGTCCAGAACGTAGGTAGTTTAATGGAGACCACGTCGAGAGACAGGGCCTGCTCGGCCTGTGAGGCGGACGGACGGGCGTCTCTGTCTTTTGACTCCATTATGACACCAATGGAGCGTCAGGGTCACCAATGTAGCGCGGCGATAAGCCCGAAATGAAGGCGAGGAGCCGGGTATTTTGGGAGGAATTTTATTAGTTGTTCTTCTCTTGTCCAGTCGGGTCTGCAAGAGAGTGATCGCGCCAAAACCCCTGCCCTGTATCACTATCATTAAAGGCCGCCCCTGGACTATCCATTCCGACCCTTGTGAGCCGCCATTTTTTACGGCGCCCGGTGGGGAGGCTGCTGCTCTACGACCTAGGTAAGTGCTGCCTCTACCCCCTCCACCTCCCTCTCTACCCCCTCCCTCTCTACCCCCTCCCACTCCCTCTACCCCCTCCCCCTCGCACTCCTTCTCTTCCCCATCCCTCTCTTCCTCCTGCTCCCTCTCTACCCCCCCTCCCTCTCTGCCCTCCCCTCTCTCTCTACCCCCCTCCCTCTATGCTCCCCCGCCACCCCCCCCCCCCCCCGCAATAGCGCGTTGAGGGGACGGGACGCAACGGGTCCCACTTGGACTAGTAAATCAAAAAATTTGTCACAACCTGTTGTGTGAAATTGTATCATGTGTTTTATGCATCACTAATTATTATTTGAAAATAGATGGAAACATTGATTTATCCTGATGAAATAGAGCCTGTGAATATATTCTTCGTGATGTTTAATTATTCACCAATTCAGCTGTCATTTCTGGCAGCCTTGACCCTAAACTATAGATTGTCTTTTCTGTTGATAGATATTGATGGATCTGTTTCATCATCTCCTTTTGCCATTTTTTGCTGATTCCAAAGGACAATCTTTCCAATATATTGATACAGTTTGTTATAATATTGATATTCAACTAGACAATAGTGAAGCATGGCAAGTACAAAATACATCTTACACACTCTACACAAATCATTGGTGGTTGTTTATACACTGCTAGCATAGATGCCAATTGCAAATGAAACTGAACTATTTTCTATCGTACGTGTATCCTGTGGACTGAAAATATTTTGCCATGAATGAAGTCTCATCTAATTCCTTACTGCATGAACTTTGCTTCTGCCTCATTTGCAGGCTGCATCACTAAGCTCCCTGATCCCATAAGAGTGAAAAAATGCTTGTATGTACAAACACACGTTAAGAGACAACAAAAGCTAAATGACGACTCAAAGAAAACATTTGCCACAGAAGGCTGTGGAGGCCAAGTCAGTGGATATTTTTAAGGCAGAGATAGATTCATCCCCCTCCTTCACCCCACTCACCATCAACAACATCACAGTCACATCTGTGGTGTCTTTTAAGTTCCTGGGAACCATCATCTCCAAGGACCTTAAATGGGGGGCCACCATCGACTCCATAGTCAAAATGGCACAACAGAGGATGTACTTCCTACAGCAGCTGAGGAAGCACAATCTGCCACATGCAATGATGGTCCAATTCTATACGGCCATCGTAGAGTCTGTCCTCACCTTCTCTATTATGGTCTGGTTTGGCTCAGCCACCAAGCACAACATCCGGAGGCTGCAGCGAATCGTCCGATCAGCTGAGAAGGTTATTGGCTGCAACCTTCCCTCCATTGATGAACTGTACACTGCAAGGGCCAGGAAGCGAGCGGGTAAGATCATCTCTGACCCCTCTCACCCTGGCCACAAACTTTTTGAATCACTTCCCTCTGGAAGGCAACTCCGGACTGTCAAAGCTGCCACAGCCAGACATAAAAACAGCTTTTTTCCACAAGTAGTAGCTCTACTCAATAAACAAATATCTGTAGCCTCCTTTTGCTCTGGTATTTTATTTAATTCACATGTTTAATCGATAATGTTTTATTATTACTGTTTAATGTTTTATGTGTAATTCCTAACTGTCACTGTATGTCATGTTGTCACTTGCGGGCGGAGCACCAAGGCAAATTCCTTGTATGTGAATATACTTGGCCAATAAACTTATTAATTCATTCATTCTTGATTAGTACAGGTGTCAGAGGTTATGTGGAGAAGGCAGGAGAGTGGGTTTAGGAGGAGGAGATAGATCAGCCATTATTGAATGGCGGAGAAGATTTGATGGGCCGAATGGCCTAATTCAACTTTGGCCCCTTATGACCTTATGACCTTATGATAATATTCTGTGCATCTCATATTGAAGCTGGTATCTTCTAAATTATGAGTAACATCACTGAGGCACAGAGTCACAGCTTCTTGTGAGTTATATCTATCAGACATCCTTGTTGATTGGATATATGGTTAAATGAAGCAATTGCAAAACTGCTACATGATTTCATTATTGATATAACTACCTTTTTTGAAATAACAGAAGCATAATACATGAAAGTGTAATTGTGTTTTCAGTTAGCCCTTTTATTGTTTAAATATGTCCATTGATTTCTAATGCTGCGAAAGAAAGTCCCTCGTCGGTCCTGTGAAATAAATCATATAATCTACTCAAAGAAAAGAGCACATTTTTAAAAATAAGGGCTTGCGTAATTGTTACAGCAGTGAGGTCACATACAATAACACCTCACTCCAATCTGAGAAAAGTCAATGTTTCCTTTCTGTTTTAAAAGGTTCAATTACAGTGCCAGCAAAATTGCACAGATTGCTAATGCCTCCTATTGGTCTTGTCCTATCAGCCATACCTAACGCTCTGTGTAAATCAGATGCTAAATCTCCTCTGACTGTCAACTACATTCTTTACCAATATGATCCTTACGTTTCACCACTATTTTGTTCCTGAGGTGAATTATGCATTGAAAACAACAGGCAAACGGTGAGATTTTATTATGAAAAACGTAATGTCCACATGCAAGGAAAGGCTTTTGTTACTGTCTATGCAGGGCAGTGTGCAGGCTGTAATTCTGCTCAGAAATTGAGTCAGTGTAGCCATCAACCCTCTATATATCTTGTACAGTCCAGTGTCCATTGGTTGATAGTTAAAATGTAAGGCAGTGGCAAGAAAGGTGAGACACATTGAACTCAACATTTAAATCATTCCTGCATTCTCATGTCTTGGTTACAGACCCGTCTTGCTGATGTATCTTTGCTAACAATGTACGCTGATGTGAAATATACTTAGCATCATACATAAAGGAGGGAAACATCAGTTGCGTAAAAAGCAGTATCTTTTAAAAGAAATCACATATTTGTCAAATTTTGGACATTTCATACATTATTTACTGCTAAATTTCTGAATTCTGAAAGAACAGAACTTAAAGACTTCCCCGGTTTAGAACATGCTGGCAACCAGTTCCTGGTTAATTAGCGCCTGTCGGGAATATGGTCCGGGCATTTTCACGTGCGATTCACCTGAATGCGGATGACCTTTGCCTGGCTTCATCGCACTGCAAATCACATCGTCATGGGCGCACCAGCCATTTCTACAACTACCTTTTATCCGTCATAAGAAACAAGGGCCAAATCCCGCAGCTGATCAGCAAAAGAGATGTGAATTAAAGGTCCACAGCGTGACATCAATGTTTAACTCACATCATCTGCCAGAGCCATTTTTCATTGCTCAGTATATGTGCAGAAGTATGACCGCATTGTCCCTCAATGAATGCAGCACCTCTATGTGATGCACCTCTGTGCAAAATGCTGTGATGTCTGCTAGATTGATCAGCCCACACCTCGTTGTGGCTTGGGGCCACTCAAGGCATGGGCATCCTTCAGGGCACTGGATTGCATGGGGAGTGGCCACACACACTGAAGATTGCTGTTCACCCTCCCCCTCCCCCTCCCCCTCCCCACCCCGCTAGCTTTCCCTCAACTCCCTGGCTGGCTTTTCTGCAGCCTGTCTTTGACTGCCATGGAGAGGGTCTCTTTCAGCTCTGAACGCCTTCTCCGTGGTCAGTGTCACACTGACGCAGCAGCTGCAGGCATTGCAAACACTCCTCACTGCAATTGCAACGTCCTGCTTTACCACATTAATTACTGTGTAATGCACAATATAGTTAACATATTATGCCCAACTTCATCTGTGCTTGCTGCAACATACATTGCTCTCACAAAAGATGGTGAAAGCCAATTTTTTGCTAAAAAGCAGCTTGTTTTATGAATCAAAATAATTTCAAATGCTTGTGTGAAACAAAGATTGTTTATTATCTGCACTGAAAAATATATTTCAAATATATCTTGTCAAAAAACAATTTATTTCATGCCGAGTATCTTACTTGCGTGCTTCATCTGCATTAAGTATGATGAATATAGACTAATTTCTAATTGGAAAACAGTAAAACTATTGTTCAGCCTATAGATAACAGATTTATGCTTAATTAACAACAATTCGCTTTAATGGTAATATTTAAGATCTTTGGTTATAAAAATTATTACATGAGCATACAACAATAATTACTTATGATTTTTCATATGTTGAAGCATACAGTTTACATAATCCCTCTTTAGGAAAAAGAAAATCAAGCATCTTCTTCATTAAATTCTGTGTTGGCTAAACACTGCTGATGAACATTAAACACATTTTTGCTGGATTGGAGAACAGATGCGAACAGTTCTTTAAAAATGGAAGTGGCAATGATTAATTTTGGAATTCACTGAGCATTGCTTCACATAGTTGTCATAAATGTATGCATTATTGGTTTCAATTATCATTTTAAGATATAAATTTGTATCCATCTGAAGTTCTTTAGTACAAACCACCATTAATTCAGGCGTTTTACAGAATGGAACTGTGGGCATTCCACTTGCTTATTTTGTCCAGGAGAGTTAAAACTGATCAATTGTCGTTATTTATCTAACCGGATACAGATAATCAGCTAAAACCCTCTGACATCAAGAACAATGTGAGATGGTGAAATGTCAATGGTGGAATGAGAATTCCAATTGCATTTTGTCAGTGGAATGATCAGCCCTTCTGCAGTGCTGATTGCTAATTAAATCACATTTACAAGTCAACTTATACGGAAAAAAATAACGGCAGACTGCCATACCCTTACAATGTTGACAAAATAAAACGTGGCATGGGAAACATGGGAACCAAAACAGGTGAACGGAATAATTGCTATTGTCAAGATTTTTTTTTTTTTAAATGAGCGTTTTTGAAATAAAACTGGAAAAGCTGAACTACCTAAATATGGAGCTACTGCATAAATGGCACAGTTAGATATCAGTATGAGCTTAGCAGCTCTCCATCTGCTTTGTTCAGATATGTATATATTCTCGGTAGGTCCCTTTTTTACTTAGATTCATGCTCAGAAGGAAAGACTCTGGTAAAACGTAGAGATAGTTTCATATTTAAAAGGGTTTGGTGTAATTTGGAATAAATGCATCGAGTTGGTGAGTTGATATATTATACATATATTTCCCATTAAAGGCTTCAGGTGATTGGGTGTGCAGCATAGAAATAACAGTAAACGCAGGGGCGAAAAAGCTGGCAATAAACATAAGTCTCTTCTTTTCCACTTCTCTTTTTTTTTTTTTTGCTCAATATTGCTTAATTTAAAGAGAAACATCAAAGATGCAGCTGAAAGCTTTGAAGCATGGGATAGAAAATAGACCTGAATGATCCTTTACAAAAGCCCGACTCCAAAATCTGGCCAAGCTCAAGCAGCAAATGACCCCACTATTGCTCCCTTTACAAAAAAGGGTCAGGCTCCATTTTAGATAAATAATGCATGTGACTTGCAAATTGTTTCACAGCAACAGAAAATGTATTCGTAATGAGTCTAGTTTCCTTGCCATTTCATTAAGAATTATTTTTTCTCTCCTGCACAGGCTGTTTTATAAGAGGAAGGATGTATATTCAAAATTAATTACATTTATAATATGTTTATGGCAATAATCATATATTTTGTGTGAAAATGGCAATATTTTTTATGGATTCCAAATTTTGAGAAATTGACTCTCACAGTTGTATAATTACAAGCTGCCTTATTTAGACGTCAGTTTTGTTTTGAAATTTACCAATGCACTATGTTGGCCCAGCATTACTTTGGCCTTGATCTCCCTCTCTCTCAGCTCGGAAGCCCTAGACCACACAGCAATGGTGTTTTCTACAGCTAACTGTACTTAAACTTTGTGTCTGATCAACTTAAGTGTATTGGATTTGAAAACAGTTAGTCAATTGTTTCTAGTCCCTAGGTGGTGGTTTATGGTAATGTTTGCATCAATACTAACAAAAGCCATACTGCAGTACAAAGTACATCAAGGAAATGAAAGACAAGGCTGCCTGTTGTCAGCGCTGTCTACAATAAAAGCAGGATTTAGAGCTGGGGCAGAGATCGTTAGGAAGCAGCAAAATGAATGAACTGCAGAAATCATAGGGCTGATGGTTCATGCTAGTGCTTTAGGTACTGGCTAATGGTTTGGGTTGTACCCTGGCTACGAGCTGTATGAACCCAACTCAGTCCCATAAAAAAAGGTCAGCGCCGGGGAATGTGGTAGCAAAATAAGGCCTCATCATTAAGAAATAGCAGTAGGAAAAAAAAAGTTGTGATTCATTCAAATCATTAGTTACAGTGTTCCTGATTAGCTTGGCTGCTAAAAACAGAGGGTCAGAAACGTTATTGATTAAGTAAGACCTTTTAATGCCTTATCCTAATTAAACTATTTATAATAACAGTAAATCAAGTATTCTAAACTGAAAAATGCAAATAATCCTATTATCTTTGCCCAAAACATAAAGAACACAGTTACATTACAGATTTGATTTAGACCTCAATGATCAAAAACATTGCTATGTTGAATCCAATGTGCAGTAAATAATGGATTAGAAACTAATACATTTCAATGAAATGATAATTACATACACCTATTAAAATATATTAATAGACTGATCCATGTACTTATCATTTGAAAGCCATTAGAAAAAATTAGAGAGTCAAATCACAATCTTCAATATTCATAAATAATGTCAAAAGGAGCTTTGTAGTACGCCACAGATTTTAGTTAATCTAAGGATCTCGCAGAAGGCAAATGACTCATGAATGAATATTTGCAGTGTTTTTATGGTAATGTCTGAACAAAAATGTATTCTTGACTCGTAATATCTGAAAATTAGCAATAATGAACAGCACGAAACTCAAGGAGAGTGAATCTATTAAAAGGCAAACATTCATACCCTCCAACCACCCGCCCCCCTCCCTGACATACAACTGATAACAGAACAAAATGCAGATAAATTCACCTGAACCTATGTTAGAATTACTAGTTCAATAATGAAGCAATTTTTAATACTGAACTAAAAGAAATAAATGCTGCAATAAAATGACATTATTCATACAATGAATCTATTAATATATGAGCATCGTTATCCTTTATTTGAAGTCTAACCTCAGGTTGCCTGCTGTGTTGCTGGATGCTAGAATGTCGGAAAAAAAAGTGAAAGCACATCTCATCATGGGGTAAATTGTCTGTCGAAAATAAATGTACTTAGTTTCTGATTTGAATGCTGCTTTCTGTGAAAATAGGCTGGATTGTTATCATTGTCTGTGAGGGCTAATCTATCCTGAGCGGAAAAAAAACCCCCATGTGCAGCTGAACAAAAGGCACAGTGCAGAATGCAGGTAGGCCAATATCTGTTCCATTGTATTTCTTGTCCCATTTTAATCTATTTCAGGCTTTTAATGTCATCGAACCAACTATGAGATGTGCTTCATTCATTACCAGGGAAAATGCAATGTATATAATAAAGTATAATTCGCAAATGGAGCTAGAAAGGTACGTTTTTATGAATAAACAAATGCATGTAAAAAAATCTGTTATAAAATTACCTAGTAAAACAAAATGAACAAACCTTTAAAATGTAAATGTAAAGTGTACATACTTAAAAATATATATCCTATGGCCATGTAGAATTAACACCGCAATAAGCCGCACTATTTTGTAATACAGTCAACATTTATTATTGCACATTTATTTGGTTGGTAAAGATCACCAATTCATATTCAAATTCTCAAAATGTGAAACATGAATTTTGTGGACAATTTATGAATGGACACAGAGTACAACAATATCTTTGTCATGTATTCACCAATATGCGTATGAGTCAATTTATCAAATAAGGTTTTATATTTTGAGAAAATATTTAATTTACCCTCACAGAGGTCTTAATATTTGTAAACATTTTTGGGCATTAAGGAAATTCCACTGAATTGTTTTTGTTGATAAATATGAGATTCTCATACAATAATTGCTTAAATCACAGCTGTTCAATATTTTAATATTTAACATTAGTTCAAAAATTAATTTGATTTTGTTGTTGTGTAAGTTAAACTGATTTAGAAAGTAAAGCTGTGTTAATTGACCAAATGTATTTCCTATTAAAAAATAATTGTTAAAAGATGTATAATCAGCTTTATTTTTTAAACAATCACGAAATGATTTCCCAACTTCTCCCCAATGCCTTCTTTTCCTATCAAATGATTTTAAAGTATGGCATGAATTGTTGAGATTGTGGAAAACATTCATTTTCAATTTACTGTGAGATTTGCCCCTTCTTTATATTCCAGTAATAGGAAGCTCCTGTCAAAACTCAGGGAACTGGGTATGCCATTATAATTCAGAGGGACTTGCAGATATGTGAACAGACACAGAAGTTGCTCTTGGTTTGTCTGCAGCAAGACACATTGGAGAATCCAAAGACATCTTTTTAACTGCATGTTTGATTACTATCCCTAGCAGGACAAATCAGAACTCTAAACTGGTCCAATAAAAGTAATGTAAATTTACATTGCTATACATACAAAAAATCCCTGAAGAGAGATGTGAAGTAAATAACTGGGTACAGATAATATGAAACAAAATATCTACACAATCTATGATATAAATGAACAAACAAAACAAAATGAAGAAATAAAATCATCATTTGTACATTTACTGGTTGAAGCTTAGAGCTGATTGCATTGATATTGATATTTAACAAAATCAGGGACATTGTGTGTTTCTAAAGTCTTATTTGATCCACGGTATGAGAATATGTAAAACATTTCAAGTGAAAAACCACCAATTGCATTGACTTTACCATCTTATCTGGCTTTATAATAAATGCCCCCAAATGAGAGCTGTAGTCAATACACACAATTGATGATTTATTTAACTGGTCACACAGGTTTCAAAAGCAAAAGGTTTCTGTACAAATCACTTAAATACTAATGATGTCCAAGCAATGCGCAAATTACATTAAACTACCTCATTTGACTAAAGAGATTACAGTATATACTTCAAAGGATGAATAACCTGCAGTTTATTTTGATCACCAACTGCATCTTAGCTATGGATACATAATACATGATTAAGTCACTTTTAATACAATTATATGTGGACTCTTAACTTTCACACAATCACAAGTTTTTTGATAGTTATTGTGGAGTTTACAGTGGAGATTTTAATACTTTTTTGATTTATGAAAATAATTGCACTAAAATGTATTATATTCTATTTGTTTGCTAAATCACATTGAAATACAATACATTACACTCATAATGACTAAGGAAATCTACATTGCAATAATGATCGTAATGTCATATAAATGATTAAATCTCTTCAAGTTGAGAGAACACTTTTTTGTGAAAAGAAAAGAAAAAGAAAATTCAAGGACATTTGAACATTGACTGCCATGATGCCGTGCTTTGTTAGTTATTTTTGTTTGATATGCATCTTGTGACCTGTATATAAAATTCATAGTTTCAGAAGTGACATGTGCGAGACCTGGACAACCAGGGAAAAGGCATATTTCCTGACCTTGTAACCATGGCAACCTTTCCACTGATTGGTAGCAGGCATACTCTGCATCCTTTTGACACTGGAGGCAACAATGTGAGGTTACAGATTTTGATTGAAAATGAGCAGTTTTCTAACATGTTACGTGTATTCCGAAAGATCGGAAAGCGCCCAGCAAAATTATCCATGCAATTAGAAAAAATTGTGATGAATGTCGAGTGGTTTTGCTCATGCCTGGTAGCAATGAGCCTTACATTTTCAACAACTTCTAAACTTCTAAATATTCACTCTGTTTCCACAAAGCATACTCCAGAAGGGTGGCATATTTCATTGTGACAGCAGCTCTGTCATGTTCTTCTCCTTGAGAATCATATATCATTTGGGCTATTTTATTTAAATTCTCTGGGAGAGATTTTGCAACAAGACAAATCTGTAAGACCAAATCTACACAGAAGGGCTGAAATTGTAATTGACCCTGAATGCCAAATCCAAAGCTAAAATAAGATATACATTTCTTTGAATATTCATCTCTTAAAAACGGCACCAAAAGTAAAACACTATCACACACACCGTTAAATACATGTACAATAGAACCACTTTTGATAATGTTCAGAGAAGATTAATTTTTTTTTACACCACCAGCTAAAACGTAAAACACATCAGTTCAGATGGAAAATAACATTTAAATTCATGTCAATCAAAAAGCTGAGCAGAATGAAATTCCAACTCTCTATATGGCCACATTTAAATTATACTTTTTATTCCCAGTAAGCAGTTAGGTATTACTGTTCAATTGACTATTCACCAGATTTATTCCCAGAGATAGTCAATCCCATAACTTGGGAGTGGAAAAGTCACGATTCAATTACTGTGATCAGTCACAACTAAGATAAACCCGGATATTTTCTGTGTATGACTGCTAACTCCACTGCCCTCAAGATCAATAATTTATTTGTGTGAAAAGCTAAAAGAAAACAAAATTCTTAGAAAATAACGTATAGAATTTAGGGCTGTAGATGACAGAATTACCATTACAATATTTCAATTTTTTTTAAACTAGGGCGAATTTATCTATTTCAATTTTTAAACTAAAATGTCAATTGATGTGAGTGCAAGATTGGAAATTCCACTTTACATCCACATTGAACTTTTAGCTAAATTGAGGAAGGGATTCTTATGAGACCTCCAGTTATCTTATTGTAGCACTTTTTTTTAACCTATAAATGACTAACACAGACAAAAACTGTTATCCTGTCCATCCTGACCCATGATCTCTTTTTCAGATGGTCTTGCTACAATTGGATGGTCTTGCATTTATCATTCCAGTTCATTCACAGAAACATGACTTTGATTCATTATTTAATTAGATACAAACTAATCAATTTAGTGCTAAAACCTGCATTCAGCTAAGGAACCAGAATGCATCATATTGAAATAATATGTCTTGCTCAATCACAAAAGCACATATTGGCTATCAACATGTTACGATGTTCCAATGATTATTTGAAGGCAGAGTTTCCACAAATAAGCTTTTTATCAGTTGAATAATCCAATACTATCTTGTTCATATGAAAGCACACCACAGCTCAGTTGGTTCCGCTGTATATGTATAGGAACCTTCTCCAATTTTCTGTAATTTCCTCACCTTCTCTCCTCAAAGCAGTTTGGAAAATTATGCTTGAATGAACTAATCAGAAAGTGATCAGTTACTTGACAGACCAGTAGATATTATCGATAGATTCATCAGATCTGTTTTAAACACATTCCAGAGCTGACCAATTGAAACATCAAACAGACCACAAGTTGTAAACCATTGGCCTTTGAAAAGCAAAGAATCTCCTACTAGTTCAGGAAAAAAATCTAAAGCAACCATCCATTATCGCAAAGCAATATTTTCCTGCAAAGCTATTTTTCTGAAATAACTCTGTTATACTATAGTTAGAACTGTCTAGCTTTTGGAATCACAAAATTTCCCTACTTTTATTCTAGAAAATACTTGGCACATTAATTTAAAAACAATTCACAAACTAATTTTAAAATTCAGAAAAAATATAATGCCATCATTGACAAATAAAATGTACAGCACAATACTTTTAGATGCTGCAGTAACTGACTATTCAGCAAAAAACACTCTTCCGGGGAAACTTGTTTTTTTCTATTACTTCTGCATTCAGAAACTCTTTATTGTCATGTAAACACAAAATAAAATGTACTGAATATCACTTAAGTGTACAATAGGCACTGAAATCCAGATTTTTATTTTTCTTGTTAAAGGATTTGAATAATTCAGAAGTCTCTGTGGGACCAATGAATAAAATTGTCTTTCCTTTATGAAATTAAAGCTTATTTCTACTCATGGCCACTGGTCTTTTTAAAGCATTCCGTGAATACAATATTGCATTTTTATCACCCACAAATACAAATCATGGTGAATTTAAGTAGTTACATTTCAGCACTTAACCACTCAAACAAATTTGCAAGCTAGGGACATGGAAATAATGAATCTGACCATAATTTAATTTTAACTAGCATAAGGTGTAAATTTGAGCTGTATTTATGACAAGATTGTGGTGCTCCTTTGTGCAGATTGCCTGGCTTAAGAGCTAGAAAATGCAGAATTGTTGGGATGAAGGACCTGGATGAAAGCACCACGTTTGGGGGCAAACTGCAGTCTCATCTGAACATCAAAGGTTATTTTACCTCATGTCTAATTTGATCATTATGTGGCATTTCCGACTTTCAACCATACTAGTTTCTGTCTTCACTTTATTCCTATGTCAAACATTATATCCAATCCATATTTAATGTATAATTATCTGGGCATCCATTCTGGTCACCAGTTATTTTTTCACTGTAATTAAGCTACCTTAAGGTAAAATACGTTTGGCCATAGAAGTATATCAACCGAGCATACCTAACGATAAAAAGTAAGCAACTATTTGATTAAAAGTATCCTAATGCTACCAGTAGTGTTTGTTATTGCATTACTCAAATCTTTACTATTGAGATGACTGCTCAAACTGTTGTGTCTTAGTTTGCACTGATTGATGCATTTACTTGTGTCCTCAGGTAGAATGTCTAGACTTAGAGAGAAAATGTCCTATTATTGCTTAACAGTTGAATACAGAAAATGGTATTTTGTCATGAATTTAATTTACTTGGCACTTTTTTCATGGTTTGAAATAAAAATACTGCAATTGTGTCTGAAAGTGGAATGCATTTAAATCTGTGCCAAAAAATAAATTGAATCAAATGCATGTAGTAGATGTGAGATATTGCTGAATGTCATTATTGAGAAGATCAAAACACAACATTCGTTCATTACTCTTTAAGCTTCAGAATCTTCACTCACGCTCTGCTTGCCATGACCAGAACTTAACAATTAATTTTGTATGTGGAGGTCTCTTCGGGACCCATTTGGAAGACCTCTGTGTGAATTATCACCTCAAGCATGTTATTCTTTCACATTTAAAGGACTGATCCTTAACATCAGCATTACATCTCGAAGAATTACTAAACAAAGGAAAGACCAAACATTAAGACATCCAAAGGGAAAATTCTTAGGTTATTCTTTCACCACACAGATAACATTTTTTTTCACGCAGTATCCTTTGTATCCTGATGTGTTTAATTGCTTTGTTATTTTAAAATCACGCAAATGGGGCAGAACTTTTATAGTGGGGCTATTTTTTAAGCTGAAAATAAGCAGAATATGTATGAGTTTCTTGGAATAGCAGTCCATGCCTGATATGCAATGGTAACATAGCCACTGCTATATGGGTCCTTGTTTACCTTACACATGCCCAGCTGCTACTTGCAATCAGCATTAGATCAACTTAAATATCTAAAGAAAGGTTTTCTCTACCTTTCTGCAAAATGTGTGGAAATTCAGACAGGCCATGAGCAATCCTTAATGCAATAACCGGAACCTACCAAAGAGATAGTAGATGCTCAGTTCTTTCTTAACCTCCAGCTGGGTCCATTACAGAATATACAGCATGATACAAGATTGGGCAAGCTCAAACAAGTTGTATGAGGTTTATTCAAGGTCTTACCCCACACAGCCTCTCAAATGTTCTCTTCCCACGGGTGCAGTCTGGGGTTTAGTCAGTCACATGAGCTATCGTTCACAACTAATGTTACATAAACTTTACTGCTTATATTTAAAACATAAACAAGAATTGATTAATCATGTTTATAAATTGCATCCCATCACGGCTTCTCGCACTCTCTGTGATCTTTGTTACTGTAGAATTTGTATTTGTTGGACAATCATCCACCTCTTGTCTTGACAAAATGTTCTGATCTTGACGATTGTCATAAATATCATTGATTGGTTTTACTGGTACAGTAACGGGGTTCCTTATAGAACTTTCATTATCTAACTCCAGTCGTAGAGTCATTCAATGTGGAAAGAGGCCCTTCAGCCCAACTTGCCCACGCCAACCAATATGCCCCATTTACGCTAGTCCCACCTGCCCGCAGTTGGCATCATTGTGTGCAGTTTTCGTCTCCAAATTTGAGGAAGGACATTCTTGCTTTTAAGGGGAGTGCAGCGTAGGTTCACGAGGTTAATTCCCGGGATGGCGGGACTGTCATATGTTGAGAGAATGGAGTGGCTGGGCCTGTATACACTAGAGTTTAGAAGGATGAGAGGGTATCTTATTGAAACATCTAAGATTATTAAGGGATTGGACACGCTAGAGGCAGGAAACATGTTCCCAATGATGGGGTAGTTCAGAACCAGGGGCCATCGTTTAAGAATAAGGGGTAGGCCATTCAGAACGGAGATGAGGAAAAACTTTTTCACCCGGAGAGATGTGAATCTGTGGAATTATCTGCCTCTGGGTGCAGTGGAGGCAGATAATTCCACAGATTCACATCACTCTGCAGTGGAGGCCAATTCTCTGGATACATTCAAGAGAGAGCTAGATAGGGCTCTTAAAGATAGCGGAGTCAGGGGATATGGGGAGAAGGCAGGAACGGGGTACTGATTGTGGATGATCAGCCATGATCACAGTGAATGGCGGTGCTGGCTCAAAGGGCCTACTCCTGCACCTATTGTCTATAAACCTATCCATGTGCCTGTACAAATGTTATGATAGTATATGCCTCAACTACCTCATCCGGCAGTTCGTTCCGTACACCCACCAACCTTTGTGTAAAAAAGTGACCCCTCCGGTTCCTATTAAATATTTCCCCCCTCACCTTAATCCTATGTCTCCAAGATCTCAATTCCCCCACTATGGGCAAAAGACTTTATGCATTTACCTGATCTAGTGCTCTCATGATTTTATACACCTCTATAAGATCACCCCTCATCAACTGTGCTCCAAAGAATAAAGTCCTAGAATGCTCAGCCTCTCCCTATAGCTCAGGCCCTCGAGTCCTGGCAACTTCCTCGTCAATCTTCTCTGCACCCTTTGCAGCTTGACAACATATTTCCTGTAACATGGTGACCAAAACTGAACACAATACTTTAAATGTGGCCTCACCAATGTCTTATATAACTGTAACAATACTCTTATGCCCCTGTCCCACTTAGGAAACCTGAACGGAAACCACTGGAGAGTTTGCGCCCCACCCAAGGTTTCCGTGCGGTTCCCGGAGGTTCCCGGAGGTTTTTGTCAGTCTCCCTAATGGTCGAAAGTGGTTTCCGCTTCTTCTATGTTTCGGCGATTATTTCAAAAAATTCAAAACCGGCCGCTACTAAAAATAGGTTGCCGTTTTTAAAAATCGGTAATTTTTTTGTCAAAGCCGTTTTTTTTTAATGCTATTTATTGTCATTCAAGCCTAGGCCTGAACGAAATATCATTACTACAGTTTTTAAACACATTACAAAAAAAAACAAGACCCACACTCAACACAGTCCACACAAACATCCATCACAGTGAGTCTCCAACACCTCCTCACCACGATGGAAGGCAAAGTCCCATCTCTTCCCCTTATTCTTCACCCGCGGCCCAGCAGTCCAACTGCAGCGTCTAGGTGAACTGGGGCTCTGGTGCCAAAGCCCCCGGCAGACGATGGCAAGTCCCGTGGCCATTCAGCCACGCCAGGCGATGCTAGGCCCCGGCTCCGTGTCCTTCAACCCCCGCGGTTCAAGCAGTCCAACCCGCAGTCCAACTGCAGTGTCTAGGCGAACTGGGGCCTAGCATCGCCCAGGATGTTAGAGCCCCCGGCGAGCGATGGTAAGTCCCGTCCGTGCCCTTTGAACCTCGCGATTCCAGCGGGAGAAGTTGCCGTTGCGGGAGCTCCGAAAAGCCGTCTCCCACCAGGGACCCGGAGCTCCCGATGTTCCTGTCCACCGGGCCTGCAGCCGGAGCCTCCGAAACTCCAAAATCGGGTCGCAGCCGAGCGCCACCACAGCTCCTCCCGCTCCAAAGTCGGCCTGCTCCGCGATGTCAGGTCCCAGGCTCCGCGACTGGAGCACTCAGGCTGGTCCCGGCCGGAGGCCGCTGCCGGCTCCGCAATGCCAGGCTCAACGACATCGGAGATCCGACAGGGAAAAGTCAGGTCCCCGTACAGGGAAGAGATCAACGGTTTCCCCAACATCCCCCTCCCCCCCCACATATACACAGCTAAAAAATAATAAAAACTAAGCTCCAGACATACATTTAACAAGACAAAAAATAAAAAAAAGACGGACGACTGTAGTTGAGCCGCTGCCGTTAGGCTGCCGTTAGGCGCCGCCACTCCAGGTGGTTGCCGGAGGTTGCAGGTAGTGGAAGGTCTTACCTTCCACTACCTGCAACCTCCGGCAACCACCTTCAACTAGCATCGCAAACGGCTTTGACAAAAAAATTACCGTTTTTTAAAACAGCAACATATTTTTAGTCGCGGCTGGTTTTGAATTTTTTGAAATAATCGCCGGAACATAGAAGAAGCGGAAACCACTTTCGACCATTAGGGATACTGACAAAATCCTCCGGGAACCTCCGGGAACCGCACGGAAACCTTGGGTGGGGCGCAAAGTCTCCAGAGGTTTCCGTTCAGGTTTCCTAAGTGGGACAGGGGCATTACTGATGAAAGATAATGTGCCGAAAACCTTTTTGACCATTCTATTGAATGATGCCACTTTCAAGGAACTATGTACCTGCACATCCTAGATCCCTCTGCTCTACCACACTCCCGGGAGCCCAGTCCAGGCAACATTCTTGTGAATCTACTCTGCACCCTTTTTAGCTTGAGTAAATGCATGTAAAAATCTTAACAATAATCTCTGAATTTTAGAAGAAGGTCTACAGAATGTGGTGACTCTTGTGTGCTGGCCCAAGTGAATCAACTTACATTCATGCATAGTATGATTTGCTCAACTAGCATGCAAAACAAAGTTTTTCACTGTATATAAGGGCACGTGACAATAACAAACTAAGGACAATACCAACGCTAATGACATGGGGTGGGAGATTGCAACCTTCACGTGGTCCGCCGTGTTTCAACGAATGCAATCAATCTGGCATGCACAATCAAATAAGAACAAATAGAACAAGTTGTCCTACAACTTTAGGCCGTGCACACCATACGCAAGAAGAAGACCAACTACATGACTTCTTCACGGTTCTCCTGGGTGCCAGGCATTAGGTACAATTGATCTGCATGAACTTCTCTCAATAGTCATGGTATAATTCGAAGAGCTATACACCTCCATCATTGCTTCAATAACCTGGGAGCTCTCATTGTATGAACACTACAGGTAGGCTAAAGCAAGCTGTGGAATGCCTCCATTCTGTTCTGATGAACTACATAAGTATCCCAACAAGGTGGCATGATCTTCCACAGCTTTCCCAAAGTTCAGGTCAGGTATTGAGCCTATGTCAGATTTTAATCTGGCATATACGTCACAATCTCCATTCAAATAAATGGGAGCAAAGCACTCCTGGGAGAAAGGTATGCTGTTGTGTTTTTATCATGGGCTTGAATTAATTGAAAGATACAGCATGGAAGCAAGCCCTTCGGCCGACTAAATCCATGACCATCATCGACCATGACTATCATCACACTATGTAGTTAACCCACTTTCTCACTACTCCCTATACACTAGGAGCAATTTACAGAGGCCAATTAACGTACAAAAATCACATGTATTTGGGATGTGGGAGGAAATTGGAGCACCCAGAGGAAACCCACATGGTCACAGGGAGAAAATGCAAACTCCATGCAGAGTGTACCCAAGGTCAGGATCGAGCCTGGGTCTCTGACGTTGTGATGAAGCAGCTTTATTGAAGTTAACTTTAATAACTTTAATTGAGTGGTGGCCTTACAGCTTTTTAAATGTAAAGAAATAATGTGGTGTTTTAATTTTCCAGACAGGGTATTTATATTTTTATTGATTCCCAAATGTTACCACGTGCGAGTATCAAAACTTTGAGAACTGATGAGCCTGAGGGCAGAGCATCAAAGGCAGTCTGTGGGTGCAGTCAGCCGCCTCACACAGTGCCACCCTCTAACAGAGGGCTGAACCCACGTGTCACGCTGGAATAAAGAGTGTGGCTTGGGCACCAGACAGTGAATTTCTCAAGGTGACGTTTGATGGACTCTGTGACCTGTTTCTTCAATGCCCCACATGCCCTGTCAGCTGCCTTTTCCACTTAACCCTGGTTGAAGCAGGGTGGTGAGAAGTGAAAAGTTGCCTTATTTTATAGCTCTTCATAAATTCAAGCTGACATGGTTTAAACTCTGGACTTTTATAGACTTCTATTCTTCTCAGAAGACCATGCATGGCAAAGATAGATCTTTCTTCCAATATTGTGCAGTATGTGGTCGTGCATATCCTGATGTCCTAGTCACTAATATTGAAGATCCTCCAATATTTCTTTAACAATAATCTATGCCGAACTGCAGTGATGGTCTTATCTGTCCCTTCCACACCTGGACTGATACTTTAAGAGGTTGTACCTGCAATCTTGACATACTGAACATCTATGGTAACATTGTCTTTACCTTTGTCCATGTCAGCTCACGAGAAACATAGAAAATAGGTGCAGGAGTAGGCCATTCGGCCCTTCGAGCCAGTACCGCCATTCAATATGATCATGGCTGATCATCCAAAATCAGTACCCCGTTACTGCTTTCTCCTCATATCCATTGATTCCGTTAGCCCTAAGAGCTATATCTCTCTCTTGAATACATCCAGTAAATTGGCCTCCACTGCCTTCTATGGCAGAGAATTTCGTAGATTCACATCTCACTAGTTGAAAATGTTCTTCCTCATCTCAGTCCTAAATGGCCTACCCCTTATTCTTAAACTGTGACCCCTGGTTCTGGACTCCCCCAACATCTGGAACATTTTTCCTGCATCTAGCCTGTCCAATCCCTTAATAATTTTATATGTTTCTATAAGATATCCTTTCATCCTTCTAAATTCCAGTGAATATAAGCCCAGTCGATCCATTCTATCGTCATATGTCAGTCCCGCCACCCCGGGAATTAACGTGGTAATTCACTAAATCAACTCTCCAATGATGCTTTCATGTGCACCTTATCCAAGTGTTCTGCACAGAATTCTTTCAGTATCATCATCCAGTGACCCATTTCATTGAGCCTCGGTTACCAGACAATCCATAGTAGTGGCAATGTAATGGCTTCCTGTCTTCATACAGGTGGGTACATGAATCAATTCATCCATCCAAAGTGTTCACATGCAGATGTTTCAAAATCTGGGAAGTGATTGGGTCCGCTGCCTTTTTCTCATCAAAGTAAGATCATTGTTTATCGTATCAACTTTTCAATATAATAACTTTAAGTTTGAAATTAGTATTTCTATGCCACTAAATTACCACATTGGGATTTGGAGGCACACCTCATTTTGCACTTCTTCCTCATTGTTGTGCAAGCTTCCCTTTTGTAGTTTGATGCTCTCATTATTTTTCTTCCATTGGGACATCGTATTATTGCCCCTCCCTTCTTGTGCAACGCTCTGGTTTGGGGTCTCAACAGAAGCTATATGCCCTGGTCTTCTTACAATGAAAGCAACTTGCTGTTTTGAATTTGTGGTGAAGTAGTCCAATGTCAAAGGTAGCAGATCTTCCAGGCAGACACAATGATCGCAACACCCACACTCATGTGACCCAGACTCAACGTCAGAGCTGCTACCATTGCTCCTGTTTATGATACCTTCCTACTACGTTTATACTTACTTTCAACGTCAACAAAATTGCTTCACATTTTGCAAAGGCTATTTCCACTAATCTTCAAAGCCCATTCCAACATTAGATGCAGATTATTTAGTAACATTGTGAAAACGCTCACTCGTTACTCAACAGACACTTGCCTCATATCATGAGATCCAAGAAGGCATACTACTTGCAATGCTTTTAGAACAACCATGTACTCGGCAGTCAAATCGCATGACCTGGAGACACGAGAAACTGCAGATTCTGCAATCTTATTCACAACAAGAAGTAATGGAGGAAATCAGTGGTGCAGGCAGCATCTGCTGCGGGAATGGACAGGAGGTGATTCAGGTGAGGGCACATCAACAGACTCTTCTTCAGCCTCTTCCATGCTCTCTCTAATCTCTGTAAATGCTGGGGTGCAAAAGTTTTCCAGACTTCTTATTGAATATTATATATCTATCCCTCTCATATTTTTTGTCTATAAACTTATGAGAGGCATAGATAGAGTGGACAGTCAGTATCTATTTCCCAGGATGGAAAAATCAAACACTAGGGGGCATCCTCTTAATTCTTCTCTTCACTCTTTCCAGCAGAACAACAGGGTGACCAAAACTAAACACAATACTCCAACTGCGGCCGCACCAAAGTCTTGTATAAATGTAATATAACATCCCAACTCCTATACTCAATATGTGTTGGAAAGAACTGCAGATGCTGGTTTAAATCGAAGGTAGACACAAAATGCTGGAGTAACTCAGCAGGTCAGGCAGCATCTCTGGAAAGATGCTTCCTTCTCTCCAATACGAAAGCCTTCTTGACCACCCTATCAATCCGTGACACCACTTTGAAGGAACTATGTACCTGCAGTCCGAGATCCTTCTGCTCTACAACATTCCCTGCCATTCACTGTGTAGGTCTTACCATGGTATGACTTTCCAAAATACAACACCTAACACTTATCTGCATTAAATTCCAATAACCGTTCCTTCACCCACTTACCCATCTGATCAAGATCTTGATAACCATCTTGATAACTATCTACAATACCACCCACTTTAGTGTTATCTGCAAGTTTATTATTCATGTTTTGTACATTCTCATCCAATTCATTGATATAAACAACAAACGCCAATGGCCCCAGCACTGATCCCTGAGGCACATCAATAGTCATAGGTAGAAAAAGTGCTGGAGAAACTCAGCGGGTGAGGCAGCATCTATGGAGCGAAGGAAATAGGCAACGTTTCAGGTCAAAACCCTTCTTCAGACATAGGCCTCCATAGGCCTCCATAGTCATAGGCCTCCAGTCTGAAAAAATACCTTAAACCATCACCCTTTGCTTCCTTCCATTTAGCCAATTCTCTATCCCGTCAGCTAGCTCTCCCCGGATCCCATGCGATGTAACCATTCAGAGCAGCCTACCATGTGGAATCTTATCAAACACCTCGCTGAAGTCCATATTGACAACATCTACGGCTTTTACCTCATTAACCTGAAGCATATCACAATGACCACACTTGACTTTTGATTACCATCTTGCACCATCTTTCACTTCAACTGGTGTTAGGCTTGTCTACATTTTTCACCAGATTTGGGTAGGTATTATCTTTCTGCAATCCTCAGATTTCCCAGACTCATCCTGTCACATAGTTCTGTATCCACATAAATTTAACATCTTTAGTGGATGTGAATCTTCATCATCCCATCCCCATTGTCAGTGTAATATATGCATCTGCTGTATTCGTAAGCTTCAACTGAGATAATGTAGTATGCAAAAACCTCAAAAATGTGAAGGAACTGCAGATGTTGGAACCAGGAACAAATCACTAAGTGCTGGAATAACAATGGGTAAGGCAGCATCTGTGGAGGGAGGGGACAGGCGAAGTTTCAGATCAGTACCCTTCATCAAACTGATTGTAGAAGGGGGAGGATGGGAGGAAAAGAGAGGTCAGGGCATGGCATGGCCTGGCAAATGATAGGTGGATACAGAGGTGGGGGGTGGATCAGCAAATGGGTGAAGTAATAAAGCCAGAGACGAAAAGGAGACAAAAGTGTGTCAGAGAAGGAAAGAGGAGGAGGACATCATCGACTGAGATTACATCATCGACTATTTCCATGGCTTTTTACACATAATGCTAGAGCCCAGAGAGCATTTAGTTTATTTATTTTCAGTTTAGAGATAGAGCACGGAAACAGGCCCTTCGACCCACCAGCTCCGTGCCGAGCAGCGATCCCCGTACACTAACACTATCCTACACACGCGAGGGACAATTTACAATTTTATCAAGCCAATTAACCTACAAACCTGTACATCTTTGGATTGTGGGAGGAAACTAGAACACCCAGAGAAAACCCATGCAGGTCACGGGGAGAACGTGCAAACTCCGTACATACCGCACCTGTAGTCAGGATCGAACCCAGATCTCTGGCACTGTAAGGCACCAACTCTATCACTGAGCCACCATGCCACGCTGGGTGATTTGGCGATATAACACAACTCTTAAGTTCCCACAGCTTTAATTATTGCTCACAAGCAATATTGCATATACTATAGTCGAGACCATTTCCCCTCTTGTGCTCCCTGATAAGGCAATCTTTCCCTTTCCAGCTCCAATGAACAATTTTCTCTACCCACCTTTGTCTCTGCTGGTCACATCAGGATGTATCTGAACACCATGAAATGTGTCACCTCATATGGACATGAAAATAGTCTAAAAACAATAATTGTAACTTTCTAAAAATATGTAAGCCCCCAAATAAAATACATCTCAATCAAGATTATAACTATTTACAACGTAAATATTAATTTAGGTCGCTTTCTGACTGCAAAATGGTTACATAAAAAATAAATGGCTGAAAATGATGACTTCATTCTACACATCGGAGCTAAAAGGAAATGCTTAACAAATCCTTTACATAGGTTTTACTAAATTTTATTTCAAACACTATGAATGCCTGAACAACTGTGCTGCATTTTATTAATATCATAATTCAAACGGAAATTCATTTAACCCCCTTGGTGCTCCCGTCACTATTGAAAGTTGCAAATTCTAGATGGCAGTGCCTAGACAGCAAGATCAAATTTTAATAACAAATTCTCTCCTCCAGACACCTCTATTCTGAATGCAAGCATAAATTGGAATGGCTGACCACTATTACTTTTGGAAGCAATCTGACTTCTGTGCACCTTCATCTCACCATCTCTGCTGTATTCTTCAACAATGTTATTGATAGCAAGGAAGGTCATATGATAAACGAGCAACAAAAATATCAGAACATATTAGGCCGAGGCTTTGTTATCAGTGAATGAGAAGATAACTGAATTTCCTTCTGTATAATGTCGGACTATGTTTTAATGGTGGTGCAGGACAGAAAACGAAGGGAGATTGTTGGGTTTTGATTGTTTCTCTTTTCTTGTGACATGCCAGAAGTAATATTACATATTAACAAAAATATGAGTGAAATGTCACTGGTATTCATTTTGACCCCTACTCACAAGGTGGGGTATTGACAAAACATCTTACCTTAATTTGCAGCAGAAAGATTTTGTGCAAAATATCACAACAGAAATATTATTAATGATACTCTATTCAAGCCAGTGAGATCTGCATTAATCAACCACAGAGAGAGTGCAGGCAGATTCTGATGAATTCAAGAGTAAAAAAATAATCTGCTGACGTTTTTTTCTACAACTTGTGACAGAAGAGAGGGAGATAATGTTATAGATGAAAACGTTCTTTAGGGTGGATCTAAACAGCAATGAAATTTAAAAAAAATAGACTGAAATTGGTACCATGAAGAGATAACAAAAATTAATGATGTTTTGTTATTACTCTATACACACCTCCACAGATTTGTATTGTAGGTTGAACTGGAAGCATTTCATACATTCAAAGTTCCAGCTCAGAATGGCCAAACAGTATTATATTTTCCACTAACACTTAAGTCTTAATGTTGAATGTCCATTACGCTGTGTCTGAAAGGAGAGGGGGAGAGGGGGAGAGGGGGAGAGGGGGAGAGGGGGAGAGGGGGAGAGGGGGAGAGGGGGAGAGGGGGAGAGGGGGAGAGGGAAAGAGGGAGAGAGAGGAAGCAGACAGTAAACAACTGTGGCAGGAAGGAAGAAGTAGGCTACGTTCAAAAGCCGTAGATACAAGCTCAACTTGGTTTCATGGACAAGTTGGGCTGAGAGACCTGTTTCTGTGCACTATTACTCTATGACTCCAACTGATGTATGGAGAAGCCTGAAATCAGTCAGGTGACTTTTTATATTCTCATTACAACAGCTCTCAAAATGATCAAACCCTGTCGAACAACAGCAGTGACAAGAGGAAACAACTAGCGACAGAGGTATATTGTAGTTAATGCTCCCTTTATACGTTAAGGGATAATTTTGCAGTTGGGTGGGTGGCTAAACATATCTAAATGAGGGTAGACCCAAAATGCTGGAGTAACTCAGCGGGGCAGGCAGCACCTCTGGAGAGAAGGAATGGGTGAGTTTTTGGGTCGAGACACTTGAGGGTGTTAGCTGGAATCAATAGCTCCAAGGTGGAAAAAGTGTGAAATCAGCATTACATGTTGATCGACTGTTCTGCTTTGTTCCAGTGTGTGTCTGGTGAACACACCCTAATGCCCTCACAAACGCAATAATCACTATCTCAATAAGCCCATATTGGCACTTAAGGAACTCCCAAAGAAGCTCAATAACAGGTACCATCTAATCAAAATTCATGCTGATAATCATTTACATTCTGAATCTGACCTGTGTCTCACCGAAATTGAATAGAAGTCTCAAATTTCATTTGCTCAGGTCAAAGATTATTTTGTCCAATTACTCTATTGTTTCTGTGCCCAATGTCACCGATGAGTTATTCTTAACTTTAAAGTTGCCATAAATAGATGACAAATTAAAATTGGTTTAATTTGATCACTCTAATTTTCAAGAAAAATAATTGCTGCAGAATGCAATGCATTGTTCTTATCTGATATTTTAGCTCTAATTAAACTTACCAAATTCTAAATAGTCTAAGCTAAAACCAAATGGAATCTAATTAATAACTATATTGCAATGCTATTACCTGTCACAGAGTGTAAACACAATACCTGATATTACCTTGAATGGCTGGAAAGTCAAATACTGAGAAAAGATAGCAATATTGCAAATTATTTTGGCCCCACTGTCAACTTTGGAGGTTTACGAAATAGCTTATGCTGTCAACTTGATTTGGTAGTAGGATGAAAAATGTCAAAAGTGCAGATGACAAATCCGTCTTGTGAAGAAAAGTGACTCCAAGACAAGAGATGTCATTTGTCACAATTGCCATTTGGCTGCTGGTTCCTGGATTTTGTTATTTTTGTATGTAAGACAAATGTTGCGTTGATGAATTGTAAACTAACGGTCTAATTTTGACTAACGGAAAGGATATTTTGCTCAATAATTGAATCTGCATTTTAACCAAATATAAATGTTTTATCAGTCTGAAGGAAATCATTTGAATATAAAGTTTTAACCTCTATCAGTCATTAATTCTGCCTTTTCTGTATTCAACCTTCAGGAGTAAAGTGCTAAAATGTTTTAAAAGTGCCAGAAGCTGGATTGGGATCATCCCCTGTGCGATATAGCCAACAGCACAACAATTCACACAGTCAAACACAGCTGTGCATGCCTCCCTCAGCCACTGCTTAACATGGGTGGTAATTAAGCCACAGCTTCAAGGTTGCATAGGCACAAGACAATTCACCCTAATGAAGTATCGATTGGTTGTGGCCGAGGTAAAAGAAGTTGACATTCATTTTGAGGAAGTCTGGGCAAACACAACATTGTCCAGCTGCACAACAAAGGCAGTATCACCAAATTTTAACCTTGGAAAACAATTTTGAATCTTATTTATGGTGATATTTGCTTTTTTAAAAAAATTAGAACTAATTATGTCATTACTGTTCTGACATCAGAATCTTAAATCAGTGGAATTAATGTTTATTGGCAGATGCTACAAAAGCAAATGAAGTTTCAGCATGTCAATTACCGTAATAATCTCCTGATCGCATGCTACTGAATTGTTGGTAGGACTGAGTGCAGCAAATTAAGTGGCATCTTGGAATAATTTTATGGTTGTTGACATTGAGCTGTTAATCTTAATGTATCGTATAAAACTGCTAGGGTAATGCAGGAGACAAAATTATGATTTTAAGTGGAAAGGTTAGAATATGGAACCTAAGCAGCTGTCATTAAGCTGTAAAGATATCACTGTAAATGTTCTTTTATATGCTAGAAATTCTATATCCCTCAGAGAAACAAACTTACCAGACCATTAGTTCTCATCATAATTATTTTACTGATCATATTGGTTCTGGGGCATTCCAAGTGGAATTTCTAATATAAACACAAAAATGGTCTATGAATCATCAGTCACAATGTGATATTGTTAATTCTGAAACCCTTTACAATAGTTCTTTTTCTGCAGTGGATGATTATTTTCCTGCAAAGAAAACTATTAAATCAAGGATGCATTTGAAAGTTTTGTACAGGCACATCATTTTTCATTACCAATGTCACCCCCTTAGAATAATAGTTCTGAAGTATATAGTAGTTCTGGTAATGCAGCAAACTGGGAAACAGTTTGCCTCTCCAATTCATTCTTTCAATAAAATGTTCTTGTCAAATCCATTATAATATATGATTCATTATTATAGTGAAAATGTTGTGATAGTGTTTTGACTACTTTGATCAGTACATCTAGGAAAGATCATTTCTTAATCATTGTCACTGCTTCGAATACATCCACAGAAATTAATATTAGCTCAAATTTTGCTGCGGTGATGATAACAAACTACCAGCTTCTGCCTTCAATATTCTGCAAAATTGGCTGAACAGTTGAGATTTCCACACATACTTAATTTAACATGAAAATCACTGAGAGCGGCGTCAGTGGTTCACGGCATCTTTCAAAAGCGTCCCCTTTTGCCGCATTCACCACTGCAATCAAAGGAAATCACTTGGACCAACGTGAATATCCAATGTTTATGGACAAGCCCTGATGTAAGATATCCTGAAATTCTCATGCATTGTTAAATGAAGTCCGTAAATTTTTAATAGTGTACTAATCCGCAATTATTACTGAACAAACTACCTGCTTCTAAAAGACTAATTTAATGCATGTGTACTTTAAATTCTCATGTGAATATCTCGAAATATAAATGGGCACAAAAAATTATCTCAGATCATTTGTCCTAAATGTACAACTCGTAACAACAGTGCATTGTGTTGAATCTTGAACTTCAAAAAGCCGAGAACAAAATCCCAACAAGAGTAAGCAATAGAATGTTTAACATGACTTAACGAGGGATGAATTCAAGGACAAAATTATTTTACTTATTTTTAACCTTTGAATGGGCATTTATTTGTAACATTTGTTACTACTTTAATCATATATTTATGTTCCAGTTTTTAGTCAGCATTCTGCATTATGTTTAAATAATTAATTAACAGCAGTGTGCCTGGAAAGTCATCCAGTTTTATTTTCCAGCATGGTGGGTGTAATGTTATTGCGCCTTTGGTTCTCCTGTGATAAACATTCATATTGACCAGAAATGTATTTAAAAGTGCCTCCAGTTGGTGTATACCCACAAATAATTTGTGAAGAAAGGACTTCCCATCAGGACTATGTTCAACAATGCTCTTCTGCAACAAGACAAGGGCATCAGCTGTTGAAGACAACCTCCTTGTGGCAAACATCAACAGGGACACATTAGAGAGGAGAGAGAGACCAGTGAAGAAAGAGAGAGAGAGAGTTCACTCAAAAGGATAATGAAGTCTTGGTCCAGGAGATAAAGGGAGGAAAGAAGCCGTGTGCAGCTGTGGTGGGTGGGCCAGGTGACCTTGCAGTGCCTCCAGTGTGTAGGTATGCCTGACACAGTCTCCCTGCCTGTGAGAATCTCATACAGTGGAGTAGTGGAAATTAATGTTGTTATCCCATTGCTCAGCTGGTAGAGCCACTGCCTCACAGCACTAGGGATCCTGGTACGATATCAATCCCAGGTGCTGTCTGTGTGGAGTTTGCTCGTTCTCCCTGTGACCGCGTGAGTTTCGTCCGGGTGCTCTGGTTTTCCCCCACATCACAGAGACGTGCGGGTTTGTAGGTTAATTGGCCTCTGTAAATAGCCCCTAGTGTCTAAGGAGTGATTGAGAAAGAGGGATTACAGAATGAGTGTGAACGGGTGATCAATGTTCGGCGTAGACCCGAGGGGCCGAAAGATCTGTTTCTATCCAGTATCTCTAAAACTAAAACTAAAAAATACACAATGCCAAGTTGAGCTCTAGATCAACAAAAGCATTGCTCTTTCATTTTCTCAATTGCTTAGATGTATACACACACACACCAACAAATATGCACACTCTCATGCACACCCATATGCACATCAAGACATAGATATATAAATTTGTATGTGCGCACATGTACACACAAACAAGATACACACATATCTCAAGTCACTGCTGACAGTCCCCCCCCCCCAACACTATTCTTCACCTTGCCTGAAGCTCAAGCCCCTTAAGGGATGATAATGAAGAGGTTACTCAATGTCTTTCAACTCCTTCGTGTAAGGAAGGATGGAGAGGAACAAGAGGTTGACTGGACATAACACTTCTCGTGGAGACTACTTGGTGCCTCAGGACAGAGAGTGCTCCAGCCCCCAGCCACCTCAGGAGCATTTGCCACTGCAATCTGTCTGTGTGTTTCCTAACTATTTACATCCCCTTCACTTGACTAATAGGGAACACTCTCATTGTCATCTGAGCTGCTGCAACACTATAACTATGTCTTGGACACAACATAAATGCAATTTTACTTCGGAGTCACGTGAGTGATTCCGTGAAGAACCCCATCAGTCCACATGCGCTTCATTACGTCTGACGCATTGCGCAACACTGGCTGGCAGGCACGTTGCTCCTCCAGCGGTAAGTTTAAAAACCCTCAGGTAAGTGTTTAAAACTTAGTCGGAGGTCGTTTTCTTGGGTCGGTAATTCTTGTTACAGGAGCAAGTTCGAGTCGATGGAGAAAGCGTCTAAGGTGAAGTCAAGGCGAGCCGCCGGGAGAGCAGCTATGGAAGACCGCGGGAGTGCGGGTAGCGGGCGGCCGTCTATCTCACCTTCCGAGTCGCTGGCGGCACGGCCAGTGACTTCAGACTTGGTGCCTCCTGAGAGCACCGTGGCTGCACCATTGGGGCGGAAAGCCACACAGAAGTCTGCAAGGCCCGTGGACTCAGATGAGTCGGGCCAGGAGGCTTCCCCTCCTACAAGGGATAGCATCTTTGGACCTTTGTCCAGGATGGAGCTCCTGATGGAGAGGATGCTCCTCCATGATGCGCTCCAACAGGAGGAGTTGTATCAGCGTGGGTCTCTTCGGGGGCCCGCGCCAGCGGCACCTGTATCAGGGCTGCTTAATGTCTCCCTCTCGGAGGAGGAGAGCATGCGGGGTCAGTTTTGTTCTGACTCTGAGTCCGTGGGTATAGCCATGGAGCATACCCCAAAGCATGAAGGGCACGAGCCAGAGGTGCCAGTCATGGCATCAAGATTTGCAATCCCGACCGAAACAGGGGAACCGCTGGGAGAAGATTTGGCCGCGAGTATAAATTACCTGGCCTCACACCAGCTTCAAGAGCACACTATGGAGGAAAAATCCAAAAAATATGAGACTCCTGCTAACTGTGTCCTGCTCAAAGTGACGACTGTTAATCACGCCATCTGGGGTCACATGGGCGTAGGTATCAGAGCTCAGGAGGTGAGGCTCCAGAAGATACTGAAGCTGCTCGCTTCAGGCATCACAGCTTTTGCCAGGTCGGTGGATGGAGGGCCCCTGTCTGATGTACAGCAGGATGCCCTGGCCCTAATGTGCAATGCACATTTTGAAATAAATTGCCTGAGAAAGAGTGCCATCCGCCCTACTATCAACCCCAAGTTCGCGGCTCTGTGCAAATCCAGCAATATTCAACCACCGAATCTGTTGTTCGGTGAAGATCTCTCAAAAAGAGTCAAGGAGCTGGACGACGAGGCAAGAACGGTCGGACTCATCAAAGCACCAACGACCAGCAGAACTTTGCTTCGGTGGCAGCACCCCTACAAACTGTTCGCTGAAACTGGTTCAGGCCAAGGACCAAGCCGGCCATTCACAAATATGCGCAGTTGGCGCACTCCAACAGTGGCATGGGTGAACATGTCCTTACCCCTCAAAACCCGGGGGCAGAAACCATGGAGGTAGGTGGGTCTGGTTCTTTTCGGAACATATTATGTGTGGATCAGTTACAAATTGGGGGGAGATTACACTTGTTTTTGAATTAATGGTATTGGATAACATCAGATTTGTTTATACTGCACATTATACAAGGGTTCCGAATTGAATTCCTTCCCAATTTGCGTCCACCCACACAGCATACACCAAGCCGGACATTGGTTTTTTCACAACACGAGAATTTGGATGTACAAGCTGAAATTGAACAGTTATACAAAAAAGGGGTAATTGAGAAGTTGTTTCATCAATCTCACCAATTCGTGTCTAATATTTTTCCTAGGCGAAAGAAGGATGGGGGATGTCGAATCATCCTTGACTTGACGAGCCTTAACCCCTTTGTGCAGTAGAAACATTTCAAAATGGAAACTGTTGTTACTGGCAAACAATTGATTTCCTGAAGATGTTATATGGCATGTATAGATCTTAAAGATGCATATTATTCAGTACCCATTCATAAGGATCATCGGAGATATTTGAAGTTTAGCTGGATGAGGCAATTATGGCAATTTAAAGCATTGCCTAATGGGTTAACCTCGGCCCCTAGATTATTTACAAAACTGTTAAAACCGGTGTTGGGGCTACTCCGGGCTCAGAGTCATATTGTAATGGCTTATTTGGATGATATCTTAATCATAGGGAAGACTCGGAAAGCAGCTGTATTAACGGTTTCAGCTGCTAAACTCATGTTTGAGAGATTGGGGTTTCTCATCCATCCAGTTAAATCCAAATTGATACCAATTAGAGTTATTGATTATTTGGGATTCACCATTAACTCAACTTGCATGTCTGTGACTCTGCCCAGAGGCAAGAGATTACAATTAATTGAAGGCTGTAACGAGCTCGTGGTGGAGCAGCAACCTTCAATTCAACATGTGGCTAGCATAATTGGCAAATTAGTGGCTGTTTTTCCAGCTGCACAATTTGGACCTTTGCATTATCAAAATTTACAATGTGCAAAGGAGCAGGCACTCAAAATACATGCAGGTCACCTTGATAGGTCCATGCAGTTACCAGTTGAAGCCATTGCTGAATTACAGTGGTGGATAGCAAACATTTGGCGTTGCTCCAGTAAAATTCTGATTGAGAAACCTTCAGTTGTTTTACAGACTGATGTTAGTGCTCTAGGATGGGGTGCTACTGATACCATCTCTAGCTGCGGAGGCAGATGGAATATGCATGAGGCATTTATTCTTCAACCACATGGTATTAACTACTTAGAACTGTTGGGAGCATTCTATGGCCTTAAGGCTTATTGTACTAGTATGCATCACTTGCATGTTCAGCTTCAGATTGAAAACACTACGGCAGTGGCATATGTTAATCACATGGGTGGAATCAAGTCGGTATCTTGTGATAAATTGGCTAACCTTATTTGGCACTGGTGTATTACAAGAAACATTTGGGTTTCAGCTATCTACTTACCAGGTAGATTCAACATGGTGGCGGACAGCAGGTCACAAAAATTCAATGACAACATAGAATGGATGTTGAATCATGAAGTATTTAATGATATTGTCGCTCGGTATGGTGTACCAGATATCGATTTGTTTGCATCCAGACTCAATCACCAGTTACCGAAGTATGTTTCATGGGAACCAGACCCAGGGGCAGTGGCGGTAGATGCATTCTCGCTACACTGGGGTGGAATGTTTTTATATGCATTTCCCCCATTTTGCCTCATCAGTCGGTGCTTGCTTAAAATCAAGCAGGACTCCACCTCAGGAGTTTTGGTGGTACCTGACTGGCCTACACAGCCATGGTTCCCACTCATTTTGGGAATAATAACACAACCTCTTATGTCCCTAAAGTCCCTAAATGCAGTAACCTACTGGTGCACCCTGTGACTGGGGAGAAACATCCATTACATTACCGTATTGATCTATTGATTTGCAGATTCTGAGGAGGCCATACCTGGGGCTCGGACTATCCAATGGTACCGTGGATGTGATCACTGCGGCCTGGAGGGATAGTACCAAAAAACAGTACACCTCTCATGTCAAGAAATGGGAGGTGTTTTGCTTACGGGGGAACATAGCATATCACACGACACGCATCTCAGATGTGCTAGAATTTCTTTCAACGCTATATTTTGATGAGGGGTTAAGCGATAGTGCCATCAATCGTGCCAGGAGTGCCTTATCATCGTACTTATGGCTGGGGTCGGAACAACACTCTGTTGGATCTCACCCTTTAATATCCCGGTTCATGAAGGGTATTTTTAACTCTAATAACCCAGGCCCAGGTACTCGGAAATCTAGGATGTGAGCATTGTACTCACACTGCTTCGCCAGTGGGCTCCAGCCACATCCCTGTCTTTGTCCAAAATCACTCTAAAGGTGGTCATGCTCATGGCGCTGGTTTCAGCGCAATGGGTCCAGGCGTTGCAGAAGCTGCAGGTACACAAAAATGCTGAGAAACTCAGCGGGTGCAGCAGCATCTATGGAGCGAAGGAAATAGGCAACGTTTTGGGCCGAAACCCTTCTTCAGACTGATAGGGGGTGGGGGGAAGAAAGGAAAAAGGGAAAAAAGGCGGAGGAGGAGCCCGAGTGCTGGGGGATGCGAGGAGACAACCAGAGGGCTGATGAAGGGGAGGGGACAGCAAGGGCTAGCAGAATTGGGAGAATTCAATGTTCATGCCCCCAGGATGTAGACTGCCCAAGCGGAATATGAGGTGCATTTCCTCCAATTTCCGGTGCTGCTCGCTGTGGCCATGGAGGAGACCCAGGACAGAGAGGTCAGATACGGAATGGGAGGGGGAGGTGAAGTGCTGAGCCACCGGGAGGTCAGGTTGGTTATTGCAGACCGACCGGAGGTGTTCAGCGAAACGATCGCCAAGCCTCCGCTTGGTCTCACCGATGTAGATCAGCTGACATCTAGAGCAGTGGATGTAATAGATGAGGTTGGAGGAGATGCAGGTGAACCTCTGTCGCACCTGGAACGACTGCTTAGGTCCTTGAATGGAGTCGAGGGGGGAGGTGAAGGGACAAGTGTTGCATCTCTTGCGGTTGCAAGGGAAAGTACCCGGGGAGGGAGTGGTACGGGAGGGAAGGGAAGAATTGACAAGGGAGTTACGGAGGGAGCGGTTTTTGCGGAAGTCAGACATGGGGGGAGATGGGAAGATGTGGCGAGTGGTGGGGTCACGTTGGAGGTGGCGAAACTGACGGAGGATTACTTGTTGTATGTGACGGCTGGTGGGGTGAAAGGTGAGGACTAGGGGGACTTTGCCCTTGTTGTGAGTGCGGGGATGGGGAGAGAGAGCAGTGTTGCGGGGTATGGCAGAGACCCTGGTGCGAGCCTCATCTATGGTGGAGGAGGGGAACCCCCGTTCCCTGAAGAATTAGGACATTTCGGATGCCTGGTGTGGAACACCTCATCCTGGGAGCAGATGCGGCATAGACGGAGGAATTGGGAGTGGGGGTTGGAGTCCTTACAGGAAGCAGGGTGGGAAGAAGTGTAGTCCAGATAGCCATGGGAGTCGGTAGGTTTGTAATGGATGTCGGTAAGAAGCCTATCACCTGCGATGGAGATAGTGAGGTCAAGGAATGGTAGGGAAGTGTCGGAAATGGTCCAGGTGTATTTGAGTGCCGGATGGAAGTTGGTGGTGAAGCGGATGAAGTCAGTCATTTGTGTGTGGGTGCAGGAGGTGGCACCAAAACAGTCATCGATGTAGCGGAGGCAGAGGTCGGGGATGGGGCCCTGGTACGTATTGAACAAGGATTGTTCTACGTACCCGACAAAGAGGCAGGCGTAGCTGGGGCCCATGCGTGTGACCATAGCTACGCCTTGTATTTGGAGGAAATGAGAGGAGTCAAATGAGAAGTTATTGAGGGTAAGGACCAGCTCCGGGCGGAGGAGGTGTCAGTGGCCGGGTATAGGTTGCTTCTCTGGTCGAGGAAAAAACGGAGGGCTTCGAGACCATCCTGGTGGGGGATGGAGGTGTACAGTGACTGGACGTCCATGGTGAAGATGAGGGGGTGAGGGCCTAGAGAGTGGAATGCGCGGAGACGACGGAGAGTGTCTGAGGATAGGTAGGGAGGGATTTAACCAAGGGGGATAGGATGGAGTCGAGGTAGGTGGAGATGAGTTTGGTGGGGCACGAACAGGCAGAGACAATGGGACAGTTGCAGAAGCTGCGACTGGACAGGATGGTGTCATCTGGAAATAACATAACGTTTTACATTTATGATTTAATTAAGCAGAGCAGACCAGGGGTGTCTGGGTTCAAGCTTATTTTTACGGCATACCCCACGGTTTCGCGGTTGTGTGTAGTTACGCACTTACAGGAATATATCAAGGTCACCAAGAGCCTCAGAGGCTCGGAGTTAGCGTTATTTATCAGTCACAAAAAGCCGCAGAAGAAAGTGTCGGTACAGACCATTTCAAGATGGCTGAAACAGGTTCTGGTTTGTGCGGGAGTAGACACTGACATTTTTAAATCTCACTCCACCAGGGTGGCATCAATGTCAGCAGCGAGGGCACTGGACGTCCCTCTCAACCATATCTTCGCGGCCGCAGGATGGTCAAATGAACTGACTTTTCAGAGGTTCTATAAAAAACTCTTACTAGACCAGGGGTATTTGCCCATTCCATTTTAGGTTCTGTTTCATAGCTTACCCCTGGGAGAGAGGGGTTGCTATTGTTTTTTCGTTTGTTAATTAAAGCATCAACATGTTCAAATCTATGCCATGTTTCAATGCATTGTTTATTATTCATTCATCCTGGGTCAACTGATGCAGTGTGTGACGCCTGGATTCGTATCTATGGCATGAAATCACAGAGCTTTGAAATCTTCACGGATTCACTCACGTGACTCCGAAGTAAAATAGTAAGATTAAACGAGAACTTACCAGTTTGAAGTTTGATCTTTATTTTATGAGGAGTTACGATGAGCGATTACGTGCCCACCGCTCCCAACCCTCACATCATAAAGGTCATCTAGTAGTTCTAGTTTTCCAATCTTACTATGTTACTTCAATTACTGTTATCTGTGATTTCACACCGCTGCTTTGAAGATTGACGCGCATGCGGACTGGTGGGGTTCTTCACGTATTCACTCATCGTAACTCCTCATAAAATAAAGATCAAACTTCAAACTGGTAAGTTCTCGTTTAATCTTACTATTATCTTCTATTGTGTTATTACAAGGCATCAGTTCAGTTTATGTGTAAGAAGGAACTGCAGTTGCTGGTTTAAACTAAAGATAGACACAAAAAGCTGGAGTAACTCTGAAGAAGGGTCTAAAGAAGGGTCTGGACTCGAATTGTCACCCATTCCTTCTCTCCAGAGATGCTGCCTGTCCCGCTGAGTTACTACAGCTTTTTGTGTCTATCATCAGTTCAGTTTAGTTTATTGTCGTGTGTACCGAGGTGTACCAGTGAAAAGCGCTATCCTGTCAGCAAAAAGACAATACATGATTACAATTAAACCATTTACAGTGTACAGATACATGATAAGGGAATAATGTTTAGTGCAAGGTAAAGCCAGCAGGGTCTGAACAAGGATAGCCTAAGGATCACCAATGAGGTAGACAGTAGTACTGGACTACTCTCTAGTTGTGTTAGGATGATTCAGTTGCCTGATAACAGCTGGGAAGAAACTGTCCCTGAATCTGGAGGTGTGCGTTTTCACACTTCTATACCTCATGCCTGATGTGAGAGGGGAGAAGAGAGAGTGGCCAGGGTGCGACTCATCCTTGATTATGCTGCTGGGCTTGTAGAGGGCTGGGCTATAAATGGAAAAAAGGCTTTCTCCCACCCAGAGAAGGATGAGGTGGAGCAGAAAATATAGGAGAAGACACTGAAGGAATAAGAGGAGGTTGGGAATGAAAGTGGTCATGAACACTCCATGGCACCATCTGAGAGTAAAACGGAATGAGAGATGTACAGTGTGATATCTGCACAAGTGAAGCATATTACAGGGCAATACATTGACTACCAATGGGCGATAGTCTTCCCCAGTTGTTTGTGAAAAGAGTTTTCCTGTATTCAACCCATGACCTTTTGTATTTTTTCCTTTCGGTTGAAAATCCTGTGTGAAACAATAGCTTAGAGATACAGCACAGAAACAGGCCCTGCGGCCGACCGAGTCTGCACTGATCAACGATCCCCACACATTAACACAGTTCTACACACACTGGTGATCAAGAAGGGTCTTGACCCGAAATGTCATCTATTCCTTTTCTCCGGAGATGCTGCCTGACCCCCTGAGTTACTACAGCTTTTTGTGTCTATCTCTTTACTATCTAGTTCGCCATATGTGTGAAATCTTCATTGCAAATAGCAATTTCAAATCTATATGATATCACAATTACCACAAGGATCATGTTGAACTGACACTCAGCAGTTCAAAATGTTGGTGGAGTAAACTACATACTACAATAATTGCTAATTCGTTGTGGGAAGCTTACTTCAACATCAACAGCAAGCTGTGTTTCTTCACCACTGACTATAACATCTATAATGGTTTGATTGAAAAGGATTTGACAGGTGAGTGTGTTATTTTAAAAATGTAAAATCTCTTTGCTACACTGACTATAAAAATAGTAATTTCTAAACATCCCTAAAAATATCAAAAGTAAAATTGAGTTCTTTTTCATGGTGCTGAAAATGTGCAGGTATTTTGATGTTATCTTTAGTTTAGTTTAGAGATACAGCATAGGAACAGGCCCTTCAGTCCACCGAGTCCGCACTGACCAGCGGTCACCCCGCACATTAACACTATCCTACACACAATAGGGACAATTTACACATACTGTACACCAAGCCAATTAACCTACATATCTGCACGTCTTTATAGTGTGGGAGAAAATCAAAGATCTCGGAGAAAACCCACATGGTCACGGGGTTAAGGTACAAACTCCGTACGGACAGCACCCGTAGTCGGGATCGAACCCGGGTCTCCAGTGCTGCAAGCGCTGTAAGGCGGCAACTCTACCGCTGTGCCACCGAGCCGCCCTTTTGTTGTTATGTTGTTAGGAGACCGCTCACACTGAAGTGGTCTTCATATTTATTTATTTACAGAATGGGAGTATGATCAGCAATGCCCACTTATTGCCCATCTCTAGTTGTCCATATAAAGGTTTTTATGAGACATTTTCTCAAATTGTAATAGA
The DNA here is from genome assembly GCA_038087875.1 of Malacoraja senta. NCBI lineage: Eukaryota > Metazoa > Chordata > Chondrichthyes > Rajiformes > Rajidae > Malacoraja > Malacoraja senta. Next base: position 88,463,525 of record CM075977.1, on the reverse strand, counting down.
CGATCCTTCTGCTGAAGATTCTCTAACTGCGTGTTGGGAAGGGTGTTCCAGCGCTTTGACCAAAATGAAGCAGTGAATAGTTTGTGACTTGGAGCAAACTTGTAGGTAAAGGGTCCTCATGCACCCGGTATGAGAGAATATATGTTTTGGAGCTAATGTTGAATGGTACATGCTGTAGCTCCCATCTGCGAGTGGAGGAATGGTTTGATATTCAAGGGGTACCAGAAATTGCAGAGTTGTGAAGGCAGCCCAGTCCATCACACAAATTAGTCTCTCTCTTCCCTCCATCAACTCCACCTACACTTCACATATCCTCTGGAAACCAGCTAACATAATAAAGGACTTCAATCATTCTCTCTTCTCTCCTTTCCTATTGTGCAGAAGGTACAACAGCTTAAAAGTACATACCGTAGTTTTCAAGAACAACTTCTCCCCTTTGTAGGAAAGGTTTGGAAGGGTATGGGCAGGCAGACAAGTGTAGATGGGGCATTTTGGTTGGCATAGGCAAGTCGGACTGAAGGGCCTGTTTCCATGCTGTATAGCTCCATGACATATGACTTTGTTATCAAACTCTTGAACGGATCTCTTATATGCTGGGAATGAGTTTTCTGATCTTTCAGTCTACCTCGTTGACACCCTTGCACCTTTTTAAAATCTGCACTTCCTCTATAACTATAATACTACAAGCCAAGATTTCCTGCCCACGTTTGACTTCCCAAAATACAGTACCTCGCACATATCTGCATTAAATTCCATTAACCATTCCTCAGCTTACTGGCCCAGCTGATCATGATCCTGCTGTAAATTTTAACAACCACCATCGCTATCTACAATACCACCCACATTAGTGACATCCGCAAACTTACTAATCATGCCTTGTACATTCTCACCCGAATCATTGATACAAACCACAAACAACAATGAGCCCAGCATTGATCCCTGAGGTACTCCATTAGCCACAGGCTTTCAGTCTGAAAAATAACCTTCCACCATCAACCTGGGCTTCCTTCCATTAAGCCAATTCTCCATCTCGTCAGTTAGCTCTCCCTGGATCCCATGTGATCTAACCTTCCTAGCAGCCTACAACGCAGATCCGTACCCAATGCCTTGCTAAATCCGTACCCAATGCCTTGCTAGATCCGTACCCAATGCCTTGCTTGATCCGTACCCAATGCCTTGCTAGATTGGATATAGACAACTTCTTCGGCAATGCCCTTGTCAACCTTTTTTTAATTTCTTTAAAAATCTCAATCAGATTTGCAAGACACAATTTCCCACATATGTACAAAACCATCACTATCCGTAATCAGCCTCTGTCTATCCAAATACATATATATCTTATCCCTTAGAATACTCTCCAGTAATTTGCCTACCAAAGATATTTGTCTCACTGGCCTACAGTTCCTAGGCTTTTTCTTGCAGCTCTTCTTAAATAGCGGCACAACATTAGCCACCCTCCAGTATACCTGCGCCTCACCCATGCATTGAAAAATAGAAACATATAGACATCGAAACATAGAAAATAGGCGCAAGAGGAGGTCATTTGGCCCTTTGAGCCTGCACCGCCATTCATTGTGATCATGGCTGATCATCCACAATCAATAACCCGTGCCTGCCTTCTCCCCATATTCCTTGATTCCACTAGCCCTTAGAGCTAGCTCTATCGAACACTCTTTTAAATGCATCCAGTGAATTGGCCTCTACTGCCTTCTGTGGCAGAAAATTCCACAAATTCACAACTCTCTGGGTGAAAACGTTTTTTCTCATCACAGTTTTAACTGTCCTTCCCTTTATTCTAAAGGGCCTGTCCCACTTACGTGTCCTTGGCACGCAAATTACGCGACCTCATGGCCGTAGCGGGTCCGTAGGAGTTCGTGGATGTCTCGTAGCGGCTCGTACGAGTAACGGTAGGTACTCGGGAAATCCGGTAACTCGTGACGTTTTTTCAACACTGTGAAAAATGTCCACGAGTAAAAAAATACTCGTGATGAAATTTTAAAAAACTTTTTACTCGTACGAGCCACTACGAGACATCCACGAACTCCTACGGACCCGCTACGGACATTCTCCGAGTTCGAATCAGGGGAAAACTCGGGAGAACCTTTGAATTACCTCGTACAGTGGGACAGGCCCTTAACTTTGTGAACCTATGCTGCACTGCCTCAATAGTAAGGATGTCCTTCCTCAAATTAGGAGACCAAAACTGCACACAATACTCCAGATCCTACAATACAGTATGTGGAGGCCCCTTCACATGAGAGGGCAATGCTGGATTTAGTATTGGGAAATTGGGAAGGGCAAGTTATTGAAGTGTGTGTGGAGGAGCATTTTGGGACCACTGACCACAGTTTGATTATGTTTAAGATAGTTATGGATCGGGAAGGAGAGGGTCCACGTGTTAAAATGCTCAAATGGGGTAAGGCCAACTCTGTATTTACTGAGGAGAAAGACAGTAGGACGGAGGAAATTGGAGCAGTCACTGGAAGGTTGATGAGGGCAGAGCTGTAGATGTTGTGTACAAGGACTTTAGTAAGGCGTTCGACAAGGTGCCGCATGGTAGGCTACTCTGGAAGGTTAGATCTCATGGGATCCAAGGAGAGATAGCTGAATGGATAGTAAATTGACTCCATAGAAGGAAGCAGAGGGTGATGGTGGAAGGTTGATTCCCAGAATGGAGGCCTGTGACTAGTGATGCGCCACATGGTTCGGTGCTGGGCCCACTTAGAAGATTTTTTCGGTGACTGTCACAGTCGTAGCAGGTCGCCGAAAAAGCGGCAACAGAACCCCCCCCCCCACGACAAGCTACGGCAAACTATCACCTAGTCAAGCTACGGCAAGCTACTGACAACCGGCGACAACCATTAGGACGTCCACCTACAACCACACCTGCGACAACCTACTACCACAGAGGCGACAACCTACGACAACCAAAGTCAACCTACGTCCACCCGCGACAAGCTACAACAAGCTACGACCCTGTCGGCGACAACTGAAGACAATTCAGTTGGCGGTATCTGTCGCCGGTTGACGTGGGTAGTCGCCAATGGAATTCACCAAAGTCAGCACCGGCGACAAACTACGACAGCACCTACGACATGAGGAGACAAGCTACGTCAAGCCCACAGTCGCCGAAAAAATGTGAACATTTCAAAATCCAGGGGTAACCAGAAAAACGTTATGACTGTTTAGGCAACTTGAGGAGACAACTCACGACCATACAGGCGTCACCCCGCGACCATGTGAAAACAGCCTAGTCACCTGTAGTCACCGAAATATCGCCTAAGTGGGAGAGGGCCCGTTACTGTTTTATTATCCACATCAATGATTTGGATGAGAACATACAGGGCAAGATTAGCAAGTTTGCTGATTATACAAAATGTAGTGGTTTTGAAGATGGTTGTGAACGATTGCAGCAGGATCTGGATCGATTGGCCAGGTGGGCGGAGGAATGGTTGATGGGATTTAATACAGAGAAGTGTAAGGTGTTGCATTTTGGGAGGTCGAACAAGGGCAGGACCTACACAGTAAATGGTAGGCCTCTGGGTAGTGTTGGAGAGCAGAGGGGTCTTGGAATACAAGTGCATGGTTCTTTGAAGGGCAAGTCGCAGGTAGGTAAGGTGGTCAAAAGGCTTTTGGCACTTTGGCCTTCATTAGTCAGAGTAATGAGTATATTTTGATTTTGATTTTGATTTTGATTCAATTTATTGTCATTGCACTTTTCAGTGCAACAAAATGGTTTAGCCGGCAGTCATAACATAGAATAAATAACAAAAACACACACTCAACACAGTTTAACATCCACCACAGTGAGTCCACCAGGCACCTCCTCACTGTGATGGAAGGCAAAAAGTCCCAAAGTCCATGTCTCTTCCCTCCTTGCTCTCCCTCTGCGCTGAGGCTATCCAGGCCTCCGATATTGTGACCCCGCCGGGTGATGGCAAGTAAGTCCCGCGGCTGAATCCGAACGGGCCGGTTCAATCTCCGCGGCCCGTCCGTAATGAGTATAGAAGGTTGGGAGGTCTTGTTGCAGTTGTATAAGACGTTGGTGAGACCGCATTTAGAAAATTGTGTTCAGTTCTGGGCACCATATTATAGGAAAGATATTGTCAAGCTTGAACGGGTTCAGAAAAGATTTACGAGGATGTTGCCAGCACTAGAGGGTGTGTGCTGTAGGGAGAGGTTGAGTTGGCTGGGTCTCTATTCCACGGAGCGGAGGAGGATGAGGGGAGATCTTATTGAGGTATACAAAATCATGAGAGGAATAGATCAGGTAGATGCACAGTCTATTACCCAGAGTAGGGGAATCGAGGACCAGAGGACATAGGTTCAAGGTGAAGGGGAAAAGATTTAATAGGAATCCGAGGGGTAACTTTCTCACACAGAGGATGGTGGGTGTATGGAACAAGCTGCCAGATGAGGTAGTTGAGGTTGGGACTTCCCCATCGTTTAAGTAACAGTTGGACAGGTGCATGGATATGTCAGGTTTGGAGGGTTATGGACCAAGCGCAAGCAAGTTGGACTAGTGTAGCTGGGACATTGTTGGCCAGTGTGGGCGAGTTGTGGTGAAGGGCCTGTTACCACACTGTATCACTCTATGATTCTATGACTCTGTGATCTCACCAGGGCCCTGTACAACTGCAAAAGGACCTCTTTACTCCAATACTCAAATCCTCTCATTAGGAAGACCAGCACACCATTATCTTTCTACACTGCCTGCAGTACTTGCATGTTTACTTTCAAGATAGTCCTAATGATGATTCATGTATCTCAGCTAGTGCTCCTGCAACTTTTTCTCTAGCTTCCCACAGTGTCCTCAGACATATCTAAACATGCCAGGGAGATTTATCCAACGTCTTCTTCCTTTGGACATCCAGCACCTCCTTGAACATATTACAGAACTGTCCTCAAGACATTCCTATTAACTGTCCCACGTTCTCCAGTCTTCATCTCTTTCTGCATGATAAAAACAGAGGAGAAATACTCAATGATGACATCGCCCATCTCCTGTGGCTCCACACAAAGATAACCGTATTAGTTTCTGGGGACTTATTCTCTCTCTGGTTGCCCTCTTCCCTTAATGTCCAAATACAATTTATTTGGATGTACGTCAATATTATCTGGCAGAGTTACCTCCTGCCACCTTTTTACCCTCCTGATTTCCTTCTGAAGTATGCTCCTCAGTTCTTGGACCTCCTCCAGGGATACACTTGACTCCAGCTGCCAATACCTGTCCCATGCCTCCTACTTTTTCCTGACCAAAATCTCATCCATATGGTTCCTTTTGCATCAGAGCATAGATGAGATGTTCCACAATCCGCTCCACGAATGTGACTTTTCCACATTGAAGAACAGATGTCCATGCTGCCACAGGTCTTGAACAGTTTTGCCAGAGTTGCAGCTAGTGCAGATCTTCAAATACATTCAGGATGTATCATGATTCCATTGCCTCTGTTGAATCCTTTTTTTTTCAGCTTTCTTGAGAAATCCGATATGGACTATCCATTGAGGATAACTGGTTCAAGAAAGTTAGACTCATAGTCAAAGAGTCATAGCGTCATACAGTGTGGAAACAGGCCCTTCAGCCCAACTTGCCCACACCGGCCAACATATCCCAGCTACACTAGTCTCACCTGCCTGTGTTTAGCCCATATTCCCCCAAACCTATCCTATCAAGTTATGAACTCTTCACCCTTGTTTTAGGTCTGGTTCAATTCTTTCTGTAACCCTCAATCATCCTCTATTTGCAGATTCACAGCACTGTACGTGACTAGGTATAGCAGGACTTCAGAAATTTGATTTGATCCATTCACTTTGAGATTGTTAGCTCTTGTCTATGATGGTGTCACTGCAGATCATGGACACAGGTGTTGCAGAGACCAGGCTAGTAGCACATGTTTAACAACACCTAGTCATGTTCATGGCAGTCTAGTCCAATTGAACTTGGTCTGGTCCCCAGGACGATAATAAACACAGAGTGAGGTATACACAGAACTGTGAGACTGCATCCTGGGTCTGAATACAGTTCCACTGCTGCTGAAAGTCTACATTGCTCAATCTCATGGATGCCCACATTTGAGCTGCCAGATTTCTTCTGAGTCTACCCATTTAGGTTAGTTTAGTTTAGTTTAGAAATGCAGCATGAAAATAGGTCCTTTGGCTCACTGAGCCCACGCTGACCATTGATCACCCGTTCATGCTAGTTGTGCGTTATCCCACTTTCTCATCTGTTCTCTTCGCCAAGGTCCAATTTACAGAGGCCATTTCACCTACAAAACTGCACATCTTTTGGATGTGGGAGGAAACCAGACCAGCGGAAGGAAACCCACGTGGTCACGGGAAGAACATGCAAATTTCTCACGGAAAGCACCAGGATCGAATCCGCATCTCTGGTGCTGTGAGACAGCAGCTCTACCAGCTGCACCTTAGTGCTGCCATTAAGTAAACAGCAGTGCCAACACAATGGGAGGTGTCCCCCACCAGGGAAACAGGGTTTTTGTCCCAACAAGCACCATATCATGATCGCTCAATGCTGTCGTTGAGAAATGCACCTGTGCCAGGCAGCTTCGTGAGAGTAAGGCTGAATAGGTGTATCCATCGTGTTGACTCAATCACTGTCTGTGGCCGGCTCAGCCCTGAAACTTTGTTATCCTCAACTAAATGTCAGCTCTGTCACTGGAACTTCCCAGAACAGATGCTGATGATGGATATTGATCAACATTCTGTGTCCCTGCTACTTCAATGCTTCTTCCAGGCAATATTCAACAAAGAGGAGCATTCATCCCTCAGATGAAGAAAGATGGCAGATGATAATTAGAAGGGTGACATCAAGTGCTACTTTCTCCGTCGCGTATCCTACTGTACTGCTAAGTGGACAGGACATACCAAAGATTCTGATAAATGAGGCTGGCATGTTCCCTGAAAGGCATTGGGCAACACGGTGGTGCAGCTGATAGAACTGCTGTCTAACAGCATCAGAAATCCGGGTTTGATCCTGACCTCAAGTGCTGTCTGAGTGGAGTTTGCACATGCGCCCCTGTAATGGTCCAAGTTTCCTTCTGGTGCCCTGGATTCCTCCCACATCTCAAAGACCTGTGGGTATGTAGGTTAATTGAACTTTGTAAATTGACCCCTGTGTGTATGTAGTGGACGGGATAATGGAGAACTGGTGTGAACGGTCAGCAAGGATCCAGTGGGCAGAAGATCCTGTTGCAATGCAGTATCTTTCACTAAATTAATCAATCGTCTGCATTTGAGAACCAGATGAGATTTTACCTGCTGGCAAGCAAATCTTTTAGAAAGATTCAGAGCATTGAAAGCATTTAATACTTTTGACTGTTTTGACTCAAGGTATCAATTTTTGTGAGTGAGAATTGTATTGCCCATTCAACTACTCATGGGCAAACTACGTAAATGAATACCCTTGAAATGTGTAGGGACCTGTGACCAAAAATAACTTCGAGCAATTTCTGGAAGTTATATTTGCACGTAATTCTTCATGTTTATTGGAGGTCAGTAACATCAAGGAGAGCTCACCACTGCCATCAGGGACCCTGATAGTCCTTTCAGGTGAGGCAGACGTTCACTTGCACCTCCTCCAACCTCAACTACTGTATCCGTCATTCTTGGTGTGAACTGCTATATAATGATGAGTCCAAGCACAGACCGTTTCACTGAGCACCTATGTTCAGTCTGCCCTTGCCTAAGCGATCTCCCGTGGAATTGCAAACAGTTTAACTTCCCCTCCCATTCCCACACTGACCATTCTGTCCTGGGCCTCCTCCACTTCAGAGTGAGGCCCTACGCAAATTGGACGAACAGCACCTCACAGGGGCCGCGGAGTGTTTTTGAAAGTGGGGGAAGGGCTGAGCGATCACTGATCACCGGCCTCGGGGGTACTCAGCGAGGGAGCGGAGCGGGGAGAGGGTGTGGGGAGGGGGGCGACCCCCCCTTCCAGGGTAGGGACATTTTGATGTATTTAAATCATGTTTTGGTGCATTGTAGAAATATGAATTCAATGTTTTTTGTTTGAAGTATTTTTAAGATAATGTAGGACCTACATAAGAGATAGGAGCAGGTGATTATTATTATTATTATGTAGATGGACAGGGTGACGGCAGGACTGCCCAGGGAGCGGGGCTCCGGGTCAGTGAGACAGGGTGGTACCCCATGACCCGAGGGAGGGCAGAGCGCCCCGGGTTGGTGGTGTACACCGTGGTGGTGGGGGGGGGGGGGTAGAGAGGGGTGTTGGGGCGGGAGGATGGTGTTGGGCAAGAGGGGTTGTGTTGCGCTGGAGATGTTGGCACGCAGGGAGGGAGGTGTGGTGTTGGCACCAATATTTCTGCTGGAGTCCATGGGTGCAGTGGATGGCGGCCATTTGGCCCATTGAGCCTAGCCCGTCTCTTTGAACGAGCACTCTCCTAGGTCCCCTTTTACCTTGTGTAGGAACAAACTGCAGATGCTGGTTTATACCGAAAATAGAAACAAAATGCTGGAGTAACTCAGTGGATCAGGCAGCATCTCTGAAGAAGGGTCCTGACCCGAAATGATACGTCACCCATTTTCTCCAGAGATGTTGCCTTACTGAGTTACTCCAGCATTTTGTGCATATCTCCCTATGGCCTTGCCTTTCCTCCCAGACTTTTACAAGGTTTCCCCTTCAGTGCTAGGCCCAGCCCTCTTTGTGAAGGGTCTCCTACTTCCCTCCCCTGCAACGTAAATAGCCCGAGAGTCTACACATGACAGAGACCTTTCATTGCTCACCCATTCTGGCTTCCCTACGAACTCTTGACATCCTTCCTGGTGTAAGACCAGAGCTGACCCAGGAATATATCCAGGATTAGCCAGTGTTTGACATGGCAGCTCTGTGTGTTTTTTGTCCCTGACTGCTCTATAAATAGGAGCAGGAAGATTGGGTTGTTCAGCAGTGTTCTCCATTAGTCCGACCCCTTGTCCTCGTGCCCTCAGACCCCAGGCCCCTGCTCCCGTCACTCACTTCCACACGGCTCCGTGTGTGAGTGTGGGAAACCTCCACTCTCCCTCCCTCCATCCCCCCCCCCCCCTTCACATTCACCGGCCCACCAGCCCGCCCCTACCGCGGTGAGTTGCTGACGCCCCCTCCCGGTGTGTTACGGGTGAGGTTGGTGCTTCCTGTGGACACTGAACCATCCGTGTCGGTCACTAAAGTACATCCGCTGGGCTGGACGCTAACTCCCGGTGGAAACATCTCTAAAAGAGTGGGGGGGTGGGGGGGGGGGGCTGCAGCCCCCCTATTCCATGACCCATGCCTCATATTTCATGTGGGCAGCTTACAACCCAGTGGTATGAATATTGATTTCTCGAATTTTAAGTAACCCTTGCATTCCTTTGCTCTCCATCCCTTCCCCACCCAAGTCATTCCGCGAATTTCACTGTTCCACAGCCAGCAAAGGACTATTGTGGGCCCCACCTTTCCTTGGTCATCGATGCCAGCACTGGTTTGTTCTTTACCTTTTCATATCTCTAGTTTCCCTCTTCCAAGAATCTCAGTGTGAAGAAGGGTCTCGACCCGAAGCGTCGCCTATTCCTTTCCTCCAGAGAAGCTGCCTGACCCGCTGAGTTACTCCAACATTTATGTCTCTCTTTGGTGTAAACCAGCATCTGCAGTTCCTTCCGACTCATTTCCGTCCCTCCTCTCCCACTACTCTTGCCCCTAACCCACCTTTGTTCTTCTTTGCAATAAAACAAAACAGATTTCAAATTCTTTAATTTTCGGTGATTCTCAAAACTGAAACTATTTAAGCATGTTGATTAAATCTGAGCACTAAAGTACTTGATTAAAAATATCTCGGATTCTGCGAAAACAAAATTAATGACTATAAGATGAAAATGAGGATATCCCAACTTTTTTAAGTCCTTGGCCAAGAATGCTGGTATCAGTCTGAGCTAACGCAATGTATCTTTATTATGATAAAAAGAACAATGAAAGTAAATTAGAAAATAATTTACACCATTGTCCTGATAAATGTAATTTCAAATTCATTTATAATCTCATCATCTTCTGGGAATTATTTGGGTTAAATTATTTAATTCAATTCACCAGGTAAAGCTAGACTTTTGAGGATCTTATCTCCCTGCAGCGGACAAGCTAATTACATGTAGCTCCCAAAACATAAAATATTCTGTATTCTCAACATCCCATAGTGTATTAACCATAAGTGATGCACTAACTAATCAACCAAATAGTTACAAAAAAAATTAACTACATTTTCTTGATTTAATTTCAGGTGGCTGTACTTTGAAGGGACTACTTCATAATTTGTAAGAGTAGAAATCTGCCCTGTGTAATGTGTACCAAATGCACAATATGGAAACATACACATATGACATCTGCCACTGAAATTCATTTCCATTGACTTCAGTGGCACTGAATTGCCAAGGTTGAATGAAATGCACAAATTTGCCACATTGCATGGTGAGGTGAATTTCCCACCTTTAGACTATTAACCCAAATCCGCTACATGTCCTTAAAACATTCAAATTAGATCATTTTTGTGTGGATGATAAACAATTTAGTCAAAGTGGTAATTTTTAAGGTGGATTGTAAAGAGGGAATTTGTAGAAAGTTTGTGAGATTTAAGGAATTATATCCTGAATTCAGGTCCTTGACAACTGAAGGCTTGTTGGAGAAGGTTAGGACAACCAGAGAGAAAGTTGAAGCTGGTGGTAATTTTGTAGATAGGAATGTTATGCTCATAGAGTCATTGAGTCATAGAGTGATACAACATGGAAACAGGCCCTTCAGCCCAACTTGCCCACACCGGCCAACATGTCCCAGCTACACTAGTCCCATCTGCCTGCGTTTGGTCCATATCCCTCCAAACCTGTCATATCCATGTACCTGTCTAACGGTTTCTTAAACATTGGGATAGTCCCAGCCTCAACTACCTCCTCAGGCAGCTTGTTCTATACACCCGCCACTTTTCTTTAAATTGTACTCATCACTGTGGTTTGCTCGACAGCGTTTCAGATTCACATCAGCTGCACAGTCTGGTAGGAGATGGTAGCAGGAGTGAGCGCAATTGAATTGTTGGAGTAAGTGCTTCAGCCACCGAGGATGATGAACTCATTAACTACAAGTATAATGAAGCGTGGTTAGAAGCTTAACTGCGGCAGCAAAACAGTATTGGTTCCAAATGCTTAAGTGTAAGTATTCCTGTGTGCTGAACATTCCCTGCTTCCCTGAAATGCAGACTACCCACACCTTATGCATTGTCCTGGTTTTCATTGTTCACACAAAAAAAATAATAATCTCACCATAGGCTTCATCACATAGTTGCCATTTCAAAAATACTGCACTTACAGTATGTCAATGCTAGTCAAGCACATGTCTTTAATGCTACCCAAATTCCAAATTCTCAATTCCACTGCATGTTTTTTTTATTCCGTATGCGCTGCTGTGTAAGTACGTATTACTTTCTAATATAATGCTTCACAACCATGGCATTCTGAATTCAAATTTAAGGGATTAATTTTATTTTAATAGAATAAATCCAATATTTAGATACACATCCCAAGAAATTAAACATATTGCAATATTTTCTCATGTATACTGTGCTACTTGAGTGCACAATAATAGAATTCATAAAATATCATATAAAAATTTGAAGTATTTATTTTGATTTCAATGGTAAATAAAATGTTGCTTGCCTTGGCTTCAACAGACAGAAAGGAACATTTCTGATAGGCTTTATCTTTCAGTCTGAAGAAGGGTTCTGACCCAAAACATCACTTATTCCTTTTCTCCAGATTTGCTGCCTGAGCCCCTGAGTTACTCCGGCATTTTGTGTCCATCTTCGGCATAAACCAGCATCCGCACTTCCTTCCTACAAACTTTTCTCTTCCCTCTCCTCAGCTATGCATGGGATTCACTCCACCCCACATTGCCTTTGGTGTCTGTAAACAATAAAATATGGCCGCCAGTTGTCACCTGAGAAATTCTGATTAGATAAGGTTCAGAGGCAGGATACAGTATCTGCTCTGGCGCAATTCCATCAGTGGAGAGACACAAATAATCTTTTGGTCAAATACGCTTCATGTTATAAGCAATACTACAAGATTACTGCAACATTATGTTGAAGGGGTTAAATGCTTAGACAACTATACGAAAGCAACAATGGCCTGAAAGTAAGAATAAGCACAAAGTAGGTAATTTCGCTTTTTACCAGTGGATCAATGTTCTCATTTAAGTTCGTGCCTTGCATTGTCTCAAGGCAGAATCTACTAATTTTATTTGGTACTGTGAAGTGCCGTTAATGAGTCTATTTAAAAGGATTTCTGTCGCAATTTCATATTGATACACCAGAATGTCCGGAAGGGAATGGTTTCACACAGTGCATTACATATTCAGATGGCTTTGTGTAGATGTTAAGAATTCATGCTCACAGCAATCTTCTTCACATGCTGAGAGCACGTATTGGGAATTTGGTTGTGGAGGTTAACACACCCACACTATTGCCCATCCATCCATTTTAATCGACGCAATATTCAGTGAGGTCTACTAACCTCTGTTCTTATATCACCAACTATCCCCATATGTAGAACAGATTGCAAATTTGTAATGTCAATTTCCTATAAATGACTGACAATATATTCATGTACAGATTTTATGAATATCAAATATATTCTACTTAAATAGGTAAGTGCTGCCATCTGAAAATAGAGAATGGTCCGTCTGGTATGCTTACTACCATTCTGTATTGGATGAAATGATGCCTTTGGAGTTGGTCTCTTATAATGTGAATCAATTGCGACCAATTAGTCAACAACAGACATAGATATGAATGTAATAGCGGAAAGCTTTGGAAATCATAGGTCCAAATTTAGAATCCGTCATTCTAATACTCATGTCTCACAGGATTCTGGGGGATATACATTCACTTGGAAGCATTCTGAAGGTTAAGATAATTCATTTGGAAAGACAGAGGTTGATTAAAGATAATCAGCATAGTTTTATGCATGGGAGGTCGTGTCTCACCAAATTGGTTGAGTTTTTTGAAGAAGTAAACAAGAAGGTTGATGAGGCAGGGCCGTAGACATAGTCTATATCAATTTAACCATGGTCTTTGATAAGGTTCCACATGGTAGGCTTCTCAGGAGTTAGATCGCATGGTATCCAGGGAGAACTAGCAAACTTGATACATAATTGGTTTCATGTTAGGAATGGGGTTAAGGAAAGAGCGTTCACATCGCAGCCCTGTTTCCACCAATCTGTCCACCACCACGCACAAGAAGCACAAGAAACGCAAGACAGACACCAATGTGTGCAGATGTCGAGAAGTGTGTTCAGCTCTGGCTGAACAACTTCTAATCTTGTGTGTGGACTCGATAAGAGGAAGATGGCAGGAATCAGGGTATGGTGAAAGGTTTTCTTTTGGACTGGAGGCCTATGATGAATAGCATGTCTCTGACATCAGTGGTGGGCCCATTGCTGCTTGTCATATATATCAATGATTTGGATGAGAATAGACAAAGTAGAATTATTAAGTTTGCTTTGGAGAGGAAGCAGAAAATGTTTATCAGAATGCTGCCCAGCTTAGGAATAAGATGATTGTTGGACAAACTTGGATTGTTTTCACTGGAGCATCAGTGGTTGAAGGGAGGCCTACAGAAGGATATACAATTATGAGAGGCATAGATAGGGTAGACAGTCAGAACCTTTTCCCAGGATGAAAATGTCAAAAACTAGAGGGCATAGTTTTAAGGTGAGAGGGGCAAAGTATAAAAGGGGATGTGCAGGGCAACATTATTTACACAAAGAATCATGGGTGCCTGGTGAACGCTGCCTGGGGTAATAATGGAAGCAGACAACATATTTTGTCATTTAAGAGGGTTTTAGATAGGCACATGGACATTCAGAATATTGATAGATATGGGTCAGGTGCAAGCAGATGAGATTTGTTTAACTTAACATCATTTTCAGTGTGGATATTGTGAGCTGAAGGGCCTGTTCCTGTATTATACTGTTTTATGTAGGAAAGAACTGCAGATGCTGGTTTAAATCGAAGATAGACACAAAATTCTGGAGTAACAGCGGGACAGGCAGCATCTCTGGATAGAGAAGGAATAGGTGATGTTTCAGGTCGAGACCCTTCTTCAGACTGAGGAAGGGTCTCGACCCGAAACGTCACCCATTCCTTCTCTCCAATTATACTGTTTTACGTTCTATGTTCTTTAGGCATCACAGTCACTCCATGCGGTCATCTCTGGGATGCGATCACCCAGGACTGTGTGTGAAGCCAGCTTCCTGGCAGTGAAATCCATTCCACATCCCAGCATTTTCTTAAGTTGAGATATTTGAGATTTGATTCCACAAGGAATGAGTTACAATCAATAAGTTATTCAATTAGAGGGAGCGTGGCAATAAGTAATATTGTTGACATACCCAAGTTCACAAACATTTCCCCTGACTTTGGGAAGTCAGTGTCAGGGTTGGTGGGAGTGGGTGGGGGGTGGGGGGGGGGGGAGCTACAATTTATAAAGATCACTAAACTACTGAGAAGAAAGGTTAAGAGAAATCTCTTTTCAAGAGGATTATTGAAGCATGAAATACTTTGCCAACGGGAGTGCTTGAGGCAGAGATCATTACAACTTTTAGGAAAGAAATAGGATAAATATTTAAAGCAAAGTAAGATACAGGAGTGTGTGGGGAAGGCACGGCTGTGGGATTACATTTGAATTGCTTTCCCGAGCAACATAGAATATAGAACCTGGAATAGGACAGAACAGGAACAGGCACTTCGGCCCATAATGTGTGTGCCGAACATGATGCCAAGTTAAACCAATCTTCTCTGCCTGTACATGATCCATGTTGCTCCATTCCCTGCATATCCACGTCCTCTTAAATGCTACTATTCTCCCCCTGACCGCATGGGTTTTCTCCGAGATTTTCGATCTCCTCCCACACTCCAAAGACAAACAGGTTTGTAGGTAAATTGGCTTGGTAAATGTAAAAATTGTCCTTAGTGTGTGTAGGATAGTGTTAATATGCGGTGATCGCTGGTTGGTGTGGACCCGGTGGGCCAAAGGGCCTGTTTCCGCACTGTATCTCTAAACTAAACTAAACTTAACTAAAACCAAAAGGCAGCCATTCAATGTAATGCTGATAGTGCAACAACTTGAGGCTTCCATCTTTATAATGATGGAAGTTTAATTTCATGTTTCATGTATTTTGTGTTTTTTTATGACTGTTGGCAGATCAATTTCCCTCCTGGGATAAATAAAGTTGTATCGTATCGTATCGTATGGCGATATCCATACTTTTGCGCCTGTGTCATTTACTGGAAAGACTGATTCATCATTGGGATATTTGGAGAGTAGTTAACATCAGTTTGCAAGAGACTGCAATTGCTGATATCTTGAGCATAAAACAAGCTGCTGTAGGAACTCAGCAGATCAGGCAGCATCTGTGGTGGAAAATGGATAGACAACGTTTTGGGTCCGGACCCTTCTTCAACCTGATCAGACAGGTTACATTTCAACCTCTTTAGATCAATAGGTTCAAATGTGAATTCCACAACAAAGTGCCACAATGACAAGGATACCAGACTGTGACTTGCATCAGTCGCAACCTTTGCCCATCCAGAGGTTGACTGAGAGGGTGGAGTCCCTTTTGGTTCTAGTACTGGGAAGCGTTGACAGGGTTGTGCCAGTGGCATTCTTAACTATGGCTTGCAATGTTAAAAAATATGTGCTTTCTTGCTTCTTCATTTCTTTAAGAGAGAATAAGAGTTTCTGTGGTCATGGTTGTGTAATGCTGGATGACAAAACTGGCCATTGCCATCCTCAGCTGTTGTATTACAGTCCTTTCCACACTCTGACATTGCAGCCATAGATATACGTGTCAGGTTTTAGAGACCCAGTCCACATGCTGTGCAAACGTCGCTCATGTTGTTTTTGATTGAGATTCAGTTAGGAGAACTGCTTCTGAATGGATTGGTCAGATAAGGTCATAATTATATGACCTTATAAGGTCATAAAGAATAGGAGTAGAATTAGGCCATTTGGCCAATCAAGTCTATTCCGCCATTCAATCATGGCTAACCTGTCTCCCCATTCTCCTGCCTTCTCCCCATAATGTCTCCTCCAACCAAGAGCTCACCTCCCCATCTTTTCTACCTCCATTCTCTCCCAGTCACATTGCATCGAAAGAGGATTACTAACCCAAGTCTAGAAGCAATTGATTTAGCTGATCAGCAAAATTGGTCATTTCAAATGCTTCAACATGAATCAGTTGCAAAAAGCACCAAACCCTGTAGAATTTCAGGAGCAGCTAGAGGAAATTAGGCATAAACTACGCTATGAGTTGTTCCTTTAAAAGGTGCTGATGAGATGGAGAGCTTGTGGTTCCTTCAATGCATATATGATCCTGCATAGACCACTGAGCTCCACAGTAACAGTCCTGGGTACAAGCATTGCACGTTCACTGAAATCATGACCTATTTACTCTGCATACATCTGCTGGGCTTTAAGTGTCCGTGTGATAATGCTCTGAGGAAGATGCCATACAGAGTGCCTCTCAGCTCATGTTTGCATGTAGCCTGCAGCTGCATTTTGGCACCTAAACTATGGCTTTCGTAATCAAAAAAATGGACTTCATCTAAATTTTACGCCTAACCTTTTGAAATAGTTAAATTTCTGAAATGAATCATGACCTTCTATGTTGCTGCAAGAAAACATGTCTTCTTCTCCAATCTATATGCAGCTTCCAGCTAGTAGTGCTTCTCATTTGAAGTCAGAAGCTTTAGGTACTGATATGACAACTTCTAACTGCAGGAATATCACAGAAAGTGTGATATTCACAATGGCAATATTCGATTAATCTTTGAACAGAATGAGTGGAGGCGCGTTGCTCACTGCTATGTAGCATACCTTGACCAAGAGTAACAGAAATAATTCTTGTCAGCAGCCCACGGTTAAATGACAACAATGTTAACTTAGAAAGCTAAAATAATTCCATTGGAGAACATAAAACATAATGTTAGGTTGTTTAGACCCCAAGGTAAGTCTGCTGAGCAAGTGGTGAAAGTATGTTTGCCGTTCTTTGATGGAAACAAGTTGTGAGTGTATGCAGGCTGTCTTTTCCCGCCTGCCATCTTGCATCTCTTTCCGAGGTACGGCAGGCATTTCTGGCCACTGCCTTCACCTAGTGCACCCTGTGTTTCTCAGTGGTCCTCGAGTTAGAGGTATGCTTGAAGCAGAGCAATCAGTGCTGTACTCTGCCTGACAATCTACGACAGGTAACTATGCCACTAGGGGGGCGCTGCATTGATGGCAGCCTCTGCCTACAGTCTGTCTGTTTTTCTATCTTTTTTTATTTTTAGTCTGTTTTAAAAGTTTGTTTTGGAGGTTTCTTTAGTTTTTCTATGTGGGGGAGGGGGGTAAGGTAAGGGGGAAACCGTTTCCCAGTCACTTCCTGGCGAGGATGCGACTATTCTCTGAGTCGCGTCCTCGCCCCCCTCCTCGCGGCCTACCAACTGGATTGGCGCGGTCTTTCCTGCCGGGGACCGGACCAAAGCTTCAGCAGTGGTGCAGCACTGGATTCACCGCGGAGCGGGCGATGCCTTACCGGGGATCGCCGTTGAAGCTCCGGAGTGTTGGGCCTGCTGCTTCAACATCATGGAGCTGTGGTTCCTAGAGCTTCCAGCGTGGGCGGCGCTGACTTCAGCATCACGGAGTCCTGGGACCTTTTGCGGAGGGCCGCCAGCGTGAATCTCTGTGCTCTTTTTTATTGTATGGTGTATGGTGACCACGCATTTCACTGTACCAATTGGTAAATGTGACAATAAATGTATCTTATCTTCTTGTCAACGTCAAGTAACAACTGGCCCTGGGTCTTAACAGGTTAGTAGGAGTCAATAGCCGCTTCATTTTCATTTAGTTCAGTTTAGAGGTGCAGCGCAAAAACAGGCCCTTCGGCCCATTGAGTCCGTGCTGACCCCTGCACACTATCACTGTCCTCACACACTCAGGACAATTTTACCAAAGCCAATTAACCTACAAACCTGTACGTCTTTGGAGTGTGGGAGGAAACCGGAGCACCCGGAGAAAACCCATGCAGGTCATGGGGAGAGTGTTCAAACTCTGTGCAGGCAGCACCCGTGGTCAGGATAGAACCTGGGTCTCTGGCGCTGTAAGGCAGTACCTCTACCACAAAAACAAAAAACAAAAATACACAGGTTTTTGCCCTGCACAAATATTTTCAAAACATTGATGAAAAAAATCAGAGCAGTGGAACAAGTGGAATATTTATTTTGGGATTTTGACTGTGTATTAAAGAGTCATGACATTGTTTGAAATGCCAATATTAACTTGATAGGATTTAAGTAAGGAATTCAAGGAATGAATCCAAGCAATACATCTGAAGATCCTTTGCAGTGATAGAAGGATTGTTAAACTAAAACACCAATTTGCTTCCTGTTTTATTCAATTTATCTTGGTGATGTGTTGATATGAAAAAGGACCAGCCAAAGCTGTGTTGATAGCAAAAATATTTACAACTTTTATATAAATCTGATGGGTAATATTTGTTTTAACCTTTAGATTTTTTTTTCAAATATCTTTTTTAGATTTAGATTTCAGATTCACATTTTATTGGAACCATTAAGAGGAATGGTGGAAATAATTAAGAAGTTTTCATTGAACATTGAAATCTCTAATTTTAATTAATTTACACAAACACTCTCCTCCCCCCTCCTATCCTTGTCGCCCTTCCTCCACTACATCTTGGTTAACCAGTTCCACAGAAGATGTGGAAAGCGATAGAGCTGTTGTCCAGCTTATTAAATAAACCGTTAATGGGAATCAGGTCCGATACCATCATGGATTAGATTTCTGATCATTATTCAGGTGATAATGCTGGATATTATCAGCATTAATGCTGATTGCTGGATCACAATGCTGGATTAACACAGCAGGACAGGCAGTATTATCTGGATAGAAGGAATGGGTGAGGTTTCGGGTCGAGACCCTTCTTCAGACACCTCCAGTTTCTGCAGTCCATGTGACTAAAAGCCTCCTAATTGCCACTATTTTATTTTGAAGTCACGTGAGTGACTACGTGAAGAGCCCGCAAGCCCGCATGCGCGTCAATACGTCTAACGCATGGCGCGCTAGTCAGAGGAGTTTCGAACTGCTCTGGCAGGTAAGTCAATTTTATTTTCAGCGGGCCGCTCCGATAGCGGGCCCAAAGTAGCTATGGAGGCGGCCGGGGTTTGGGCCGCCGTGGAAGCTCCATAAGGAGCTAGAGAAAAAAAATTTGCGCCGCAGTTCGAGCTCCGCACGGGAAGCAGGCGGCCGAAATTGGAGACCGCCGTGGGGCTCCATAGGAACTGGGATTGCGGCTGCTGCCTTCCAGCCCTGCACAGGAGCAGGCGGCCGAAATTGGAGCTGGGATAATGGGGCTCCATGGGAGCTGGGATAAGTCATTGCAGCTGCCGACATCAGATCTCCAAACGGGAGCAGGCAGCCAGATTTGGAGGCAGCCGTGGGGCTCCGTAAGGAGCTAGGATTCATAAATTGCAGCTGCCGGCAGCCAGGTCTACTATCGCTGCAGGAGGTTTGCAGCAGCCGGTGAGTTTAAAAATAGCCACGGCCAAGAGCTACCGCTCAGGTAAGCTCAGCTGCCGTAGCACCGAACAATTTTAAACATAGTTATTACTAGCTAAGGGGACTCAGCTATGCTGCAGCAGCATATAATGTATGCTTTATATTTGGGCGGCTATAAATAGAGTTGGCATTAATAGCAGTTGCCACTCGGTCACGTTTGTGACTATCGTAGCCGACAGCATTCTAAAGTCATGTTTAATTCTTTGGCAATATAACGATATATCTTATCATGCCAATAAAGTTTATGTTAAAAATGATATTTACAAAGGACATATATTATCACACACCAATGGTGTAGTGAAATTGGACGCCATTGCAGTCCAGAGCTCCTGGCTTAGGAAGCCTTTTTTTTTAGCTGTGCCTATCAGACACCTGTGGGAGCTACACCTGGTGGCATCATGGTAATTTCCGCTCACTAGAGGTGACTGTTGAAGATTCTATTATAAGAGACTCCAACTATGTGCATATCGATAAAGCAGTCGAATCTCTGATTGAATGGGGATAGACTTCTTTTAATCATATGAACGTAATTGCCTATGACAACACCTGGCAGGGTTGCAGTATTCTCCTACTCTGTCTAGTGCATATGGGGGCCAGAGGGCTCCAGTCCTTCCCTGTAATACTCCGTTGGGGCTCCAGAAGGGAGCAAGGATTCGGAGTCACTAGCAGGTGCATCCTGTCTGGTAAGTATAATGATGATACCAACGATCTGCACAGTCCCGGTTCAGCTGCTGAAGGGAGCAGCCTGACAACCCCGAGTCGGGGCAAAGTCATAGCCAAGTCTGTGGGACAAGTCTTGTCGGATGGTTTGGGACATCTATGGCAGATGTGATTGGGCGTTTGTCTCAATTAGAACATCTGATGAATCAGATGATGGCACAAGAAAAGCTCCATGTTACGAAGGCATGTCAGGCAGCAGCTCCTGGTTCAGGGTTGCAATATTCCTCCCACTCGGATGAAAGGAGTGGTGGAGATGGAGCCAAAGTTATGCACATATGCCTGAAGCAGCTCCTGGTTCAGGGTTGCAATATTCCTCCCACTGGGATGAACGGAGTGATGGAGATGGTGCCAAAGTATATGCACACATGCCTGAGGCAGCTCCAGGTTCAGGGTTGCATAAATCCTCCCACTCGGATGTATGAAGAGATGGAGATGGTGCCATATATTATGCTCCGTATTACGGAAGCATGCACAGGCAGTTCAAGTCATATGCCTGTAGCTACCCCTGGTTTCAGGGTTGGAATATTCCTCCCACCCGAAAGAATATCGGAGATGGTGTCACAAAATATGCTCTGTGTCATGGAAGCATGCACAGGCAGTCCGAGGCATACGCATATGGCAACGCCTGGTCCGGGGTGCAATATTTCTCCCACTCTAAGAGAGTGTCAGAGATCAGTATGGATCTGACTCCGAACATGACCCCGAACATGACTATGTGCCTGAATCCCAAGCTTTAATGCATGATGTGCGACAATCGCCGAAGGAAGAGCTGCCTGCTCTTGCCTCTAAATTTGCTGTTCCCTTGGGGACGGACAAGCCACTACAAGAGGAGTTGGCCAGCGGCATCAGCTGTCTAACAGAAATGACAAGCATGACAGACAGGGTCTGCAAATGGAACTTTGCTGAAGCTCCAACAAAGAAAATCGACCCAGGGTTAGAGACGCTGGTAATAAGGTCTCGTTATTAACCTCCGTAAACTCCGAAATGGAGCAGTCTGTCGGCCCAGGTTGGGTTTACTGCCAGCATGGGATGTCTAGTCGTTTTCACTGTCTCTCGGATAGATCAGGTTGATGTAGAGACATTGGCAGGGTGCCTTGCATAGTAACCTCTGTAAGTTCCAAGTAGGAACAGTTTGGTTACCCTGGTTCAGGGTAGACCATCATGGAACTGGCTGGCCATAGGGGTCATAGTGACCAGGGAAGCACTGCCTCATCATCTGTGATTGAGGTTATCAGACTGCTCAATAGAATGAAATAGTTGAAGTCTTTCTCAACATATGGTTTCTTTCTCCTCAGTTAGTAGAGTTGCTGGTTCATTGGAATCATCATTACCATTCTCTCTGGGACAGGTAGTTACCAGCAGGGAGCTCATCTGGCATATAATATAATTATTTTCTGACCTGCAGGTTCATGTTGTGAATCAACAATGTATTTATAATAATCCATAGGCTCTCAATACCAGTATTCCTGAATGAGTGGCAGGTTGAAGAGATTGTGTTGTGCACTCTGGTGACTTACACATGTGGTTTCAGTCAAAGGACCGTGAGGTAATTCCTGATTCAGCCTTGCATTATACTAATTTCCACTCTGAAGGAAAACTCTGAGTATTCGTGGTGACTCTTAGTCAAGAGTTGACAGGGAACTCGTATTCCCACATCTAAGGGAGAATGTGGTTTCAGCTCTAGTCTTTAGCTGCTGATTTTACTTCGGAGTCACGTGAGTGACTACGTGAAGAAGACCCGTCAGGGCGCATGCGCGTCATTGCGTCTGACGCATTGGCACACGGACCAGTGGGAGAACAGAGCTCCTCCTGTGGTAAGTACTTTTAAAGTAGTTTTAAAACTCCAGCTAAGTGGGAAACTTAGCTGGAGTGAAAAGTTCCTTTGCTGTGGTGCTGTGCTGTGTGTTTTTGTTACAGGTAGCACCATGGTGAAGACGAGCAGGGGGAGGGCAGCCGCAGGTAAAGCAAAGGAGAGCCACGGGAATGCGGTCTGTGAGCGGCTGCCTCGTACCCCTGCACAGTCGCGAACCGGGAGAGGAGCGACTGCAGACTTAGTGCTATAAAGCACTATCATAGAGCCAACGCCAGTGGGTGTCAGGCCAGGGGAAATCTGTGAGGGCTCAACTGAGTCGGGCTGTGACGAGTCCCGTATGGGGCTGGATACGGTTTTTTGAATGGTATCCCATATGGAGCACCTCATTCAGGGGTTGCTCCACTAACGCACACTCCAGGGGGAGGAGTCGTGTGGGCGGTAGGCTACAGAAGAGGCCGCGCCGGCAGCACCTGGTAGAGGGCTGCTTGATAGCACCCTCATTTGTGAGGTGAGTGCAGAGGGTCAGCTCAGTTCTGACCCTACTCTGACTTCATTGACTAGCATAGACGGCCGTTGTCAGAGGTCCATCTCTGGCAGCACGATTCGCTGTCCCGTCAGAGTATGGAGTGCCACTGGAAGAACAGCTGGCCTCCACGATATAGAGGCTGCTGGATAGCACCCTCATTGAAAAGACTCCTGCAGAGGGTCAGCTCAGTTCTGACCCGACTCTGACGGTTACTTTGTTGACTAGTGAAGATGGCCGTTGTCAGAGGTCCATTCTCTGGCACCATGATTCGCTGTCCCATCAGAGTATGCAGTGCCACTGGGAAAGCGAAGACGGCCGTTATCAGAGTTCCCATCTCTGGCAGCACGATTCGCTGTCCAGTCAGAGTCTGGAACCACCAAGAAACAGGAGACCTGGGTAACTGCGAGTTGCTGAAGGTGCCAGCAGTGAACCGGGTGATATGGAGCCAGATGGGTGTGGGCATGCAGTGCCCAGGAGATGAAGCTGCAGAGAATCCTGAAATTACTTGGCTCAGGAATCACGGTGTTCGCTAGAACGGTGGATGGAGGGCATCTGTCGGAGACACAGCAAGAGGTACTAGGGTTGCTTTGTAGCGCCCATTTTGAGAAAAATTGTCTCAGGGAAAGTGCCATTCGGCCCACCATTAATCCCAAGTTTGCAGTACTCTGCCAGCCCAGCAACATACAGCCGGCCAACCTACTCTTCGGAGAGGACCTCGCCAAACGTGTCAAGGACATGGATGACGAGGCAAAGACGGTGGGCTTGATCAAGCCACCGGCGGTCGGCAAGGTTTCCAAAAAAGAAAGTACCCCTACAAACGAGGCTGGACCAGGAACAAATCGTCCGGCAATGCAGATGAGCAGGTGGCATTCTGCAGCGGGAACACGGTCAAACGTCGGCTTTCCCGCCAGAAGCCAGGGACAACGTGATCCACCAGGTACCAAGGAGGTAGGTGGGCCTGGTTCTCAGGTGCACATATCAAACGTGACACAACTTAAATCTGGGGGTACATTACATCTGTTCTGGGATGAATTGAAGCAAATGACCTCAGCTCTGTTTATACTGAGTGTTATTCAAGGGTTTCGAATGGAGTTCAATCCAAATTGTGATTTGCACATTCAGCATGTTCCTGGGAGAACTATTCAGTTTTCATTAACAGAACAGATGGAGGTTTAACTGCGCTTGGAAGCTTATGTGATAAAGGTGTAATTGGAAAGTCGGTTCACCAACCCCATCAATTTGTGTCTAATATTTTCCCAGGCCAAAAAAGGATGGGGGATGTAGTATAGACATTGTAAGATGGAATTGTCACTGCCAAGCAACTGGGTCAAGAGGATGCTATATGGCGACTATAGAGCTTAAAGATGCGGATTATTCAATGTCTGTTCATTTGCAGGATAGAGGATATTTGAAATTCACCTGGATGGATCAACTATGGCACAAAATTGTTAAAAACCTATAATAGGCATGCTGAGAGGCCAGGGTCAGGTGCTCATGGCTTATCTCGATGATATCTTGATTACAGGGGTATCCAAGAGAACAGCTGAAGTAACCGGTGGTAGTTGTTAAATCCAATTTTCAAAGATTGGGCATTATTCATCCAGAGAAATCCAAATTAACACCTGACTATTTGGGTCACAATTGATTCAATTAACTGACTCTGCCCAGGGGAAAAGGGTAGAGCTAATTGACAGCTGTATCAAGCTAATAGAGGCACTAAGGATACATTCGGGTCATTATAATAGACCCATGCAGTTATCAGCAGAGGCTGTTTCTGATTTGCAATGGTGGATTCACCATGTGTCCAGGAGTTCTAGCAAGGTAGTGCTTGACCAGCCTTCCATTATTTTGCAGATGAATGTCAGTGCACTCGGGTGGGGTGTCACGGATACGAGTTTCAGCTGTGGAGGCAGATGGACTGAGCAAGAGGCATCGCTTCTGCAGACATGCAGAATTAACTATTAAGAGTTTTTTATGGATAAGGCTTATTGCTCTAACAAAGGTAACCTGCATGTTCAGTTTCAGATTGACAATACTACGGCAATGGCATATATATTAATCACATCAGTGGAATCAAGTCGGTATCTTGTGACAGATTGGCTAATCAAATTTGGGCCTGGTGCATTGAAAAATATATTTGGTTTTCAGCTATTTATCTACCAGGTTGATTCAACATAGTAGCAGACGTCAAGTCACGAAAGTTCCATGACAACACAGATTGGATGTTGAACCAGGAGGTGTTCAATAATATACTACTTATATATGAATGCCAGATATCATTTTGCATCGAGGTTTAACCACCAGCTGCCTAAATATGTTTCATGGACCCCAGACCAGGGGGCAGTTGCAATTGATGCTTTCTCGCTACATTGGGGTGGTATGTTTTTATATATTTTCCCACCATTCTGCCTCATAGGTCGGAGTCTGAAAAAAAAAATCAAGCAGGATGCCGCTTCGGGGGTGCTTGTAATACCTAATTGACCGACTCAAGCATGGTTCCCTTTGATGTTACAGTTAGCAATCCAGCCTCCTTTGGTGGTTCCCAAGCATAGGAAATTACTGGAGCATCCGCTAACACGGGAAAGTCATCCGTTATGTGATCGTATTGACTTGTTAATTTGCAGGTTTTAAGAAGGCCATACCTGGGGCGAGGACTGTCTGGGCAAACGGTGGACATGCTCACTGCAGCCTGGAGAAAGAGTACTCAAAAGCAGTGTATTACATTTCTAAATTTTTTTTTAAATGGGAGCAATATTGTGTACAAAATAATATTTACTATAGTACTGCAGGTATTGTGGATAGTTTAGAGTTCCTGGTGAGACTCTACGATGATGAGGGGCTCAGTTATAGCAGCATTAATACAGCTTTAAGTGCTTTGTCCTCGTATGGTTTTGATGGGGTCAGGAAAGATCCTATTGGGTTTTCATCATATCATAGCTCGATTGATGAAAGGAATTTCAACTCTAAACCTCCTAAACCCAGGTATATGGCGATCTGGGATGTAAGTGTGGTCCTCAAGATGCTTCGACAGTGGGTTCCTGTCACGTCTCTGAATTGACAAAACTCACCATGAAGGTGGTAATGCTCATGGCATTGGTTCAGCATAGCGAGTGCAGATTTTGCAAAAGCTTCAGCCTGACAGGATGGAAGTGGCTGAAGAGAATGTTATATTATACTAGACCAAGTGCAGACCCGTTGGGTCTGGTCCCCGAAAGTGCTTGACACCCCGGGGTGTTGTTCCCGAACGTGCTTCAGACCCTGGGGTGAAAATCTGCTGAAAAAAAGATGGCGTCGTTTTTGGAAAAAATCTGAGAAAATCGGCGAAAAAAAGATGGCGTCGTTTTCGGAGAAAATCGGGGAAAAAAAGATGGCGTCGTTTTCGGAGAAAATCGGAGATTTTCCAGAAAATCCAGACATACAGACGGACGACAGCCAGTGATTTTTAAAAGTATATAGATAGATATTTACGACCTGCTCAAACAGAGGAGGCCAGGTGTCACAGGTTTTAAAATTGTGTTTTCAGCATAACCTACTGATCCATGTTTATGTGTAAGGACACATTTATTACATTATATTGAAGCTACAAGAACCTTAAGAAATGTGGAAACAGGATTGTTTATAAGTTACAAGAAACCACACAAGAGAGTGTCAGAGCAGACTATCTCAAGGTGGTTAAAGCAAGTGTTGATTCAGGCAGGTATTAACACTGACGTGTTTACATCGTATTCCACTAGTGCAGCAGCAAGGTCGGCGGCCAGGGCGATGGATGTTCCCATCGATCATATTCTTACAGGCCAAATGAATTGGTTTTTCAACAATTTTTACCATCGGCCGATTGCCGATGGGGGCTGTTTGCAAATTCAGTATTAAGTTCTGTTGAATTTCCCCTGGGATAGAGGGGTTACTGTTTGTTTTGATTATTCAAATCAATTGTTACTGCATGATATTCAAATTTCATGTTTAACGCATTATTGATTGTTTCTCATCCGAAGTCAATCAATGCAGTGAGAAGCCGGGATTTGAATCTGCGGCATAAAATCACAGAGCTTTGAACTCTTCACGTAGTCACTCACGTGACTCCGAAGTAAAATAGTAAGATTAAACGAGAACTTACCAGTTTGAAGTTTGATCTTTATTTTATGAGGAGTTACATTGGTGATTACGTGCCCACCACGCCAAACCCGCTCTCTCATAAAAGGTCATATGGTAGTTCTCATGTTGCTCATTTTACTATGTTACTTCAAATATTCTGTTATCTGTGATTTCATACCGCTGTTTTGAAGATTGACGCGCATGCGCCCTGACGGGTCTTCTTCACGTAATCACCAACGTAACTCCTCATAAAATAAAGACCAAACTTCAAACTGGTAAGTTCTCGTTTAATCTTACTATTATATGTTATCAGCGAAATGTATGAATAACTAGATAATGCATCTTCCGCAGGTAGGAAAGCCAAAATAATTGTGTCCGTAGGATCAATAGAGGAACAGGGGTTCCGAGTGCAATCAGTGACAGCTCATCCGAGGATGAGTGGTCTGGCCAAGGACTAGAGGGGTATATTTCTGATACTTCTCAAGATTACAGAAATATGGTGCAGGCCGAATCGGGTTAGCCTTTGGCTAATCGGATTATGCGTTTACTTAAAGGCCTGTCTCACGAGTCTGCGGTCATTGGCGGCGAAACAGGAAGAATCTACCGCTCCTGGGCCGCCATAGACCGCGCACTCGTGAGAACGCACAATTCCGGGGCCGTGCGGCGTTGTTCCCAACACCGCACGGTGCTAAAATAAAACCAACACTGTTCAAAAAACTTTTCCTACCGCACAGCCGCCGCCAGTGAGGCACGAGTGCGGCACGGCCGCCGCCACAGCCGCCGCCAGTGTGGCACGAGCGCCATGCGTCGAACTTGCACCGCCACAGCCTCCGCCAGTGAGGCACGACTGCCGCCACAGCCGCCGCCACAGCCTCCGCCAGTGAGGCACGTGTGCGGCACGGCCGCCGCCACAGCACCGCGATCAGCACGGCCGCCGCCACAGCCCCGCAGATCCGAAATGACGTCATCGCAGTCGGCCCGCCCTTTTTTTTTACTTACCGCAAGCTCGTGGGACCAGCCGTATTTAAATCACTCGGCCCCCGCGCAGCACCCGTGCGGCGCTCCCGTGGCATAGGCTCGGCGCTCTCGCCGTTGCCGTGCAGTCCCCTCTACCGGCGATGCCGCGCTTCACCACCGATGACCGCAACACCATGAGATAGAGCCTTTACCCAGTTTAAGATGGATGATTGGGTTTCTGCCATTTAACTGACTCAGAGAATCGATCTTGTAGTTGCATACTCTATCATATCTATACACATAAGGCACAGATTCTGCTGTTTTTGATAACAAAGCTAGTGGTGAAAGCCTATGCTGCCCTACTCAGATTAAAGGGCATTGTGTCATCGAGTTTTTAGGTATTATGCAAATATTGCAGCTGATAAAACTTATGGGTTGTCGGTAGATATCTTTTGCGATATTACAAATGAGGCAACATGAAATTTAACAGTACCAATTTGCATATTCAATCACGCCATGGTAGGCAGCTGAAGCAACTCTTATTTACTCAGTCATGAGTGACGGCTGGGGCAGCCTGTCTTCTCGGGCAGCTAGCTCTGCATGATTGTATGAGAAGCTTGTGAACAACATATGTGAGTCAATTTTAAACGGAAGTAACAGAGGTTTGTGTGGCTTCCAGTTTGAGCCTAGAGAAGCTTTTATATGATAGCATAATTGACATTGCTTGTGCTGCTTTATCATTTTCTGTAGTACCATAAGTGGGACAATAAATGATTGGTTATTCACCCACTATTCTCTAACGTTATGCAGGGTGTCTTTTATTTGACCACTCTAATAGCCTACACTCATTGTAGTGTGCGATGTATATCAGTAAATTTTTATGCAAATATTCCTCTATTTTTCCTAATGGGACCAGTATCTTAAGATGATTATGCTTTCAGCAACTGATCTCAGCATAAAGAACACAGCCTTTACTCAATCTCTGGCTTAGTCCCACGTCATACTGACATTATGGTAGCTTGTTATAGAAATAATCTCATAAGCAAATGAGCAGCATTGCGTACATTTGAGGTTGACAGCATACCCACCAGAGCAGAGATCGGGGATGTCATTAGGTATACAAGTGCACTCAGTTGCTAGTACCTATGAAATGGAAGATAGTTATTTTGTTATTCAATAGTCTCAAGATATTGCTGATGGCTCATTAGCAGACAATAGAATGGATTTTCCCTTTCATCATACAGCATGAGGTTTACATAGTGCAGGTTAATAAATTATAAAATTTGGTGGAATATGTCTGGATATTTGCAGATAGAACTCTGCACATTGTTGCATGAGTGCCCTCCACTCCCAACCATATTCTCATAAAGATCATTCGGTAGTTCTAGCTCGTTAATCTTCCTATAGCTTAGGTCAGCAACTATTCTGTGGTTTCATACAGCTACTTTGAAGATTGACGCGCATGGCGGGCTCTTCACGTAATCCCTCACTTCAACTTCTCATAAAATAAAGATCAAACTTCAAACAGTAAGTTCTCGTTTAATCTTTCTATTTTACCTGCTTTCACCACCACCCTTGCAGTGTGTACCAAGCACCAACCACTCTCTATGTAAAACTTGCCCCACACATCCCCTTTAAACTTTCCCCTCTCATCGTAAAGCTAAGCACTCTCGTCTTTGACATTTCCGCCCTTAAAAAAAGATTCTGCCTGTCAGCCATATCTATTCCTCTCGTAATTTTATGAAACTCCATAGGAAGCAATCCAACCTTTCCTTATAGCTAATCTCCTCTAAACCAGGCAGTTCACTGGTAAAGATCACTGGTAAACCTCTTCTGCACTGTCTACAAATCCTTCAAGTCCTTCTTGTAATGAGACAACCAGAACTGTACGCAATAATCCAAATGCAGCTTAACCAACGTTTTATAAAGCTGCAACATGACATCCTGACTCTTATACTCAATGCCCTGACAAATGAAGTTAAGCATGCCATCTGCCTTCTTTAGCACTTCATCCACTTGTCTTGCTACTTTCACATAGTATGAAGTTGGGAGCATAAGATCCCTCAATGGATCAATGCCGTTAAGGATCTTTCTATTAACAGTATACTTTCTCCTTACATTTGACCTTCTAAAGTGCAACACCTCACACATGCCCAGCGCATGCAGCTTGCATGCAGCCCACCCATATCCCAACCTTATTCCAATCTAATATCAGCAACAATATCAAGCTTGCACACAAGATGATTAGTATCAATGTAACATGCCGGGTTATCATTGTGGATTCACATCTCACAGACGCGGAAGCAAACAATCCAAAACGTGCAATATAAGGCACCAATGCATTCTACAATTGATTTTACACCTCAATTCTATCCCATAAGGTGCATGAAACATATGTTACATTGCAGAATTCCCAGCCTAGTTTTCAGACAGTGCCGATCGATATATCTCTACTGAACATTCATATGCTGCTGCCAGTTTCACTTGGAATCAAACCTCTCCAATAAACCGCACTCTGGAGAACATCTAATTAGGCGGCAGATGTTGTGGTCCAGGCGAGGTACAGGTCTCAGAGCTAATTCCTCTTTACATAAAAGACAAATAATTCAAGACCGCAATACAGGCCTAAAGAAAGGTCTTCTTTTGAAATGTAGAGTAATTCTGGCAGGAACTGTGGACTTAGATCGTTAGGTGAAGTTCAGTGCTTATTGTCTGACAGTCACCATGGATTTAGACGGAAAATTAGTGCACATTTTCATTGATATCAAATGTGCAGGTTCACCACTGCGTGTTTTGAATGACGTTGAGCTTGGATGACTGACACTGAACGTGATTTTCTGGCTGATATTCAGCGCTGATTTTGACTGATATTTTAAGGATTTTTACTTATGTTGTGTGTTATCGATAGTGGAATATAAACTTTTACTCATGACTTGAAGGTATTTATTTTTTACTGATATTGGAGGTTGAATTTTACTTATGGTCCTCATGGCATTTTCTTTTCTTTTGGTTATGGAAATATAGGTCATGTACTGAGTGTGGATTTATCAGATCATTTTTTTCACTGATATTCTGAGTAGATTTTTGGTTGCTGCCGAGGTAATTCGACATGTTCACACACAGATTTTTCTGATGTCTAGGATAGATTTGAATTGGATTTACACATAATATTGACTGATGTGTGCTGAATGTTACAGTGAGGATATTTAGTGATACTGGGTGTGAATTCTGCCTGACATTTTACTGATATTTTATGTGGATGTTTATTTTAACAGCATGAATTTTTATGGTGACATTGTGCACTTTGTATCTGATTTTAAGCATGGGATTTGCTTGAAATTGAACGTAGAGTTTGACTGACCCAGAGAGTAGATTTTTACTTATATTGACCAACAGCTTCTATATCGACGCCAGGTATAACCGGGTGGCACCGGCAATGGCCGCCTCGCCAACAGTCTGTCTGTCCTTTCTTTGGGTTTGTTATTTTAAGTACGTGTTAAGGAGTATGTTTTAGTGTTCTCTGGTTTGTTTTATGTGGGGGGGGGGGGGTCGGGGGAAACCTTTTTCCCATCTCTTACCTTGCCGGAGATGTGATTTTTTTTCTGGATCATATCTCCGGTCGCTCTGCGGCCTGACATCATGGAGCTGGCGGACTTGTTCTTTGAGACTGACTTTGAGCCCCACCGTGGGGCCGTGGACTTACCATCAGAGCCTTCAATCCCTTGGACGCTCCAACCGAGGCCTGCGGATTTCAACATCGAGGAGCTCGCAGTCTCGGGTAGAGACTGCTGTCGGGAAGCTCCAAGCCGCAGGAGGTTCGACCAGCCCCGACTCGGGAGTCCGATAGCCCGGCGCGGGGAGCTGAGAACCCCCGATGCAGGAGCTTGATCACCCCGATGCGGAGGGCTCAACAGCCGGTTGCGGGAGCCAAGATTGCCCCGACAACGGAAGGTTCGAGTGCCCCGACCGCGGGAGAACAAAGAAGGGAAGAAGATTGAATTTTTTTTGCCTTCCATCACATTGAGGAATGTGGGGAAGTCGCTGTGGTGGATGTTCATGTTAAAAATGTATCTGGGTGTCTTGTTCCTCTTTATTGGTATGACTGTGTGGCAATCTGAAATTTACTGTATCTTAATTGGTACATGTGACGATAAACAAACCTTGAACCTTGCACCTTGAACCTTGATTTCAGCTAATGCTGAGCATATTTTCTGATTGATCTTGAATGCAGAACTATGATAAAATGTATATATTTTTAAATTATGAAATGTTGATTTTGAGGGATATTGAAATTTGGATTTTCAGATATTGGAAGTGTAACAACAAAAATTCTGAGTGAGAGTTATTAGTTATTTCCAAACCTTTGTGGATTTTAAATATATCAAATGTACATATTTTGTAACATGGGGCTCACCCTGATATCGAGAGAGTCTTTTTTACTGATTGAATATGATTTTTTAACAGTTGCTTAATGCCAGGATTAAACAGTGATAGGTTGTGCTATTTATGATCTTTAGGGTAACAGTATGAAAAAGCAGTTTGTGTATGTAAGGTAGTGTGTTAATGTATGTGTGTGTGTGTAAAGTACGTACGTATATTTGTATCTGTGTGTGTGTGACTGTGCCTGCATGTGCTTTTGTGTATGTTTGTATCTTTGTGGGTGTGGGTGTGGGTGTGTGTGTGTGGAAGTAACTTTTCACAGCATCTACTAAACATTGCTGATTGCTTGCACTGACACTTAGGCTTCTAATCTCCTCCTCCAGGGAAGGTAAAATATTTGGCTTCCTATCCTTTCCTGGGTGCACAGTGACTTGGTAAACTTGCACAGGCAGCGGAAGTGAAATAAATGGAAGACAGTAATAAAGGCAGCATGAAGACAATTGCTGACTGCAGGAGAGAGAAACACAGAGAAGTGAGTATTGGGTGGAGAGAATGCTCATGTATAATGTCACTAAGCAACGACCAAGAAAGCACACCATTGCCTCTACTTCCTTTAGAAGGCTTAGGAAGTTTGGCATGTCCCCTATAACTCTCAGCAACTTCTACAGATGCACCAGAGAAAGCATCACAGCTTGGTTTGGGAACAGCTCCTTCCGAAACCGCAATAAATCACAGCCAATTGTGGACGCAGCCCAGACCATCACACAACCAACCTCCCTTCTATTGACTCCATTTATACCTCACGCTGCCTCGGCAAGGCCAGCAGCATTATCAGGGATGAGATGCACCCTTGCTACTCCCTCTTCTCCCCCTCTCCCATCAGGCAAAAGGTACAGAAGTGTGAAAACATATACCACCAGATTCAGGCACAGTTGCTTCCCAGCTGTTATCAGGCAACTGAATTGTCCCACCAGAACCAAAGAGCAGTCCTGAACGACTATCTACCTCATTAGTGACCCTCGGACTATCCTTGATCAGATTTTGCTGGCTTTACCTTGCACTAAACGTTATTCTCTTATAATGTATCATATACACTGTAAATGGATCAATTGTAATCATGTATTGTTTTTCTGCACGCAACAAAAGCTTTTCACTGTACCTCGGTACACATGACAATCAATTAAACTGAACTGTATTTGCGTAAGAAATGGACCAGAAAGGCAGCTCAATTGCAGACAGCCAAAGCGAGTACAGTCAATTACGTGGGTCGTTTACAGTATACATGCAGAATAAATAAGCTTTAGTTATGGCTAACAATATTCCCAAAGTCGAGGATCATACTGAAAATGTGCCAACACTGAATACTACTTTGAGTGCATAAGATGGCTATCTTCATGGAGGTCAGCTCTGGGACTTCTTTACATACTTTTACTAATCTGATAGCTAGAAAGGTGAGAATGTTCCATTCACACAAGTAGTGCAAAAATTGGAGGGTTATTTCAGCCCACAGCAATTTGAAAAAAAAACGGATAACTACTATTTGGCACACAAAATCAATAAACAGGAGAAACTGTTGAGACCTATATTGTTATACTAAAGGATTTATCTTAAAATTGTAGCTTTAGTTAATTCTTAAACAATGCATTGAGAGATTGGCTTGTGTTTTGCTGAAAAGAAATACATCCTGACCACACAAACATGGTGTAAGAT
Source organism: Malacoraja senta (assembly GCA_038087875.1). Classification (NCBI taxonomy): domain Eukaryota; kingdom Metazoa; phylum Chordata; class Chondrichthyes; order Rajiformes; family Rajidae; genus Malacoraja; species Malacoraja senta. The sequence goes on along the minus strand of CM075977.1, from coordinate 88,429,686 downwards.
TTTGGTCAAAAGGCTAATAGTTCCATTGCTTAAATAAGATCAATATGCACTAAGGCCTTTGGGCTTTTTGCACAAATATTGGGTGTTTTTAATTTATTGAATATTATTTTTACCTTATCTCCAGGTTCTGTATCTGTAAGTAAGAATTCCATTGTCGGTTCATATGAAAATTAAACACTCTTGACAATCACATTGGTGCAAGTAGTTTGACATCTAGCCACAGTTACAACGAGAGTCCTTCACCACTGGTTTGTGCCTTTCTGGAGACTAAGTGTTATCTGTGTCAGAGTAATGGAGAATATGGTGATGGTCTTCAAATCTAAACCCAGAACAACTAACTTGAGCAGTGAAGCAATCCTTCACGGGGAGGAAATATATTTAAAAGGGAAAATATGAAGAGAAGCTTTACATTATTGAAGCTGATTTGGATAGAGCTGAACTAGACTTGTTTAGGTTCTAAGCTATCAGTCCAAATGACACAAATCGGCAAAATGTAAAAATCAAAATCAAAATGAATAGCAAAACAATGACAGTTTATACTCTCATGTATAGAGATACCTACAGCAGCGAATTCAGCCATCCACCTTTGGCAGAAGGTATAATTATTCTCATGACATACCTGGGTGAAATACTGACAATACCAGGGGAAAACAATGCAGCTTGTCTTTTGAGGGCTTACAATTGGAACTGTTGATAACCGTACAGAGGAACCGAAAGGGTACTTGATATCAGGTGATGTCTGTGTAAAGTTTTCACATCTGGGTTTCATTCAGATGCTTCAGTTTCCTTCCACGTTCTGAAACCATGCATCATGTTAGATTAATTGGCCACTGTACATTGACCCTAATGTATGGGTGAGTGGTAGAATCTGGGGGAGGATTTGATGAAAATAGGGGAAATATGGACAAAATTTGTGGTCTGGCAAGGAATCAGTTGGGTTCAAGGGGCTTTCTCAATGACATGGAAATATAGAACATTACATGGCAAAGCAAAACACAAAGTGCTAGAGTATCTCAGCGGGTCAGGCTGCATCAGTGGAGCGAATGGACAGGCAGTGTTTCAGGTTGGGACACTTCTTCAGACTGATGAAGAGTCTTAAGAAGTGTCCCAACCCAAAACAGAGCCTGTCCTTTCCCTCCACACATGCTGAGTTATTCCAGCACTTTGGGGGTTTTCTGCACCTGCAGTTCCTTATGCCTCCATCACTTGACAAGGATTGGCTAAGACGAGAGATCGACTGGGTGACATAATTATTGTTCAAACTGATGGCTTTTTTTCAGGCCACTAAAGAAAGATGCTAACACATCTAATGAGATCACTTCAACTAGTTGGTTGATGAAATGGTTTTCTAGTCACAATTAGGAATGTACTGGGACACTGTGGGAATATACACTTCCTCGGACTCCTAAAGGTTGATCAAATTTAGATGTGTCCAAATCTGGATATGCACCTACTTTACAATAGAAGTATGGAGTTCTGTCACAGGGCAAGGACTATCTCCAGCATGCAGCCTAGCCCCAAAAGAACTGTAAACATGTGCCAGTGACATGACTGACTGGCGTACAACCAGTTGGAAGGCGGTCAGCAGTTTTGAGGACAATCGCCGATGCCGACTCGTTAGTGCCAGAGACAGGAGGAAGGAACCCTAACTCCCCCCACAGTGGCCTACATGTGCCCCCACTGCTCCCGTATGCGTGGCTCGCGCATCGGACTCATGAGCCACACTCTATCCCACAATACATGAGATTGCACAACCATGCTACCGTTGTCCATGATGGGCCACCACCAGTTAGTGACAAAGATCTGGAAAATGTATTTCCAAATCATCTAGTCTGTCAAAGTGCAGAATAAAAGCATCAAAGACAAAGATAGGACTACTTCATTGGGGACCCTCAGACTATCTTTGATCAGACTTTACTGGATTTATATTGCACTAAAAGTTATTCACGTTATTCCCTTTATCATGTATCTGCACACTGTGGACGACTTGATTGGAATCATGTATTGTCTTTCTGCTGACTAGTTAGCATGCAACAAAAGCTTTTCACTGTACCTCTGTACATGTGACAATAAACTAAACTCAAAACCATCCTCTAGATTTGGAAGTAGCCAAAACAACTTTTTCGAAAGGGACTTTAATTTTTGTCAAAAAGCCAATAACAACGTTCGAGTCCGTATGATACTTATTGTAAATAGGTTGAAATTTGAATCATATGCAATGAAAGAGCACACAATTGAAGAGCTGAGGTTGAATTTTGCAACAGATAAAACACCAGAGGGTTATGGTCAGATATTGGGCCTTGATTCATATCTTCTTTGTTTAAACACAACATGAGGTGTAAAAGTATTCTGAAGAAGGGTCTCAACCTGAAACGTCACCCATTCCTTCTCTCCAGAGATTCTGCCTGACCTGCTGAGTTACTCCAGCATTTTGTGTCTATTTTTTAATATTTATTAGTTCCCTAATACCATCTAGCCTAAAACAGTGTAGCCAAAAGGGCTTTAATGTTCTTAAAGAGATAACTTTTCACATTATTTTTAGCTTAACTACGTCATCAGTGAATTAACATCTTGTTCAGCTATCATAAAAGAACACCTCATTGGATCACAAGATTCAGCTCAGCAGAGGAGTTGATGCATCACAGCCTGAAAAGGCCCTTGGAATTACAACTGCTGAGTTTGGAGAAAAGAGTGAAGGGATGGGAATTAAAATAAAAGAAAATTCAAGCTCCACATGCTGACAACTCACTGGGAAAAATCAGTTCTCGTATCACAAGAAAGTTCTATGGCAGAAGGGCGGCACGGTGGCTCAACGGTAGAATTGCTGCCTTACAGCGCTTGCAGCGCCGGAGACCCGGGTTCGATCCCGACTACGGGTGCTGTCTGTATGGAATTTGTACGTTCTCTACATGACCGCGTGGATTTTCTCCGAGATCTTTGGTTTCCTCCCCCATTCCAAAGATGTGCAGGATTGTAGGTTAATTGGCTTGCTATAAGTGTAAATTGTATCTAGTGTGTTTAGGATAGTGTTAATGTGTGGGGATCGCTGGTCGGTGCGGACTCGGTGGGCCAAATTACCTGTTTCTGTGCTGTATCTTAAAAACTAAAAACTAACAAGTATGATGTACAAGTATGATAACTACCTCAATGAAATGGGTAATATTGACTCGATACCACACATTTCCAGTACTAAATTATACTTTGTCCAACTTGGAGAAAAGTCAGAAGAATCAATTATATCAAACAATTGCAACATTAAACATACCAGACAATATTGGTAATATAAACTACAGAGAATTTATTCCAGAAGTGGTAATAGAACCCACCACTGAAGAAAGGACACAATTCCACAAGTTGAGTCAAGATATCTCATATGCTTCAGATCACAAAGTGATTCCTAATCACAGTTAAAAGTCTTTCTGAAAAAGCCGATTAACAGATTAAAAATGTGAAACGCCCTTTCAAACAACATATTTTTGCTTTGATTAGTTGTTTTCTGGGATCTGGTTATTGCTGACAAGGCCAGTAGTTATTGGTATGACTGTATGGCAAATCAAATTCCTCATATGTTGGAAAACATACTTCGCTAATAAAGTATGATTATGATTATGATTTATGATCCTAATTATCCTTCAGAAGGAGGTGCTGAGCCACCTTCATGTCCCAGTGCAGCCCTTCCAGTAGTCCTACAATGCTGATGGGTGGGGAGGTCCGGTATTTATACCCAGACAATGAAGGGCAAGCAATATAGTTCCAAATCAGGATGAGATGTGACTTGGAAGGGAGTGTACAGGCAATGGTGTTACCATGCACCTGCTGCCCTTGTCCTTCAAGGTAGTAGTGGTCACAGATTTGGGAGGTGCTGTCATTGTGCTAAGTGCAATGCATTTTGTGGGTGTTGCACACCGCAGTCTTATGTGCTGGTGATATAGGGAACAGGTCTATGAAATGGTAGGAGTACCAGTCCAGTGGGTTGGTTTGTATTGGATGTTATTGAACTCCTTTAAGAGTTATTGTTGAAGACTGAGTCCAGACTATTGGGCAGTGATTGGATTTGTTCTGCATTATATGAACAGGGCAAACCTGGACCATTTTCCACACAGGGTTTGTTCCCTTGGTTTGAAGAAGGGTTCTGGCCCGAAACATCACCCATCCCTTTTCTCCAGAGATACTGCCTGGCCCGCTGAGTCAGCATTTTGTGTATACAATTCATTCAGAAAGTATTCAGACCCCTTCACTTTTTCAACATTTTGTTACGTTACAGCCTTATACTAAAATGGATAAAAATCATTTTGTTATCATCAATCTACACATAATAACCCATAATAAAAATCAAAACCAGGTTTAGAAATTTTTGCAAAGTAATTAAAAAAAACCCTGAAATATCACATTTACATAAGTATTCAGACCCTTTATTCAGTACTTTGTTGAGGCACCTTTGGCAGCGATTACAGCCTCAAGTCATCTTGAGTATGACGCTACAAACTTGGCACACCTGTATTTGAGTAATTTCTCCCATTCTTCTCTGCAGATCTTCTCAAGGTCTCTCAGGTTGGATGGGGAGCGTCGATGCATTGTTATTTTCAGGTCCCTCCAGAGATGTTCGATCTGGTTCAAGTTCGGGCTCTGGCTGAGCTACTCAAGGACATTCACAGACTTGTCACGAAGCCACTCCTGCATTGTCTTGGCTGTGTGCTTAGGGTCGTTGTCCTGTTGGAAGGTGAACCTTTGCCCCAGTCTGAGGTCCAGAATGCTATGGAGCAGGTTTTCATCAAGGATCTCTCTGTACTTTGCTCCGTTCATCTTTCCCTCGATCCTGACTAGTCTCCCAGTTCCTGCCGCTGAAAAACATCCCCACAGCATGATGCTGCCACCACCATGCTTCACCGTAGGTATGGTAGTGGCCAGGTGATGAGCGGTGCCTGGTTTCCTCCAGAAGTGACGCTTGCCATTCAGGCCAAAGAGTTCAATCTTGGTTTCATCAGACCAGAGAATGGTGTTTCTCATGCCTTTTGGCAAACTCCAAGCGGGCTGTCATGTGCCTGCGTCTGGTCACCCTACCATAAAGGCCTGATTGGTGGAGTGCTGCAGACATAATTGTTCTTCTAGAAGGTTTGCTCATCTCCACAGAGGAACTCTGGAGCTCTGTCAGAGTGACCATCGGGTTCTTGGTCACCTCCCTAACCAAGGCCCTACTCCCCCTTTTGCTCAGTTTGGCCGGGCGGCCAGCTCTATGAAGAGTCCTGGTGGTTCCAAATTTCTTCCATTTAAGAATGACGGAGGTCACTGTTCTCTTCGGGACCTGCAATGCTGCAGAAATTGTTTTATACCCTTCCCCAGATCTGTGTCTACACACAATCCTGTCTCGGAGGTCTACGGACAATTCCTTCGACTTCATGGATTGGTTTTTGCTCTGACATACACTGCGAACTGTGGAACCTTATTTCGACAGGTGTGTGCCTTTCCAAATCATGTCCAATTAATTTAATTTACCACTGGTGGACTTCAATCAAGTTGTGGAAACATCTCAAGGATAATCAATGGAAACAGGATGAACCTAAGCTCAATTTTGAGTGTCATAGCAAAGGGTCTGAATACTTATGTAAATGTGATATTTCAATTATTTCTTTTAAATTACTTTGCAAAAATTTCGAAACACCTGTTTTCGCTTCTTCATTCTGGGGTATTGTGTGTAGATTGATGGTAATAAGAAAGAATTTAATCAATTTTAAAATAAGGCTGTAACGTAACAATATGTGGAAAAAGTGAAGGGGTTTGAATACATTCTGAATACAATGTATCTTCCATTTTCCACACTGTTGGGTTGATGCCAGTGTCAGAACAAGTCAGTTAGAGGCGCAACTATTTCTGAAGTGCGGGTCTTCAGTGGTACTCTGGGATGTTGTTTGGTTCTGCTCTCTATCCAGTACTCCAGTAATGTTCTTGAAGTCCCCTCCTCCTGTCAACTCTACAATTGTCCACAATTATACATAATGGCACTACAAAACTTACCATTGGTGCAGTGGACAGTGAATACGTTGTCTAAATTCTAGATCATCTGGGAAAGTAAGCAAAGGAATGGCAGATGGAAGTTAATTCTGAGATGTATACAGTAATGCATTTTGGATTGTTAATGGCAATCCCCCAGGGGATGTGTAGAACAGATAAACCTAGGGGTACAAGTACACATTTCTCCGAAAGGGGAGAAGCAAGTAGATCGGACGGTAAAGAAGGCATAGAGCATGGTTACATTCATCCATCAAGGCAACGAGTACTAGAGTTGGATCTTTATATTACGTTGCTGAAACAGCATCTGGAGTTTTGTGTGCATTTCTGGTCGGCATCTTCTAGGAAGTTTCTTATTAAACTAGGGGCAATTCAAAAAAGATTCACAAGTATATTGTTGGCACTGGAGGGCCTGTGTTATAAAAATAGACTGCATAGGCTGGGACTGTTTTCCTTGGAGCTAAGGAGGTTGAGGGGTGACCTTACAACCTCAACCTCAAAATCATGAGGTCTTTTTCCATGGATAGGAGAGTCTTTGGCACTAATATACTGAGCCTCACCATCAATGATGGTGATGGTCTTGGAGCCTCCTTGCAAACCTCAATTGTCCATGATGAGATATGGTGGCAGTACAGAGCTTTGGGCTGATCTGCTGGTTGGGGGATTGCTCAGTGGTGGATCCATGAGTAAATATGTAAACAGTCATTTGTGAATGTGACATAATGCCATCATCATCATGTGTGTAGCATAAGTCCATGTTGTTGGTCATCTACAGTAAAGCATATACTTAAGTTTTGATGCTCCAGGTGTCTGCGAAAGATTATTATAGATAGCACTGCCAGGCAGGTCTACAACCACTCTCAAATACACTGCAGTGTATAATTTTACATTGTTAATCGCATCTTCAAGTGGGCTCCAGACCTCAAGTTGACCTTAGACAGAGTAAATCTCACAAAGAAACCAAGCTGATCTATGCAGCAGGCATGATGCCACGATTACTACTGGACCAGTGGAACAAAGTCAACCATTGTAGATTTGACGCTGCCCTCCTTCCGACAGCACAAGGGCTTCCACCCACTTCATCGATTACACTGTGCTCACGGAGTAATTTCACCTTGGGTGGTGTATAGCACCAAGAGGAAGCTACAAACTGGATTTTACCTGGTGCGACTCTGGAAAGGAGCAAACCGTGTGCAGGTTAGCTGCGGCTCCTAGACCCAGCCAGTCAGATATGGAGGGCAAGGAAATACAGTGATTTTAATGTGAAACTCCTCATGACTTCATGTTAGTGTAAGTAGAAAGTTAAAACTTACTTTTAAAGAGGAGGCCTCCAATGCTCTCTTCAATAGCCATGGCTGGATTGTAATGCACTTTGTGGCAGAGCCTGTGTTTATAAACATTGTGCGTCAGTCAGAAAATTGGGCACAAGGGATCCGAAGAGAGATGGCGATTTACGTAAATAATGGGCTTAATGAGGGGCATAGATAGGGTGAATGCACAGAGTCGTTTACCCAGAGTAGTAGAATCAACAATCAGAGGACAGAGGTATAAGTTACGAGGAGAAATGTTTAGTAGGAACCTGAGGGGCAACTTATTCACACAGAGGAGGGTGGGTACATGGAACGAGATACGAGAGGAGGTACAAAATTTAAAATACATTAGGACAGGTACAGGGATAGGAAAGATTTAGAGGAATATGGGCCAAAACCAGGCAGGTGGGACTGGAGTAGAAGGGGCATCTTGGTTGGCATGGGCAAGTTGAGCCGAAGGGCCTGTTTCCCTTCTGTATGCCTCTGACGATGAGTCTACGACTCTGGACAGAACTCCTGAAGGATGCAAGCCACCTCAAGGTGTTGAACATTTCCAGAGTGGATTGTGCAGACTGTATGTCATGTTCGGCCTGGCACTTCGCTTATTTGACATAAACAATCTAATTCCTAGTCCAGGATTTTTTAATTTTAATCAAGTAAGTACATCCTCATGCTCATGTGTTGACAGCCATATACGCACACACACAAAAATAATTATTGCCATAAAGATGAACCCTGGAGACCCAGCAATGTAAATTGTGTATTCCCACTTGATCCACCAATGCAGATTCACTGACTGATTACTAGTCGAAGCACTCAGATTAAATAAGGTACTTCAGTGACAGAGCAGCTTCTGAAAGGAGACTGACAGCTTTGTACGTATATAAAAATGATGCAAGTCCTTACATTTAGCAGCCATAACATGATGCTTCTTAAATAAAGAATAAATGCAGAACAGAAGGAATGATGGAAATTAAGCTATCACCTTTCTCTTGAAGTGTTTCATCAAAGATTCTTTGGTCTTTGGTTCCTCTGATTTCTCCTGACATGCTAAAGCCAGCAACAAAAAAGTTCCACAATGGAGATAGTCAAATAATTCATATTTAGAATTTTATAAAAAAACATTATTTAAATCCTTACTTCATCACAGGGAGACACCAACCTTTAAACGTTCTACTATGTCACATCAAAAACAATGATGTTCATGCTAGGCTTAACTCATTGTACCATGAGTTTAGAACAAATAATGTAGCTCGTATAATGCTTTGCAACATTTTACAGAATACTATTCATTCAAAATATGTGATTGTGGGGATTTGCCAATGCCCCAGGTAGTGATGGAGCATCACTGATATTTTATCCCCAAAACTCCTTTCCAGCAACACAAGCCCAAAGCACTTGGATAGGCACTTGAACAATTGGACTACGGAAGGCAATTTGCATCCTAATTCATTGGATTTTCCAATATTGCTCAGGTACTCAACAGGTCTGGATACAAGGAGTTGTCTATGAGAGCTGATAAAATATTTGTAACTTTAAGCATGGAGCATTTGGACTTGAAGTGAGTCCAGAACTTTCATACATGAGGTATGATTTCAACATGTTCCCGATGTTGGGGGCGTCGAGAACCAGAGGCCACAGTTTAACAATAAGGTGTAAGCCATTTAGAACGGAGATGAGGAAAAACTTTTTCACACAGAGGGTTGTGAATCTGTGGAATTCTCTGCCTCAGAAGGCAGTGGAGGCCAATTCTCATGATGCTTTCAAGAGAGAGTTAAGCCCCTGTCCCACTTTCCCAAGTTACTCATGAATTATCCCAAGTTTTCCCCTTGATTCAAACTCGGAGATGCCAGCCGTAGG
>CM075977.1:88357291-88415310 GCA_038087875.1 Malacoraja senta | reverse complement strand
TGAACATATCTGCAAGTGAACGATCTCTGTGCTGCAGTGCAAGATGCAAAGTTAATGGGATTTATCTAAGAACCAACTCCTGAAGCTCCTGGAAATCCAAAATCCAGACTAAACTGCTCCTTGAATCCCACTCTTATTGATGTTGGATGTCAGCCCAAGGGTCTCTGTATTGCTGCCGTTATCTGGATATATATTTCCCGAGCTGGAGCCAAAACTAAAATTAAATGCGTCTCCATAACGAAAATTATATTTTTATGCAAGGTCAATTCATTCAGGCTGGCACAGACTTGTATCCAGCACCTCAGGGTCTATTCCAACCACTTTGTTCACGTTAATCCTAATCATTATTTGTCCTGATCTAAGGTGTATTTCCTGTTGTAGGTTAATTAATCAGATTTTGCACTTAGGTCAGAACATTGGCATTTGGTTTGAAGTTGCTTTTTTAAGATACCTAAAAATACTAACTGATGTTACTGAGCTCTCTTGAAGGCACTCCATGTTTTGTAAGTTGGAGGAACTGAATGTTCTGTGCAAATTATTGATGTGGACATGGGCTTTAATGCATTAAACAAAACTTCTACACAATTTGAGAATCACCTTGACTACGTGATGTTGGAAAGCAGATCAATTGTGCCCTATTATGCTGGTAAAATTGCCTGCTTTTATTTTGTTTTAACATCAGCCTCAAGTTTCCACAAAGCTTTAGTTTTGGGCCATATTTTGGCCCTGATATTTCTTGCATATTGGGGAGAGAGTGAAGAAGCATGATAGTGAAGACCAGTCCTGGAAATCCAGGGATACGAAAGTCCTTCTAAATTTAACAGTACCATGGCGTTATTTTGTCAGACTGTGTTTCTCACCTGATGGCCGGCCATGAATATAGAGCAGTACAGCACAGGATCGGGCATTTCAGCCCACAATGTCTGCTAACCCTGATGTCAAGAGAAACTATTTTCCTTTGCCTCAATTTATGAGAGGAATAGATCGGGTAGTTGCAAAGAGTCTCTTGCCCAGAGTTGGTGAATCGAGGAGCAGAGGACATAGCTTTAAGGTGAAGGGGACAAGATTTAGTAGGAATCTGTGGAGTAACTTTTTCACACAAAAGGGTGGTGGGTGTATGGAACGAGCTGCCAGAAGAGGTGGTTGAGGCAGGGACTATCCCAACGTTTAAGAAACGGTTAGACAGGTACATGGAAAGGACAGGTTTGGAGGGATATGGACCAAGCCCAGGCAGGTGGGATTAGTGTAGCTGGGACTTGTTGGCCGGTGTGGGTAACTTGGGCTAAAGGGCCTGTTTCCATGCTGTATCACTCTATGACTCCATGACTCTATGACTGCATTTCATGTGCCCATCTAAAAGTTTCTTAAATGCCACTATTGTGCCTGCCTCCACCATCATCATTTGTAGCACATTCCAGGTCCTCACCACCCTCTGTGCAAAACATTTGCCTTGCACATCTCCTTTAAACTTTTCTCTTCTCACCTTCATGCCCTCTCATCTTTGACATTTCCACCCTGGGAAACAGGTTCTCACTGTCTACCCTATCTACTGTATGGCTCCCCTAGCTGGGCAGTGCTGGGATAGGGAATCCAGTGAAAAAATGGGACACCTAATGGACCACTGGATATGGACAGTTGAGGTATACAGGGACTTCTGCTGATTCATGTCCATAAGTGAAAGGAGCAGAAATAGGCCTTGCGGCCCATCAAGTCTACTTCACCATTCAATCATGGCTGATCTATCTCTCCCTGCTAACCCCATTCTCCTGCCCTCTCCCCATAACCCCTGACACCCATACTAATCAAGAATCTATCTATCTCTGCCTTAAAAATAGCCACTGACTTGGCCTCCACAGCCTTCCGTGGCAAAGAATTCCACAGATTCACCACCCTCGGACTAAAAAAATTCCTCCTCATCTCCTTCCTAAAGGAACGTCCTTTAATTCTGAGACTATGACCTCTGATCCTAGACTCTCCCATGAGTGGAAACATCTTTTCCATATCTACTCTACGCACTGATCTTAGTCATAATGAAATGCCACTGGAAGGTTTCAGGGAAGATCAAAGCGGGTAAGATCCCTGCTCCTTCTGGTCCATACGTTGTGACCACTAAAGATGATGTCCCCATCTCTTTTAGCTGCAAGATTCTCAAACCATTGGCATCCTGAATTAAATTTAATTCAGGGATTCAAGAGTTTTATTAAAATATTGTTTTAAAAAATTGTCCTGCCTCTCAAGATTTAGATACAGACACGTGGCAGGAAGGTTATATATGACAGATTTGGTCTTCCTTTAGTGATAAAAAAACAACAACTAAATAGTCCACCTTCCACCAATCATTGGGGCAGTAGGATTAATATCAACCCCTTCAAGTGTGTTAATCCTGTCATGAAAATAACATCATCTGGAAAATCTTGCTTAAAGAGTGCTGAAAGGCATCGCAATACCTCGAGTGCTCCATCCTCCTGTCCCCACACAGCTGTGTCCTTGACCCACTTGTCTCTCTCATTCACCCTTCTGTAGCACAAGCTGGAAGCAGGGGATTTTCATGCATACACTTGCGAATGACACAGTTTCATTTCCTCCTTATCCCAAGACTATTCCGTCTCTCCAATCTCGAATTGAGGATGGGAGTTCTTGACTCATTGCCCGGTTAAAATCAGCACTCACAACTTGAAAGGTCATGGAAACCTACAAATGCTTGAAATACTCAGCAGGTCAGGTAGCACCAGTGGAGAGTGAAGCAGAGTTACTATTTCAGGTCAATGACCATTCATCTGATGAAATGTCATTTGCTGGAAAAGCCAACTCTATTCCTTACACATTCTTTGGCCACTTCTAGCTTCTTCCCAATTTGTTTAAGCCTTGTTTGATACTCAATTGGAGTTCAGCTTGTTCAATGTTCATCTCTCTGTCTCCATATGCACAAATTGCAAAACAACACTGTACTTCCCATTCCCACACTGACCTTTCTGTCTTGGGCCTCCTCCACTGTCATGTGAGGCCACACGCAAAGTGGAGGAACAGCACCTCATATTTTGCATGGGTAGCTTACAACCCAATGGTGTGAATATTGATTTCTATAATTTCAAGTAATCCCCGCATTCCCTCTTTCTCCACCCCATCCCCATCCAATTCGTCTTGCCCATTCCCACCGTTTGCATCCATATATCACTTTGTTATCACCTCTTCCACAACCAACAATGGACCATTGTGGGCTCCACCTTTCCTTGGTCATAGGTGCTGGCCCAAATGTGTTCTGAACCTTTTAATACCTCTAGTTTCCCTCTTCTCTGACTCTTAGTCTGAAGAAGTGTTTTGACCCAAAACGTCACCTATTCCTTTTCACCAGTATGCCTGACCCACTGAGTTACTCCAGCATTTTGTGCCTATCTTCTGTATACTTTGTATACTTTGAGTAGGTCACATCTGGAGTGTTATGTGCAATTCTGGTTGCCACATTACAGGGAGGTTTGAAGGCTACAGAGAAGGTGCAGAAGAGGCCCACCTGGATCAGAGAGTATTAGCTAAGAGAGGAGGTTGGACAAATATGGATTGCTTTCACTGGAATGTTGGAGATTTAGGGCTGACCTGATAGTGGCACATAAAATGATGACAGGCATAAATAGTGTTGACGTTAAACAGATAATTTTTCCAGGGAAGAAATGTTAAGTACTCTAGGGCAGAGTTTTAAGGTGAAAGGGGGAAAGCTTTAAGAATATGGTGCGAGGCAGGATTTTTACATAGAGAGTGGCAGATGCCTAGAATGTGCTGCCCAGAGAGGGGGTGGTAGCAGATCTGATATAAATGTTTGAGAGATATTTAGGCTGTCGTGCAATCCGGCAGGGCTTAGAGGGATACAGAGCATGTGCAGGCAGATGGAATTAGGCAGATTGGCATCATGGCCGACGCAGATATGATGGCCCAAATGGCCTGTTCCTGCACTGCACTGTTTATGTTTTATGTTCTACGTTCTAAAGACAAAGCATGATGGAATCGAAACAAAGGCCTGGACTTTTGACAGCACACTCTTGCCAAACTGAGCTAGCCCTGTGCCTGTAACTGGTGTAATGAATGTAAATGGGTGTTGATTATGTATGACTTCTGCACGCATGAGCAGTGTAGTAGAAGAGAGTAGCATAAACAAGATGCACATGCTTCAGCAGCTCTCCGTGGCTCTTAGTGTCATTATATTGCTGCCACTACATGCAGCTGGAATACGAATCCGCACAAACGTTACAAATTGATGTCAAGCACGTCAAGAGTGAACCTCCAGTGAAGAAGTTGAAAAAGGATTTTTGTCAAGCGAGAAGATTTAACCTGCACATCTGCAGCATTGGAGATCACAGTGTGAGCGGGGGAGAAAATGCCATCCAAACTCCACTTGAGAGGGAGCAACAGCACAACCTGGGAGAGTCCTGAATGAGATATTGAGTCATAAATTTATAACAACATAGAAATAGGCCCTTCTTGCTCCAAGATAGTACACAAGCCTTGTGTTCTAGCCACAGAAATGGATCACTCATTACAATCGCTCCACTCTTTTAAATCTCTATTCCGACAGCAGCATTTCTTACTTTAACTATGCTCTTCTTTATCTCTTCTCAGATCTTTCGACCTCATTGGAGACCCTCAGACCAACTTTGATCAGGCTCTCCTGGACTTTATCTTGCACTCAACGTTATTCATGTTGTTCCCTTTATCATGTAGCTGTACACTGTGGATGGCTCGTTCATAATCATGTATTGTCTTTCCGCTGACTGGTTAGCACGCAACAAAAGCTTTTCACTGTACCTCAGTACACGTGACAATAAACTAAACTTATAAACTCAGCCTCGTGGGTCTATGCTGATCATCAAGTACCCATTTAGCCAAAGTTATTATTCCCACATTCCCATCAGCTGCTCCTATAGTCATAGAGTCATAGAATCATAGTCATACATTGCAGAAACAGGCCCTTTGGTCCAACGTGCCCGAGCCGGCCAATATGCCCCATCTACACTAGTCTCACTGGCCTGCAATTGGCCCATATCCCTCTCTACCTATTCTATCCATGTATCTGTCTAAATGTTTCTCAAATGTTGCGATAGTACCCATATTTTGCCATTCATCTATACACATGGGTAATTTATGGTGGCCATTTAATCCACCGACCCTGGGATGCAAAAAGAAACAAGAACTCCCTGAGGAAATACTCATCATCACAGGGAGATTTTGTAAACTCCACAGAGAACATCCGAGGTCAGGAATGAACTCAGATTGCTTAAACTGTGAGGCAGCATTTCTGCCCGCTTGGCCACTGTGTCTCTCAATTCTTGCAGAGAACAATGAGGAAATCTGATACCAGAGCAGAGCAAGTAAGTTGTCTGTATGTTCATCAGGAGATCTCCTGTTGGCTCCAACAGCAAAGAAATCACACCAAGGAAAATGTTACAATTAGTTTAATGAGTCAGTGGCCTTTAATGAGTTTTGACTTTTAAACTCATTAGTTTAATGAGTTATGGCCTTTAAACTAACAAGGCAACGAGACGGTGCAAACTTCATGCATTCTGGTTTGACATCATCAGCTTTTGGCTTGAACATTACCATCAGAAGAAGAGGAAGTACAATAACAACATTTAAAAGACTTTTGAACAAGTCCATTGATACGAAAGGTTTAAAGGGATATGGGCCAAATGCAAGCAAATGGGAGTAGTTTATATGGGGCAGCATGGATGTTTTCATGCTCAGTGACTCTCTGATGCTAGGAGATTAACAAAGGGTACATCGATTCAGTCAAATGAGACTTTTAGCTCATGCATAGAGCATATGGAAATGTTTTTTAAAGCAAATACGAGAGTAGATATTATTATTATTGTGAATTGTGACAGAACTGGAAGGTTAGCCCAGTTTTGAAGTCAATTACAACCAATAACAACAACAGATTGGACTTATGTAGTATTTTCACCACATGCAGCAATTTAGGATGCAGAAAGTTATCAATGCAAACATATGGTTACAAGTCAATATCCATATCAAAAAATGGGTGCTGTACCTATCTACTGTAAACCTTAGATAGATGCAAAATGCTGGAGTAACTCAGCGGGACAGGCAGCATCTCTGGACAGAAGGAATAGGTGACGTTTCAGGATGAGAGCCTCTTCAGCCTGAGAGTCAGGGGAGAGGAAGTCTAGAGATATGGAAGGATAAGGTGTGAAAACGACAGGTCAAAGATGATGGTAAGGAAATTTAGAATGATTCATTGTTAGCTGAGGGGAAGGTGACACGACGGTATACAACACAGTAAAATTAATCAGGAGGACAGTAGAACTAGTTGGAGAACTAGGATAGGGGAGGGTCGTAGAGAGAGTGAAGGCAAGGGTTACTTGAAGTTAGAGAAATCAATATTCATACCGCTGGGTTGTAAGTCGCCCAAGCAAAATATGAGATGCTGTTCCTCCAATTTGCGTTGGGCCTCACTGCGGAGGAGGCCCAGACAGAAAGGTCAGTGTGAGAATGGGAGGGGAAGTTAAAGTGTTTAGCAACCGAGAAATCTGGTAGGTCCAGGTGGACTGAGCATAGGTGAACCTCAACCTGCCACACTCACTTTGAGGAAACAAGTGGAATTAAAGTTATATAAATAAGCATGACTTAATGTTAGTATCCATACACATAATTCCTAATGAAATCATTACTACAGATCTTTCAGGCTACCATAAACAAAATCATGTCAATGCAATCAGGAGGATGCTCAAACAGTGACAAAAGTACCAAAGGGGAAAATCTTCAGATATTAGAGTGTTCAGGTAGCTATATGTGTAAAGCACAAAAGAAGCAAGAGTGCCTTGGTAGTTTATCTCAGGCTAAGAGCAAATGCAAATGAATGGACCTGTCCCACTTATGCGACTTTTTAGGCGACTGTAGAAGACTATGCAGTCGCCACATAGTCGCCACATGTTCGCCGGTGGTTGCCGGGGAGTCGCCTTCATGGTCGTGAGGAGTTCCCGCATTCTGGGAACTAGTCACGGCCTCATTATGGTCGCCTTGAATTTTTCAACATGTTGAAAAAGTAGCGGCGACTAGAATGAAGCCGCCAAGCAGAGTAGCGAGAATTCTTGTGCAGTAGGTGGGTCGCCAGGAGGTCCTAGTGGGTTGCCAGGAGGTCGAAGGTTCTCGTAGGTTCTCGTAGATTGTAGCCGGTGCTGACCGGTGAATTTTATTGGCTCATTGGGGAAAAAAAACATAAGCAGTAGTTTTCAGAACCAAGGATAACCAACCGGTAATGTTAATGTAATGCTTCAGCTCCATGTATCTCTGGCTTCTTAAAGGTTGTCTCCACTCCTTCTCCCTACTTCTCCCCCCTCTCCATCCCCCCCCCCCTCTCCCCCCCCCCTCTTTTAAAGGACTTACCATACACTGTGCTTTAGCCATCTTAATTACAGCACCAACCTTCCTGTTCATTGCGGTGTGTGTCTGTATCACCTTGGCTTTGCACCGTGTGAATTTCACTCAGACAGCGCTCCCCCTGCTTGCCCAGTCCCTCGCCTGCATAACGGGCTGGTGAAGGAAGCGATGTGTGTGTGTTCCACTCTGACAGTCGCCGTTCCAGTTGCCGTTTTTTCAGGTGACTGCCAGCAACTTGACAGTTGTCGGCAGTCGCCTGAAAAATCACCTAAGTGGGACAAGCCCATGACGTACCTAGTCAACGAATAGGTGAAGCAATTGTGAAGGAACGGAAGTGTGAAAACCTTTAAACCTGCAGAACCAAGGTAGCAAAACCCCTTCCCAGGAGTTAGAAATGCCGAACAAGACTTTTTCAAAGAGCATTCATTGATTATTGTGACAAAAAGGGTTGATAATTTCTTTAATATTCATAGACAGCCTCTCAAAATTCTTTAAAGGGAAACATCATGAGTTTGGTAACACAACATTGCATATAACTGAGAGGCCAAGACACATGTTCTCATGTTGTGGCTAATCAGAAGAGTTAGTCTTGGATAGATACAAAATGCTGGAGTAATTCAGCGGGACAGGCAGCATCTCTGGATAGAAGGAATGGGTGACGTTTCGGGTCGAGACTCTTCTTCAGACTCGACACAAAAAAACATCCATTCCTTCTCTCCAGAGATGCTGCCTGCCCTGCTGAGTTACTCCAGAATTTTGTGTCTATCCAAGGTTGGGACCCTTCTATTTTGCTTAAGATTTCAGCACCTGTAGTTCCTTTTGTCTAAATCAATTGAACACAGTGTAAATTATGTAAGAATTATATTTGACCTCAACAGCAGTCCTTTTACAAATCAATTCATGGCTTGTCAGTGTTCTCCGAGAAGAGTCCAAAATCACTGCATAGAGTAGACAATAAGATTGAAACTTGACTGTTCCCCTGGCAGTCCTGAGCTTCCAAAGATAGACACAAAGTGCTGAAGTAACTCAGTGGCTCAGGCAGCATCTCTGGAGAAACAGAATAGGTGATATTTTGGGTCAGAACCCTTCCTCAGACTATTGGAAGAAGGGTTCTGACCCAAAACATCACCTATCCTTTTTCTCCAGAGACGCTGCCTGACTCGCTGAGTTACTCCAGCATTTTGTATCTATCTTCGGTGTGAACCAGCTTCTGCGGTTCCTTCCTACCCGATCCTGAATTTCCGCTCACTAACATGTGGAAATGCTGGTATTTTAACAATACTCTGGCATTTCCCCCCGCAAGTTCAGTCCACTGTTCAAAACATTTTTCTCTTCATTCTTCTTCTCTCACGTAATTACATTTCACCACCTCTTCTACACATCATTTCATTCCAAAGTATCTATCCTGGTTTTGACTCTGCACATGTCAACATCAGTCTGAAGAAGGGTCTCGACCCGAAATGTCACTCATTCCTTCCCTCCAGAGATGCTGCCTGTCCTGCTGAGTTACTCCAGCTTTCAGTGTCTATCTTCAACCTCAGTCTGATTGATTCAAGGGACACACTGATTCTCCATGTATCCGCATATGCCACTGGTCCCCTCCAGAGGAGACTACACAGGAATGATCCAATGATGAAAAAGAACAACTTTAAAATGAACCAAATGATCATGGGTAGTTGTTAGTGTGGTGAAAGGAAAGCACTGTTGTATTGCTGGTGACTACAAAATCTAGCTCATACTATTTGGCCACAGGAAGACTTTCTGTATCAAAGAATAATTAGAAATACACCATTGTTTCCACTGTGCTTTCCACAGAATGACAAAATGGATCATAAAATGTAGTACAAACGATTACACTGATTGAACAAAAAGTCAATATAAAGCAAATTTGACCCAACAGGGGAATAATAGGTTTTGTCATGAGCAATGTGATGGAAAGTAAAGACATTTTTATACCCACACATGAAAATGCATGGACACACATGAACCGCCACAATTATTAGTAAACTTCTGTGATAGACAATAGACAATAAGTAATAGGTGCAGGAGTAGGCCATTCGGCCCTTCGAGCCAGCTCTTCCATTCACTGTGATCATGGCTGATCATCCACAATCAGTGCCCCGTTCTTGCCTTCTCCCTATATTCCTTGACTCCGCTATCTTTAAGAGCTCTATATAACTCTCTCTTGAATGCATCCAGAGATTCACAACTATCTGGGAGATTTTTTTTTCCTTATCTCCTTTCTAAAAGGCCTACCCCTTATTCTTAAACTGTGACCCCTGGTTCTTGACTCCCCCAACATTGGGAACATGTTTCCTGCCTCTAGCATGTCCAATCCCTTAATAATCTTATATGTTTCAATAAGACGCCCTCTCATCCTTCTAAATTCCAGTGTATACAAGCCCAGTCACTCCATTCTAACAACATATGACAGATATTTTGCAAATACATCATTGATACAATTGTGATTTGAACTGAGTGAACTGAAGAATCAAAAAACTCATCTTGTATGATTAAGCAGATAAGTCAGAATCATGCAATAATTAAGCCCTGATTGCAATTATCAATAGGTACTGTGTTGCAACTGTGAAATAAGAATCGTTAAGCCGGGTATTTCTCATTCTCTGGACATAATAAATGGGTCCAGAATGGAGACTCACCTGAGCAATGCTGAAGAAATTACCTTCAGACAGGTAGCATTACATGCTTATTAGAGTAGATTTTATGAATATGATTTGTGGAAAGTCTTACCTAAACTCACAATGCATTTGATGTTCCACAGCAGGAAGAGGAATTTACAAAATCTAACACAAATTCAACTGTTTTAAATGTTATGCTATAAAAAAAACATTCACTGTTACAAAGATCGAGGATCAATGCTGTGTGAACAATCTGCAGAGCTGTCTCATGAAGGGTTTCGGCCCGAAACTTTACCTATTTCCTTCGCTCCATAGATGCTGCTGCACCCGCTGAGTTTCTCCAGCATTTTTGTGTACCTGTCTCATTTATGCTCTTTACTATTTGAGAACTTATTCTTTTATATGGATTGAATTACTGATGTGGTTGCACAGTCCAACTGCTACTCTGTTCAGTTTCAGGCATCGTATGCTGAACCCAGCAATTTGGTTTTTTATTCCCATTTGGCTATGTTTTCAATTGACTCAACTTTAAGTTCTGGATTTCATCTTCCTAAAGCGTTTCAATTAACTTCCTCTCATCCCTAAACCTCCCTACTTCCTGAAAATCAGTCCTTTGGCTGTTTGCTGGTTGAATGCAGCAGCTTTAGGGCTGATGCTGGGAACAGGTGAAAAGCACACCAATCAAAGCTGAATTCTACTCTTGCCCATGGGATAAATCAAGATCTGAATAAATCTGGTCTGGAGCCGAAACGTCACCTATCCATGTTCTGTAGCGACGCTGCCCGACCTGCTGAGTTACTTCAGCACATAGTGTCCTTTTGTGTATTAACCCACATCTGCAGTTCTTTGTTTCAAGATAGGATTTCTGTTGCACACTCATGGCCTCTAAAGCATAGCACACTCAAGCCCATTTAATGTTGTCATAGAACATACAACATACAACATACAACATACAACATACCGCATACAACATACAACATACAACATACAATACACAACATACAGCATACAACATAGAACATAGAACCCACACCATAGAACACACAACATACAACATACAACAGAACATACAACATACAACATACGACATACAACATACAACATACAACATAGAATAGTACAGCACAGGAACATCGGAAGTGGCGGCGCTGCCTTGCAGCTGCGGCTCGCCTGCAGTCCGTTTGTCTTTTCTTTTTTTGTTTTCTTTTGTCCCGTTGTTGCGGTTTGTTTTTGGTTTATTTTAGTTGTGTATGTGTGGGGGGGTGGGAGAAGCATGTTTTTTGGCTCTTCCTTCTGGGGGGATGTGACCTTTCTTGCCGTATCCCCCGTCTACGTCTCCGTCTGCGTCTGCGCTGAGGCCTATCGCGAAGCTGCCGGCCTCCAACTGGGACCGACCTCGAGGCTCGGGAGGCAGAGCCAGCCAGGACTTACCAACGCGGGGCTGGCCGACTTCGGGGCTGTGTTGGCGTTGCGACCCGACTTCCGACCCGACTTCGGAGCCTCGGAGGCTCGGCGAGGGCCAGTGGACGACATCGTCGGAAGCTCGCAGGTCACAGGTTGGTGACCTGTTTTTCCGTAGCTCCCGCAACAACTGCTGCGTCCGCTGGACTGGAGGGCGGTAGATTCGACCGCCCTGGGCCGCGGAGTTTGAACCGGCCCGTTCGGATTCAGCTGCGGGACTTACTTACCATCACCCGGCGGGGTCACAACATCGGAGGCCTGGATCGCCTCAGCGCAGAGGGAGAGCAAGGAGGAAAGAGACATGGACTTTGGGACTTTTTGCCTTCCATCACAGTGAGGAGGTGCCTGGTGGACTCACTGTGGAGGATGTTAAACTGTGTTGAGTGTGTGTTTTTGTTATTTATTCTATGTTATGACTGCAGGCTAAACCATTTCGTTGCACTGAACAGTGCAATGACAATAAATTGAATACAATACAATACATGCCCTATGGCCCACAATGACTGTGCCAAACATGATGCCAACACCATCCATTATCTACCTGCACTAATCCATATCCCTCCACTCCTTGCAATTCCATGTGCTTATCCAAAAGTCTGTTCAATGCCACTATCATATCTCCCTCCATCACCGCCCCGGCAGCATGTTCTGGACACTCACCAAAAAAACGTTGGTAAAAAACTTGCCCCTCACTCCCCCTTTATACTGTGTCCCCCCTCCCCCCCCACCCTAAAACAATGTCATATCCTAACAATGGAAAAATAAATTTATTCACAGTAAATATTATTTGCAGAACTAAGCGATGTTGTCCTACATTCCTCTTGCCACCGTCTCTCCATCTACAATAAGTCATGGATTCATCCACTCTCGAACACGGCCACATAATTTGCCTTGATAAATGGTGGCAGCTGATTCAACAGTTTAGTTTAGTTTAGAGATACAGCGCAGAAACAGGCCCTTCGGCCCACCGCGTCCGTGCTGACCTGCAATCCCCGCACACTAACACTATCCTACACACACTAGGGACAATTTTACATTTATATTAAGCCAATTAACATACAAGCCTGTACATCTTTGGAATGTGGGAGGAAACCGAAGATCTCGGAGAAAACCCATGCAGTCACGGAGAGAACGTACAAACTCCGTACAGACAGCACCAGTAGTCGGGATCGAACTTGGGTCTCTGGCGCAGCAAGCGCTATAAGGCAACAATTCTACTGTTGTGCCACCGTGCCGCCCATTGGATAGGCTTCCAGGTTCATGGGATGGACATTCTCATAGTGGTCCCCTTGGCATGTTAAAGATGCTATATAAATGCAAATTGCTGCAGTTGTGAGAAGGCAGAACTTGTAGCAGAGCAGATTTGAATTAGATTGCAAAAGATTTTGCTTAAATTTACCATCCCTGCTCCCTTACAATAGATTGCCTTTAAATCTACTGGCTGTCAAAGTTAACACTCTTAACTTGGGCCTCAAGTCCATATTGTGGAGTTTATGCATGAAGTCAGACATTCCACGGGCTCCAGTCTGTCAGCTGCCTGGTGAAGCAAACATTTACTCAATAGCCTGCATCAGGGGCAACTGGTCCACTTAATCTCCTCTTTGAAATCTGAACTGAAACAAAGGAATGACAATAAATAAAGCTGTCGATCACAACTAAAATCAAAGACAATGTGACTGCACCTGATGTAATGTTTACTTCTGAGAAACAAGAGAAGCCTGTACAAGGAGTGATCACCTTCCTCTAGTGTGTCTAACTAACAACAGTCATCTGTGACACTTGCTAAATAATCCACCTCATCAGAGATCATTCCTTTTTACTTTGAACTGGCATCTGCATGGAGTCTGGGAATGCAGATTTCACTCAATAAACAGATGCAGACATTTGAACCTTGTCGTAGTGCCGGTAAAATATTCACTGCTGTTGGGAAATATTAAAAAATAAATACAGTCCCTGCACCCTGTGCAACAAGTTTGTCCACAGAGGAGCACAATTTTAAGGTTCTTTCTATCAAACTGCCCAAGGTAACTTGTACAGAATTGCATAAGAACCCACCAGTTAGGGACATAGACGTGAAGATGGACACAAAATGCTGGAGTAACTCAGCGGGATAGGCAGCATCTCTGGAGAGAAGGAATGGGTGACGTTTTGTGTCGAGACCCTTCTTTATACTGGTTAGGGAGAAAGTAAATGAGAGATATAGACGATGATGTGGTGAGATAAAGAACGGGGTCACGGTGGCGCACGGTAGAGCGGTAGGTCCTGGCTGTGACGTTTGGCCACATTTGTAGACCCTGATGACCTGGTTGGATTTGGACCTGGTAATGAACTGGAGTTACATATCCAGAGACATCCCACTTCTAAATTGTCAGGAAGCTGGATTCACTGGAGGTGCGAAGGGTAGAAGGAATATGAAGGGGAGAAGGGGTGTACTGAGATGGCGATCCAGGCAATCTCATCCCAGGGCGGCACGGTGGCAGAGCAGGAGAGTTGCTGCCTTACAGCGCTTGCAGCACCAGAGATCCGGGTTCGATCCCGACTACAGGTGCTTGTCCGTACGGAGTTTGTACGTTCTCCCCGTGATCGCATGTGTTTCTCCGAGATCTTCGGTTTCCTTCCAATCTCTGAACAGTTGTACTTTAAAGACATACAGGTTTGTGGGTAAATTGGCTTGATATAATTGTAAATTGTCCCTCGTGTGTGGGATAGTGTTAATGTGCGGGGATCACTGGCCGGCGTAGAATCGGTGGCCTGAAGGCCCTGTTTCCACACTGTATCTCTAAGCTAAACTAAACTAAACTAAAATTGTGGTGTCTCATGTTTCTGTTAGGCCTGTGAAGATGTGAAGCTTTCCTTAAGCTCCTGCAAACTCCACCTGATATATTTGTGGGGTCATTGTATGGGGATATTGCCTGTGGGGGGAAAAGAGCATGGATGTTAACCTTCGGGAACTAGAGAGCCCCATATTCAATCAACCACCCTGTGATGTCTACACCTACATAGAAACATATATTAACAAATTACAATCCTGCCTAAAATGGTTAATTTTATAGAACTGCTAGATTTTAGGGGTGTCACAGAATTGCTGCCTTACAGCGCCAGAGACCCGAGTTCGATCCTGACTATGGGTGCTGTCTGTACGGAGTTTGTAAGTTCTCCCTGTGACAGCATGGGTTTTCTCCGGATGCTCCGGTTTCCTCCCACACTCCGCTTTCCTCCCACACTCCAAAAATATATAGGTTTGTAGGTTAATTTGCTTTGGTAAAGTTATATCCCTAGTGTGTAGGTTAGTGCCAGTGTACGGAGTGATCACTGGTCGGTACAGACTCGGTGGGTCTAAAGGCGTGTTTCCATGACATATCTCTAAAGTCTAAAGTAAAGTCTGGGCCCCACAGCAGAAATGTTCACGTCGCGGGGCTGGAAACTGGAAGTATCGTGAGCTAATTCTGCTACCACCATCGTCTATTGCGACAAGTGATGGCTTCCACTGATTGTCGCCGGAAGCTTGAGCCCTTTTCAGGACGGACGATGACAACAGGGTCAACATTTGTAACAAGATGGACACAAAAAGAAGAAGGAGTAAAGTCTAAAGATGTAATTAATGTCACTAATGCCCAATAAGATCATTAAGTTAATTCAATTTGTTTGTTGCATATGGTTTAGTATAAATATTATAGTTCAGTTGATTTTCTAGAAAGTACATCATTTTATTCTGTGTTGAAATGCTGGTTTTGTTATTGCAGGCAAAAATGGTGTTACTCTAATGAGGCCAGATGCATACTGACCAGGAGCTGCTTCAGGGACTCATGCTAGTCTTACATTAATTCCCTGACAGTATGCTTTAATCGTGCATGATGACCAAGACATAATAAAAGATCTGAAGATGGGTTCCGACCCGAAACATCACCCATCCTTTTTCTCCAGGTATGCTGGCTGACCCGCTGAGTAACTCCAGCACTTTTGTGTCACTCTTTGCTATAAGCCAGCGTCTACTGTTCCTTCCTACATGTAATAAAGGATAGACAGGCCATGAATAATGAGACATACTTGGGGACAAAGGTTGCCACACTCAAAATGGAAAAATGCACAGATTTCTCACATGTAAGTGTGCCCATACACACATTCAAGCAAATGCATCCATGCATAGATACACACATACAGATGTGCACAGATGCAAGGGAAACGCACATGCTCGCAGCCACAAAGCACTGATGCTGACATGTACACACTTATACAATTTATGCAGACACGCACACAAACACACAAACTTGGTTCCCTGCTGAAATGCACACGCAGTGGCACAGCGTTAGAGTTGCTGTTTTACAGTGCCAGAGACATGGGTTTGATCCTGACCTTGGTGCTGTCTGTATGGAGTTTGTACGTTCCCCTTGTTACCGTGTAGGTTTTCCCTGAGTGCTCCCGTTTCCTCCCACATTCCAAAGATATGCAGGTTTACAGGTTAATTGGCTTCTGTAAATTGTCCCTAATGTGTAAGATAGAACTAGTGTACGGGTGGTCGGCGTGGATTCGGTGGGCCGAATGGCCCGTTTCCACACTGTATCTCTAAACTAAACTAATCTAAATTCATATGTTGTTATTCGCTTTCAAAGTGGAGTTAATTGAAGATATCATCTCTCGTTGTAATTCATCTCAGTAGTTGCCGACTGCTATAAAAAGTTGAAACACAGATTTAGATTTTTTTTAGGCTAGAACATGAAAGAAAATTAAAACAATAGGTTAAAAATTGGTTGGACTTTCTTATTCCTATTTAATATGCATTATTGTAATACATTATTTCCATCTCTTTAATTAGAGCCGTTCTGTGAATCGAATTCCATGTACTTAAACTCACTTCATTTTTAAATGTTAACCATTTGTGTCAGATCCCATCAGAAACAATTAGACCTCACACTAATGAGGTTGAGTTAATATGCATATTATATACATCTTTGAAAGCCACCTTGTCAAAATATTTTTTTGTACTAGCTGACCATATTTGAAAACACTACCAGTGTCTAATCTAATGTGACTAAACTCATTTTTTTTATAACAAGAGCCCAAACATTTCAAGATATAAGGGATCTAAATCTCAGAAATGAATTCAGTTGTCAGCCTCAATGCTATCATTTGATGGAATTCCCTACCTTCGTATATTGACTAATTTATAGTGCAGGTTCATCGTGTTCAAGTGAAGCAAATGACACCTTCCCTTTGTCCAGCAGCCACCACCAGTCTTGCTCTGTCAGAACTAATACCAGGCTCATTCTACAGCCATCATTTATACAGCCAGGCTTCCTGCCATGAAGAAAAAAACCTGCGTAATATCATGGGATAAATACTTTCTTCACAAAATATATATGTGCACCAAACAAATAACTTATTTATGCAAAATGGAGCAAAACCCTGCAGCGAAGAAATGAACTACTTGATGTAACTATTTTTTTTGTTGCAATTTTGCTTAATTCTATTGAATCATGCAGATTAGTTTTAAGATATCTGTCAAACCTTTATGCACGTGTATTCACATGCATTTATATAAAAGTCATGTAGTCCCACACGTATTAACTCAATTGCAGGGTGTTTTATATGGTTGGGGAGGAGGATGCGGGGGACAGTTCTATTAGGTATACCACAGAAATTCAAAGCCTGGAGACTACAAAGAAACTGTCTGTGCTGAGGATTACATCAGGGAAAATTCTTGATATAACATTTGAATTAGTAGTCTGTTGCAAAAAAATAAATACATCGACCAGCACTGTGTGCTCAGATTCAGCGTTGTGAAGAAATAAATGTGTCTTCCACGTCAAAATGAAAATCAACATAACTGAAAAGAATATATTATCCAATCACGGAGATGTGTGGAAATTATTTACTCACCAAAAGGTGTGGAGAGATTTAGCATTTATGACATGGGGTAGATTCAGCGTGGCTTGATGTTACTGTACATCAGCTGGAACCTCCTCTCACCTGTCACTGTGTCAGTGAATGCTCAGGATAATGGGTCCACAGCAAATGAAAACCAACCAGTGTGCATGAGTGGAGTCTACGGTAAAGCTGCCATAGTAACCTCTGCTTTTTCTCACATACGGAGAAAAATGACATTTCATTTTCCATCCCCAAATAAATACCCCTTCTTGAAGAGAGAAAAGAATGGAATATGCATCGAGCACCAGTAGAATCGGTGTGGCAATGTTAATACAGTGCACACTTTTTGCTGTGTAGAATCTGCACATTCTCAGTTATTCTTTAATATTTGTTTTCATATAGTCTACGGGTACCTAACCTGTATGAAAAAATTAAATTACAGTGGAAATCAAAATTCGGCATGAAAATTGTCTCTAATACGGCATTGTCAATTTGCCTGGATGCCACTGGGGGAAAGATTTCCCATGGTGGACTATCCAAGGTTTCAACTAGTTAAGAGCCAGTTTTCACAATTAGTTTCTGCAGTGTTCACATTAACTTTGAGTGAGTGTGGGTATGGCATGCACCAAATCGACAAGTCTGCATTGTATCTGATCATGGTTTGACCTCGTAAAACAGTCCTGCTCCGATCCAATCATTCCTGCAAGTTTAGGGAGGGTCTGTTTGGAAGTGCGATGGGACTGATGCATGGGCTGCTACCCTGATGCTCCAATACTATGTTCAAGAATGTGGTGGGAGGTACATGCAGATAGGAACGTGCTCTCAGAGACTCCTCTTTGCCCCATCAAACCGTAATAGAGGTACTTTCCTTGTGTAGGAAGGAACTACAGATTTTACTTCGGAGTCACGTGAGTGACTACGTGAAGAACCCCGTCAGGGCGCATGCGCGTCATTACGTCGGATGCATTGGCGACAACGGCAGCGGGAGCTCGGAGCTCCTTCTGCAACGTGAGTAAATACAGCTCCACCAAAGTCGGGGAGACTTTGGAGGAGTTAGGAAAAAGTGAATAAATTGTTTCTGCTGTGTTTTTATTTTCCCCCCATAGACAGGAACAAGTAAAAGGTGCAGGCTGCTGCCGACAAGGAGAGAGAGAGCTGCGGGACGCAGTCTCTGAAAGGCAGCCTGTCACCTCGGGGGAGTCGCAAGCCGGTAGCGGTGCGGCGACAGACTTGGCAAAGTGCCCAGCCGGGTACACAGCCAACGCCAGTCGGGCGGTCGGCACACGCCAAGTCTGTCAGGGCTATAGACTCCATAGAGTCGGGCCACAAGAGTCCCGTGGGGGACAGGATACCGTTCCCCAGCGGTTATCCAAAAGGAGCAGCTCATATAGGGGCTGCTCCACAGAGACGCTCCAGGAGGAGTAGTGCAGGTGGGAAGCCATAGAGAAGGCTCCACTGGCAGTGCCTACGAGAGGTTCTGTTTCATAAAGCCACACTCCAGGAGGAGTAGTGCAGGCGGGAAGCCTTAGGGAAGGCTCCGCTGGCAGTGCCTAGGAGAGGCCTGCTTCATAAAGCCATACTCCAGGAGGAGTTGTGCAGGCGGGAGGCTGTGGGGACGGCTCCGCTGGCAATGCCTAGTAGAGGCCTGCTTGAAAGCACCCTCTTTGCAAGAGGTGAGTGCAGAAGGGCAGATACGCTCTGACCCTGAGTCCGACGACATCCAAAGGGAGGGCAGGCAGCTGCCAGAGCTGACACCGTGTGCAGCACGGTTTGCCATGTCGTCGGATGCTGGTGAGCCTCTGGGTGAGGAACTTGCCACCAGCATAAATTACCAAGTCTCACATCAGCTACAGGAGCTGACAATGGATGAGACAGTAACGAAGTATGAAGCCCCAATCAACTGAGGACAGTTAAAAGTTCCTTTTGGGAACAGGAAGAATTGGGGCAAGATGGGCATACTAATGAAAGCCCAGGAGCATGTGAAGCTCCAGCATATTTTAAAGTTGCTGGCATCTGGTATAACGAGCTTTGCCAGGATGGTAGATGGAGAGGCCATGCCAAATTACAACAAAATGCGCTATTGTGGAGTGCCCACTTTGAGATCAACTGCCTCCGCAAGTTGCGATTAGACCAACCATCAATGATAAATATGCTTCACTCTGCCAGCCTGGCACAGTGTAACCGGCACAGCTGTTTGGCGAGGATTTCGCACAGCAGGTGAAGGAGCTGGAGGAGGAGGCTAAGAAGCCAGCCACATATTCACCAAAGCGGAAGTATCCCTATAAGGGAGCAGACTGGTCCGGGCAAGGGACGAGTCCAGCTACGATGCAGCGCAGTTGGCGTTCGGCTGTAGCACCGCCACGGAGGTGAGATATCCAGCTCAAGGCCGGGGAAGAATGCCAGGTGGTAAGGAGGTAAGAGGGTCTGGTTCTCATGTAGACAGATCTAATGTGATACAATTAAATGTTTACCTCAGATATGTTTATACTGAAGGTTATTCAAGGGCATCGAATAAAGCTTAAATGCAAATTCTGATTTACCCATGCAACATGTTCCAAAAAAGGAGTTTGACTTCAGTATCACTGAATAATTGGAAGTTCAGCTGGAACTTGCAACCTTATGTAATAAAGGGGTAATTGCTAAGGCAGTTTACCAAAGCCATCAGGTTGTGTCCAATATCTTTCCCAGACCAAAAAAGGATGGGGGGAAGCAGAATTATACAGACCTGAATAGGCTTAACCCTTTTGTACGGTATAGACATTTTAAGATGGAAACGTTTGTGAAGGAGATCTTAAAGATGCGGATTCAGTGTCTGTTCATTTGCAGGATAGAAGATTTAAAATTCAGCTGGATGGGAATTATGCCAATACAATCCACTGCCTAATGGTTTGTCTTCAGCTCCTAGAGGGATTACAAAGTTGTTAAAACCTATTCTAGGCATGAAGAGAAGTCAAGGTCATGTGATCATGGTTTAGCTAGATAATATCTTGATTGTAGGACAATCAAAGGAAACAGCTGAAGCATCAGTGGCAGTTGGTAAAAACCAATTTTTAATTGGGCTTTATAAGCTATTCTGAGGAATCTAAATTTATACCTGTGACACAAATTGACTAGTTGGGTTCACAATGGACTTAATCAACATCATTGTGACCTTGCCCAGGCAAAAAAGGGTACAGCTAATTAAGAGCTATATCAAGTTAATTGCTAACACACAGCCTTCAATTAGCCAGGTGACAAGACTGCTGTGGTAATGGCTGGCAGCATTTCCAGCAGTTCAATATGGCCACTTTATTATCTACAATTACAAAGGTCAAAGGAACAAGCATTGAGGATACATTGGGGTCATTATAATAGACCTATGCTTCTATCAATAGAGGCTGTTGCTGATGTACAATGGTGGATTCAGCATGTGTCCACTAGTAGTTCCAAAGTGTTATTGGACCAAGCTTCCATGATTTGCAGACAGATGTCAGAGCACTTCGGTAGGGTGCTGCTGATACAAGATCCAGCGGTGGAGACAGATGAACATTGCTTCTGCATACATGGGGAATTAACCAAGAGTATTTTATGGACTCGAGGCTTATGGCACTAACTAAACTAGTTTGCATGTGCAGTGCAAAATCGACAACACTGCAGCAGTTGCTGATATGAATCACATGGGTGGAATCAAATCGTTATCATGTGACAGGTTGGCAAATACAATTGGACCTGGAGTAGGGATAAAGAGATTTGGATTGAAGCTATCTATCTGCCAGGGAAACTTAATGTAGTACCAGATGGCAGCTCACGAAAATTCCATCATAACACAGAGTGGATGTGGAACCAGGATGTGTTCAAGAACATAGTACTTCTATATGGAAGGCCAAAATATGTTTCATAGGCACCAGATCCAGGGGCAGTGGCAATTGATGCTTTTTCACTAAATTGGGATGATATGTTTGTGTACATTTTCCCACCATTCTGCCTCATAGGTCGGTGTTTGAGAAAATCAAGCAGGATGCCGCTTCAGGGGTTTTGGTGATACCAAATTGCCTGATTCAACCATGGTTCCCTTTGATGTTACAGATAGCGATCCAACCTCTTTTTGCTGATTCCAAACAGTAGGAATTTGCTGGAGCATCCAGTAACGCATTAAGTTCATCCGTTATGTGACGGTATGGATCTGTTAGTTTGCAGGTTTCAAGAATGCCTTGCATTGGTCGAGGACTTTCTAGGCCAATGGTGTATATACTCGCTGCAGTCTGGAGAAAGAGTACTCAAAAACAGTATATGACTTATGGAAAAAAAAAAAAAAAAAAGGAACAATATTGTGTTCAAAAGAATATTCAATATGATACTGTAGTTATTGAAAATGTGTTAGAGTTTATCTACACTTTATTATGATGAAGGTCTTAGCTATACTGCTATCAATACAGCTAGAAGTGCTTTGTCTGCATATCTTGTAATAGGTACACGGACACAAAGTATAGGTTCTCACCCTCTCATATCTAGGTTGATGAAAGGAATCTAATTCCAAACCGCCTAAGCCTAGGTATATGGTAATCTGCGAGGTAAGCGTTGTTCGTAACATACTTCGTCATTGGGTCCCTGTCACGGCTATAACTTTGTTAAAATTAACCATGAAATTGGCTATGCTAATGGCATTGGTGTCAGTACAGAGAGTGCAGACTTTCCAAAAAACTTCAGTTCGAGAGAATGGAAGTGAATACAGAGAATGTTCTGTTTTATATTTCTGACCTGCTCAAACAAAGCAGGCCAGGTGTGACAGGTTTTAAGATTGTGTTCTCAGCATATCCTACAGCTCCATGTTTATGTGTAAGGACACATTTGTTACATTACATTGAAGCCACAAGGGCTTTAAGACAAGAAGAAACAGGATTATTTGTCAGTTACAAAAAGCCAACATAAAAGAGTGGCAGTTCAGACTATCTCAAGGTGGTTAAAGCAAGAGTTGGTTCAGGCAGGAATTAACATTTATGTGTTTACATCTCATTCCACTAGCGCAGTAGCAACATCCGCGGCCAGGGCGATGGACGTTCCCATCGACCATATATTAAAAGCCGCAGGTTGGAAAAATGAACTTGTGTTTCAGCAATACTACCATCGGCCAATTGCCGATGGAGGGCTGTTTGCTAACTCAATATTAAGTGCTGTTGCTATTGTTTAAAGTCTGTTTTCAATACTGTTTCATTCTGTTTCGTTTGTTGCCCTACATTAAGAGGGTTTATTGGTTGTTTTATGACCAAAAATAAAACTGTTTTGTTTTTGCATGATATGCAATGTCATGTTTACAGCATTATTGATGATACTCAGTCAATCGATGCAGTGAGAAGCCGGGATTTTGATCTGCGGCATAATAATCACAGAGCTTTAAAATCTTCACGTAGTCACTCACGTGACTCCGAAGTAAAATAGTAAGATTAAATGAGAACTTACCAGTTTGAAGTTTGATCTTTATTTTATGAGGAGTTACGTTGGTGATTACGTGCCCGCCACGCCCAACCCTCTCTCATAGAAAAAATGTCATAATGGTAGTTCTCATGTTGATCATCTTAATATGTTACTTCAATTATGGTTTTGTCTGTGATTTCATACCGCTGCTTTGAAGATTGACGCGCATGCGCCCTGACGGGGTTCTTCACGTAATCACCAACGTAACTCCTCATAAAATAAAGATCAAACTTCAAACTGGTAAGTTCTCGTTTAATCTTACTATTCTGGTTTCCCCCAAAGATAGACACAAAATGCTGGAGTAACACAGCAGGACAGGCAGCAGCTCAGTCCTTCCAGTTTTGTGGCATTTGTTCATGGGAAAACCCCAATTATCTCCACAAGGGATACACAAGGAATATAGGGATGGGGATCATATGCAGGCAGATGAGGTGAGTTAATCTTGGCATCATGTTTGGTACATACATTATGGGCTGAAGGGCCTGTTCGTGTGCTGTACTAGTCTATATTCTGTGTTCTTATAACTTGCATCACCTGCTATCTGAATGGTGGCCGATTAGGAAAAGGGGAGATGCAACGAGACCTGGGTGTCATGGTACACCAGTCATTGAAAGTAGGAATGCAGGTGCAGCAGGCAGTGAAGAAAGCAAATGGTATGTTAGCATTCATAGCAAAAGGATTTGAGTATAAGAGCAGGGAGGTTCTACTGCAGTTGTACAGGGTCTTGGTGAGACCACACCTGGAGTATTGCGTACAGTTTTGGTCTCCTAATCTGAGGAAATACATTTTTGCCATAGAGGGAGTACAGAGAAGGTTCACCAGACTGATTCCTGGGATGGCAGGACTTTCATATCAGGAAAGACTGGATAGACTCGGCTTGTACACGTTGGAATTCAGAAGACTGAGGGGGGATCTTATAGAAACTTACAAAATTCTTAAGGGGTTGGACAGGCTAGATGCAGGAAGATTATTCCCGATGTTGGGGAAGTCCAGAACTAGGGGTCACAGTTTAAGGATAAGAGGGAAGACTTTTAGGACCGAGATGAGGAAATCATTTTTTACACACAGAGTGGTGAATCTGCGGAATTCTCTGCCACAGAAGGTAGTTGAGGCCAGTTCATTGGCTATATTTAAGAGGGAGTTAGATGTGGCCCTTGTGGCTAAAGGGATCAGGGGGTATGGAGAGAAGGCAGGGATGGGATACTGAGTTGGATGATCAGCCATGATCATATTGAATGGCAGTGCAGGCTCGAAGGGCCGAATGGCCTACTCCTGCACCTATTTTCTATGTTTCTATGTTTCTATGTTTCTATGCTATGGTCATAATACACCTCCCCTTTAAGAGGTACAGGATAGATTTAATCTTAAACTTGGCACCAGCCACTCAAAAATTCAGGCACCCTGATGATGCACCAAGGCAAACAATATCTGTGGTTATTGTTGGCTAGACATTGACTATTGTATTGTGAAAACAGTGTGTATTTTATGCAATGTTCACACAAGGGACATAAGTTAATTGTGCACCCAATTTCCAGCACTGTATCATTTACCCCCATACTGTCTGTAATGCATATGATTATAATTATACGCCAAGCAAGTATGCCTATGTAATACGAAGGTTTCAATGTTGTATTTGTATTTGCAAGAAAAGTAATTTTCTAGTTATTGTTATAAACAATACATATAAATTCATCAAATTATAGAAACACTTTCTCTGTATTTTTTGAATAATTCATTTATCTTTATGAAATAAATTATTTGGTGGGAAGAGGGGGTGATGTTGTATATTAGTTTGAGCCACTAAACACACGCTGCACATATTATTCCTTATAATCTCTATAAATGAAAAATAGAAAAAAGTAGGGCAGTATATCTGAAAATAATCCATCTGGCATATCTGAACCAGGCATCATTAATTCTTCAATCTAAAACATCAAAGCTTAAGCTGTACTATGAGAAGTCATTTAGTCTTAGATAGAGTTAAAACATTATGGCACAGATTTGAAATGCATCTAAAAATTGAAAGATGCCAGTCAGCTCTTGCCAAAGCTTTATAACTTAAGTTCCCAATGGCTGTTTCTATTCTGTGCTAAAATCTATGATTACAGAATAGGCAGCAGGAGCGAGCTGTCTTCATTCCATCATGTTATGTAGGAGTGTTAAACTGTGTGTGTGCTAATACAAATGGATTTTGTACACATTGCAAAACAAGCTAAAAGTGATTTGCTTTCTTAACCCCTTTGTGAATGTTTGCTTTTAGCACTTAACGAATCAGAGCCAAAGTTCAAGGGTCTTACAATGCAGTTCCCCAGAGTAAGATTTGGGAGTTGCAATGCTGAAGTTATTCCAACGTGACATCATGTGCTGCTGCACCACTTGGAGCAAGCCATGCCAAATATTGTCACGTCCAGGGGGTCATGCATTACATTCATGAAAATATCGTCACTTTGAGGGATTCGTTAACTCTCTCCAGAAATCCCCCCATGTCCCTCTATTTCCATTTGCAACAGTTGGAAAATAGAGGAAAAGGTGGATAATTACAATGCTGTCCAACCCCATTGTTACCAGCTTTCCCTCTCTTCTCCAACTGATGCATGGGACACACAGAGCATTTCTGAAGAGATTTAATATTTCAGGTCAGAACTAATATGTCTACCTAAGATCCCACAGCTGAATTCCTGTTCAGGAAGAACCTAACCCATCGTCATTTAATATTTAAGAATATTTGCTTTATTTTGTATTTTGGTGGTGGGTTTGTTAGTATTTTTGTACTGTATTTTTGTAAATAGTTGACTAAAATTATTTTTGGTTAAAAGAAAAATAAATAAATAAATAAATAAATACATGCTTATTACAAAAGATAATTTACAAAACAGCATTATTAATGGGGTCATTGACGAATACAGTATGTGACTGACTTCTATGACTTAGTTCTACAACTCTACACGTGTTTGAAGCATTTTCTCGAGTTCTTTGTAGCTTTGGTATATAAGGTGTCACTCTGTATTTGTTGTCACTCTGTGGCGTTGCAGGGTGAGATTTTTTTTACTTTCGACTTTAGCGATGCAGCGCGGAAACAGGTCTTTCGGCCCACCAAGTCCGTGCCGACCAACTCCTGTACACTAGCACTACCATACACACCAAGGACAATGTGCAATTTTTACCGAAGCCAATTAACCTACAAATCTGCACATCTTGGGAGTGTGAGAGGAAACCGGAGATCCCAGAGAAAACCCAGGGGGAAAGTACAAACTCTGTACAGACAGCACCCATAGTCAGGATTGAGCCTGTGTCTCTGGCGCTGTAAGGCAGCAACTCTACCACTGCGCCACCGTGCCGCTGTTTAGCTTGAGGTCCAGGTGATCTTGTTTACAACTGGACCATTTCAGCATGAGGGAAAGCATTCTGGGTTGAAGGACAAAGCTTCATATTCCAAAGAGCCACAGCTGCTCCTATTGCTGGCATTTCATTAATCCTCCGATCCATGGGAAGGTTGGTTGCTGGATGTGCAGCCATGCCTACAAAGTGCCACTGAATATTGATGGCCTGAACCGTGATGGCAGCAGTTTGAGTCTGCATGTCATAGAGTGATACAATATGGAAACAGGGCCATCAGCCCAACTTGCCCACACCGGCCAACATGTCCCAGCTACACTTGTCCTGCCTGCGTTTGGTCCATATCCCTCCAAATCTGTCCTATCCATGTACCTGTTTAACAGCTTCTTAAATGTTGGGATAGTCCCAGCCTCAACTACCTCCTCTGGCAGCTTGTTGCATACACTCACCACCCTTTGTGTGAAAAAGTTACCCCTCAGATTCCTTTTTTCCCCCTTCACCTTAAACTTATGTCCTCTGGTCCTCGATTACCCTGCTCTGGGCAAGAGACTGTGCGTCAACCTGATCTATTCCTCTCATGATCTTATACACCTCTCTCAGATCACCCCTCATCCTCCTGCACGCCAAGGAATAGAGTCCCAGTCTACTCAACCTCTGCCTGTAGCTCAGACCCTCATACCATCTGAAATGTCTAGGCAGCTTCTGCAGCATCTAGACATGGGTGACATTTGCTCAGATGGAAGGTGAAATATTCCCCATTAGACTCTGGTTATTCACACATTGATCAGCCACCACTTCCATATTCCCAACGCTCTGTTGAGGACCAACCATATGGACATAACAACCATGAAAGCGCACCAATGCCTCTACTTTCTGTGGAGACTGAGGAAACTTGGCATCTCTCCAATGACTCTTACAAACTTCTACAGATGAACCATGGAAGTTTGCATGACAGTTGTTTTGTTAAGCAGACAGGCATGAGGCCCATGCCAAATGGCACTCATTGCCCCACCCTCTGACAGGGCCTGCCCATGTCCACAAGAAATTGCAGAGTGGTAGATTTAGTCCAGTACATCACACAGACCAGACTTCCCACCATTGACTCCATCTTTACTTCATGCTGTCTTGGAGAAGCATCCAACATAACATGTCCCACGCTGGTCATCACTTCTTCTCCCTCCTCCTGTCCGGCAGAAGGCACAGAAGCCTGAAGGCGTGCACCACCAGGCTCACCACCTTCCCCTCTGTTATTAGCCTTCTGAACGGTCTTTCCATAATCTAGGGTGCTGTTCTGTTCATCTCTATCCCATTGTGGACATTAGACTTTGTCTATGGAACTGATGCACTACAATGGTGAGACTATATTCTGCACTCCCTTTGCTCTATCTATTGTACTTGAGTTTTACTTGATTGTATTTACTTTAGATTTTAGGCTTTAGCCTTTGGAGATACAGTGTTGTAACAGGCCCTTCAGCTCACTGAGTCCACACCAACCAGCGATCACCCCGTACACTTGCACTATCCTACACATTAGGGACAATTTACAATTTTACAGAAGCCAATGAATCTGCAAACTGTACGTTTTTGGAGTGTGGGAGGAAAGTGGACAAAACTCACATGGTCAAAGGGAGAGCGTACAAACTCTGTACAGACAGCACCCATAGTCAGGATCGAACCCGGGCAGCAGCTCTACCATTGCACCACTGTGCCGCCCCATGGGTATTTGTTTACAATGTATCTGATCTGTCTAGATACCATGCAATACCTCGGTGTACATGACAATAATAAACTTAAACTTAAACTTAATCCATGCTGGTGAATGTTGC
Source organism: Malacoraja senta (assembly GCA_038087875.1). NCBI lineage: Eukaryota > Metazoa > Chordata > Chondrichthyes > Rajiformes > Rajidae > Malacoraja > Malacoraja senta. Next base: position 88,387,349 of record CM075977.1, on the reverse strand, counting down.
CATTAACCTTTGTATAAGGCACCATGCAAACCTGCATCTAGACTTCTTCATGTTCTTTGACAATATATGCAGACTTTCTGAAAAACAAAACAAAATATATTGCAAATATTCAGTAGGCCAGGCAGCTTCTGTGAAGGAGATACAGAGTTAACATTTCAGGGACAAAAACACTTCATCAGATTTAGGAAAGAGCAAAAAGGAAGCTTGTTTTAAATTGCAGAATAGGTGGGTGGAGGACGGAATGGGTCAGCGGGATTGTCTGTGATGGTGTGAGGTTAGGGTTGCCATGGGGATAACTAAGAGCGCGCCTCGGGTCACAGGAGTGAATGGTGGACATTAGCGGGTGATATCACCGATAAAGCTTATACAGTTTACCAGTTCCGGCAAAACTTTGTTGACTTGAAATGTTAACTGTTTCTCTTTCACACACACTGCCTCAGTTGCCGAGTATTTCCAGGATTTTCTATTTTTGTTTTGGATATCCAACACCTACGGATTTTTTGGGACTTTCTATCAAGTCTGTCATGTATCAAATATGTCCTCTTGCATGCCTATCATCTTCCTTCCCCTCATCAACCTAAAGAAAGGTCTCGACGCGAAACGTCACCCATTCCTTCTCTCCAGGGATGCTGCCTGTCCCACTGAGTTGCTCCAGGATTTTGTGGCTATCTGCGGTTTAAACCAGCATCTGCAGTTCCTTCCTCCACATTATGTATAATCCTTTTATCTGAACTGGGAAGTGGAACATAAATGACAATGTGCCTTCATGATGTCCAATACGACCTGGCCAGGTCAGAGTTCTTGAGAGGAAGAATTCATTCAGGAGTTGAAGGGAGGGTGGAAAAGAATAGATGGATATTTGCACCAACTGTATTCGGTTGTCAAGAAACAGCATGAGGATTTGCTGCTCCCAAACATAAAGAACCACAAAATTAAGATTTGTCGTTTCTCTTAATGTACGCTTACAATAAGTCTTCTTCAGTCAATCTGTTGAGATGTCTTTGGTGAAAGGTGATCTGTTCTAATCAACTTTGCAGAGTCTGATGGAATTACACTGAGCATATTTCATACTTGACACAACTGCAGAATGATACACTTCAGGACAAACATTGCTGACCTGAATAATACATGACAGACTGATGACCGGGTGAGGAAAGTCATTTTTCACCTATGCCACTCAAGTTTTTTTTATTAAAACCTGAGACATGCTTGATGGAATCGGAGTTGCTTCAGCAGCGAAAAGAAAATCTGGTGGGTTTTATAAATATCACGGACCAGTTCCTCTCATTTATAGCACTTCACCAACAAGCAAATCATTTCAGAACCGTTAGTGATTAACCTCAGATCATCTGTAGAACAAGAAGAAAGCTATATATATATATTTTTATTTTCTAACTTACAGTAAATGCCAGATTTATTTATCTTTTTGTCAAATGCAGTCAAATGTTGTTAATACAGCACTGCTGATGGCCAAATTAAATTGTTTTAATGAAAATTGGATAAAAACAAAAAAAAAGGAGAAACCTACTCATTCTTTCAGTCAAACGGAAGATCCCAAGCATAAAGCAACAGTAGGATGAGGATTGTACAAACGATCTGGCAGTTGTGCTGAAAAGTATTGCATCAATTTGCAAGATACCTCATGTGTCAAATCTTGGAAATACATTTGACTAAACAAATCAATCCAGCTTTTTTCTCAGATGCATTATATCAGACAGCTGTATTTCTGCAATGATCTCTAAATGTCTGACCATATAGTTTAGTTTAGTTTAGTTTATTGACACGCGTACAGTGAAATGCTTTTGTTGTAACCAGTGCTAACCAGTCAGCGGATAGACAACACATGATTACAATTGAGCCATTCACAGTGTACAGATACATGATAAGGGGAATAACGTGAATAATGTTTAGTGGAAGCTAAAGCCAGTAAAGTCCGATCAAAGATAGTCCGAGAGTCTCCAATAAGATAGGTAGTACTTCGGGACTGCTGCCTAGTTGTGGTGGGATGGTCCAGTTGCTGGATAACGGGATGAAACTGTCCCTGAATCTGGAGGTGTGCATTTTCACACTTCTATCCCATTTATCCGATGGGAGAGGGGAGAAGAGGAAGAGTCGTACCTTGGTTTCTCCCTCTTGATTATGCTGCCGACCTTGCCGAGGTAGCGTGAGGTGTAAATAGAATCGATGGAATGGAGGTTGGTTTTTGTGACCATCTGGGCTGCGTCCACAATTCTCTGTGATTTCTTGTGGTCTTGGTTGGAACTGCTCCCAAACCAAGCTGTGATGTATCCCGATAAAATGCTTTCTATGGCGCATCTGTAGAAGTTGATGAGAGTTGTTGGGGAAATGCCGAACTTCCTAAACTCACTAAGGCGGTAGAGGCATTGGTGTCCTTTCTTGGCCTTTGCTACAATATGGGTGGTCCAGGAGACGTTGTTGGTAATATAGGAATTTGAAATTTTCAACCAGCCCTACTTTGGCGCCGTCAATGCAAACCAGGGTATGTGTACCGCTTCGCTTCCTGAAGTCGATCACTATCTCCTTTGTCTTGATGACATTGAGAGAAAGGTTGTTGTCTCAACACTATTTCACAAGGTTCTCAATCTCCTTCCTGTACCCTGTCGCATCATTATTTGATATCCGGCCCACAATGGTGGTGTCATCTGCGAATTTGTAAATTGAATCAAATTTGTAGATGACTGCACAGTCGTACAAGAAGGAAAGAAGGGGACCGAGAATGCATCCTTGTGGAGCACCAGCATTGAGGATTATCTCTAAACTAAAAATAAACAATAAAACACTCTTGACTCTATTGGCAGATAGCTATTAAATGACTTGGCTCTCATGATCAATGCATTTACTAATCCTTTCTCAAAACCATGCTTTGTGAGCAATTTGGCTATTTACAGTGCAGTTTATTGCAAAGAAATTACTTAGATCCTCCTCAGCTCCACGTGGTCTTCCAGGCTGAGCTCTGGCTCTTGATTCCTTGAATCATTGCCACCACAGTGACTCCATAAATCACTATTAAAACACAAAGTACTTGTGCTCCAACACCAGGAGAAGTGCTCAACCAAGAAAACCAAGGCCAATGCCATAGTATCTAAATTAACTATAAACTCATGCTATAGGATAATAAACAACTTCATATTCAGTAATAAGCTATCTACATGTTGCCAAACACAAAAGATAAATGTTTAACCAAGAAACCCAATGCCAATATCACATGAGAATCTAAAATGCCCTCACACAGTTAAACTATGGGACCATAGATACTAGATGCCAATATATCATTGGGGTTATCAAATGAGCACCTTTCCCTGGTGGTTCATTGAGTAAGGTCCTCAACACCTTGGGAAGGCTCAACATAATCACTGTTATTTATGTAAGAACTTTCAGCATCAAATTGCAGCCAATAAATGATCATCTAGAGTCAAGATTGTTGGAATGTCGTATGAACTGTCAATGGAACATTGAAATTATTACTTACAGCAGCATAACAGGACTGTAAAACCATACACATAGATAATATATAATAAGTAAAAATCAATAAAATAGTAACCCCAAAACCAGTGCAAATAAAGCCCTATGTCCTTAGTCCAACCAAAGACAATATACAGTTCATAAGTTAATGTTGTGTACTGATGAGTAGGGGAAAAAAAGAATAACTATTACATTTGATTAACGTAACCAGATGCACTGATACACAAGGTATCATTCAACATTCACGTTTAAAATAATAATGTAAAAATGACTAGCGACTATTTCTGATCCCATCCATAATGGTTAGAAGCTAGCAAATGTAATTTCAGGAAAACTGTGACGTTACTTAAAATTGAGAGATTTATTTCCGTCATCTCACCTGCTAGCATCGTAGCATGCTCTTATCATATGGGAAGGTGCAATTAACTACAGATTTGCACAGTAAATACAAAATGCAACCAATGCTTACCTTCCTTGAAGACAGTAAGCCCTAATCATAAATAACCATCCTGTTCCCATGTCCATTTAACCTTTTTTTTCCCATTATTCGCATTATTCGATTTAGTCCATAGTGTTGGCATAGTTTCTGCTTCTGCCATTAACACTGGGAGTGAATTCCAAAGCTTCTCAACTCTTTGTGTGAAGATGATTCTCCTGCCCTCTGATCTAAGTCTCTTACGTTTAATCTTGTCTGTGTGGTCCCTTGTTCTGGACCTTTCTGCTCCCGAAAGCAGTCAGCCTTTATCTATTTTCCTCTTCCTTTAAGCATTTTAAACATTTTTCATTATACTACTTTATAATCTGTTCGCTTCCAATTTTTCAAGTCCTATTCCACATTCTTCAGTGGTGTCCTTATGGATTTATGGCATACTTTCATGAAAGCTTTAATTGTTATGCGGACACAGATTTCTAATTGTACAGATAGGGTTTTACTGACCTATCAATATCTATTGGTTTTTAAAATCTGCATCGCTTCTGATAAAATCATATAACAATAATTAATTGCTGCTTCAGGACAGACACAATAAACAGGACCAGGACCAGGACCATGCAGCTTCTTAAATCTGCTCCATATTTAGCATAATCATGGTTGATCATGGTTCAATGCCAATTTTCAACATTATATACTTAACTCTCGATTTTCTTAATATCAAGAATTGGTATTGATTTCTGCTTTGAATGCATTTGATGACGATGCCACTAAAATCCTTCTAAACAGAAAAATCCAAAGGTTCATCAGCTTCTGAAGAAATTTCTCCTCAACTCAGTATTAAACAGCCTACCGCTTATTCTGTGCACCATGGTCGAAACATTAGTTTAGTTTAGAGATATAGCGTGGAAACAGGCCCTTCGGCCCACTGAGTCCATGCCAAAGAGTAATCCCCGTACACTAGCACTATCCTACATACTAGGGACAGTTTCTAATTTTTACTGAAGCCAATTAACTGACAAACCTATATGTCTTTGGAATGTGGGAGAAAACCGGATCTCATGGAGCAAACACGCACGGTCACACAGAGAAGGTACAAACTCCGTACAGACAGCACCCTTTGTCAGGATCAAATCTGGGTCTCTGGTGCTCTAAGGCAGCAATTCTCCAACTGCCACCCAAACTAGTTAACCAGGGGAAACATTCTCCCTGCATTTGACATGACAGGTTCCATAACGAATTTAGTAGGTTTCAATGAAGTCACCTCTCATTCTTCAGAGCTCTGTGCAATTCAGGCCAATCTACTCAATCTCTCACGTCATGCATGGTAAGTACATCCTAAGGTAAGGAGGCCAAAACTGTATACAATACTCCAGATGCAGTTTCACCAAGAACCGACACAAGGTCCTATACTGGAGAATCATGTTCAGTTTTCGTTCAGGAAGGATGTTGTCAAGCTGGACAGAGAGCAGAGATTCATGAGGATGTTGCCAGGACCTGAGGGCCCGAGCTACAGGGAGAGGCTGGGTAGGCTGCGACTTTATTCCTGGATGAAACTGGAAGCTGAGGGGTGTTCTCGTGGAGGTCCGTGGGATCATGAGGGGCAGCCAAGAACTGGAGGATGTGGTTTTGAGGTGAGGGGAGGGATTTGATGGGATCCTGAGGAGCAGCTTTTTCATAGAGAGTGGTGGTTGTACGTGATTATTGTCTATTGTATATGAGCTGCTAGTGGAGGCAGTTGGAGCAGGGACTATAACAATGTTTTGAAGACATTTAGATCGGGATATGGTGGAAATGTTTAGAGGAATATGGGCCTAATGCGGGCATGGGACTAGTGTACAAGGGGCATCTTGGTTGGAATGGGCAAGTTGGGCTGAAGGGCCTGTTTCTGTACTATATGACTCCATGACGCTATAACTACAATAGAGCAGAGAATGTGGGGTGGGAGATTGCAACCTTCACGTGGTCCGCTCTGCTTCGACGAATGCAATCAACCTGGCGTGCACAATCAAATAAGATCAAATAAAACAAGTTGTCCTACAACATTAGGCTGTGTACGCCATAGGCAAGAAGAAGAAGCAGAGAATGTAGAACAGCACAGCACAGCACAAGAACAGGGCCATCAGCCCACAATGTCCGTGCCAAAAATGATGTCAGGTTAAACTAATCTCCTTTGCTTACTTGTGATCCATCTCCATCCAGACCATGTGCCTTTCTAAAAGTCTCTTAAATGCTACTATTATATCTATCTCCACCACCAACCCTGGAAGAGCATTCCAGGTACCCACAATCCTCATTAAAATACTTGCCCCGCAAATCTCCTTTAAACTTTGCCCTTCTACCCTATCTATGCCTCTCATAATTTTACATGGTTTGATCAGGTCTCCCCTATGCCTCTGAAGTTCAAGATAAAACAATCCAATTTTGTCCAACTTCTCCAGATACCTAATATCTGCTAGTTGCAAGGAAAAGTCCCAGGAGAGGGGGTGGTTTGGGTGGGAAAGGACAAATTGACCAGGGAGTTACGGAGGGAGCGGTCTATATGCATTTATAGGTTTGGTGCAGTTGTTAAAATGCTGTTTGGCAACATATTTTGTTTTGTCTTTGTGTAATTTATATATATTTTGTACTTTGGCTACTTTGCTGTTTTCCCCAATAGTTTACTCTGATTCATTTTAGAAAAATATGGTTATCAAGCTTCCTCTGTTGAGCAAGAGATTCTTTAATAATCACAGCTCGTAATTGGAGGTCTTTAACAAGGCAGGAATTTGCCTAGCCATATTTAGTCTATTCTGCAAAGTTGTCCTAATGTTTTGCCAATCTCTTGTTACCAGGTTTCAATTTCTCTTAAATTACTAAAAATTACAGTAAAATCTTAAATTTAAATTTCTAATCATCCACAGCCAGTTCAACCCAGATGTGGCCAAGTAGCTGAATATCAGTACTAAATATGTTTAGTTTAGTTTGTAGATACAGCTAGGAAACATATCCTTCGGCCCACCGAGTCTACACCGACTATAGATCACCTGTCCACACTAGTTCTACATTATCCCACTTTCTCATCCACTCCCTACACACTAGGGGCAATTTACAGAGGCCAATTAACCTACAATTCCTCATGTATTTGGGATGTGGGAGGAAATCAGAGCCTTCAGGGGAAAACCACGTGGTCACAGGGAGAAGGTGCAAATTACTCACAGATAGCACTGGAGACCAGGATTGCACCCAGGACTCTGGTGCTGTGAGGCAGCAGCTCTACCAGCTGAACCTCTGTGCTGCCCAAAATACGTAGATTCTATTTTTAAACCCGACAAAATATTCTTCTTTTTCTTCTCAGTCTTTCAGGATTAAAGATGACTTGCTTTCACTCCAGTTTTGTGGGTTCTGCGGAGCCTAATGGGGTTAATTTACTGGAAGCCAGTTAGGTAGGTAGTTTGTTTGGTGGTGTGTCCTTATGTTCCTCACATACGGTACTAGTGTGCTCCTAAGACATGGCCTCAAGGTTCTCATCACCACCCTGAAATCCCCTTCTCCATTTTGAGAAATCACGGATGGTCACGGTGGTGCGGCGGTAGAGTTGCTGCCTTACAGCGAATGCAGCGCCGGAGACCCGGGTTCGATCCCGACTACGGGTGCTGTCTGTACGGAGTTTGTACGTTCTCCCCGTGACCTGCGGGGGTTTTCTCCGAGATCTTCGGTTTCCTCCCACAATCCGAAGACCTACAGGTTTGTAGGTTAATTGGCTTCGTAAATGTTAAAATTGTCCCTAGTAGGTGTAGGAAAGTGTTAATGTGCAGGGATCGCTGGTTGGCGAGGATCGGTGGGCTGAAGGGCCTGTTTCCGCGCTGTATCTCTAAACTAAACTAAACTCTAAACTAAACTAAAAGGTTGAAACAAAATGCTGGAGTAACTCAGTGGGTCAGGCAGTACCTCTGGAGAAAAGAAATAGGTAACGCCACCTATTCCTTTTCTCCAGAGATGTTGCCTGACCCACTGAGTTACTCCAGCATTTTGTGTCTATCCTCAGTGTAAACCACCATTTGCAGTTCCTTCCTACACATGGGACAAAAGTTCTCTGAAATCATTTGGGGCTGAGCATTTTTTTAAAGGAGCTTTGAGGACATCCTTGAATCTTCCTCAGTCTGCCTCGTAGTCTCTTCCCATGAATGAGGCCTTATTGGGGTGACTGTTTAGGGTGCTGGTGGCCAGGCACGAGAAAGATGTGGCCCGTCAAATGATGACAACAAAGAGCTACAAGGGCATCAACGCCCAAGGACATTTGTTGGGAGGGGACACTGATGCTGCTTTGGTTATCCTTCCAGTGAGTTTGAAGTATTTTGCAGAGACCCTGTTTGTGGTAATTGTTCAGTGCTTTGAAATGCCTTCTGTAGTCCACCCAGGTCTGAGAATAAGTCAAGTCAAGTCAAGTCACATTTATTTATATAGCACATTTAAAAAACAACTCTCGTTGGCCAAAGTGCTTTACATTTGTTATTAGAATAGCACAAACAAAACAAACTACATACATATATACATGTAGCCCTCACTCAGAGGACGTCAGGAAAGGCTTGGGAGTATAGATACGTTTTTAGTCTTGACTTAAAGGAGTCGATGGAGGGGGCAGTTCTGATGGGAAAGGGGATGCTGTTCCACAGTCTAGGGGCTGCAACCGCAAAGGCGCGGTCGCCCCTGAGCTTATGCCTAGACCGTGGGATATTCAGCAACCCCAAGTCGGCCGATCTGAGGGGCCTGGAGGTGGAGTGGTGGGTGAGAAGACTTTTTATGTAGGTGGGGGCAAGCCCATTGAGGGCTTTGTAGACATGGAGGAGGATCTTGAAGTTTATACGGAACCGCACAGGGAGCCAGTGAAGAGAGGCCAGGATCGGGGTGATGTGGTCCCTTTTTCGGATGCCCGTCAGGAGTCTCGCTGCGGCGTTTTGGACCAGTTGCAGGCGGGACAGGGAAGATTGGCTGATGCCAGTGTAAAGGGAGTTGCAGTAATCTAGGTGGGAGGAGATGGATGTGTGGATGATCTTTTCGAGGTCATCAAACTGGAGGAATTGTTTTATTTTAGCTATCGTCCAAAGCTGAAAGAAGCTAGCTTTTACCACGGCATTGACTTGTTTGTCCAATTTCAGTGCTGAGTCAAATATCACGGCAAGGTTTTTGACGTGAGGTTTGAGTAGTGGGGTAAGGCTTCCAAGGCTGCCTGCTATCATTTTGATTGAGTCCGAGGGGCCGAGAAGGATGACCTCAGACTTACTCTCGTTTAGTTGGAGGAAGTTCTGGGCCATCCAACACTTTATATCCTCGAGGCAGTGTAAGGTTAAACAGCCTTATAATTTATAAAATAACACAGGTCAGAGGACAATGCGGCCTGGTAGACCATGTTTTGTGGCAATTGTGAGGTCTTGATGCTCAAATAACCTTCTCCTTAACTGACCAAATGTTGTACTGCTGCACCAAAGGCCATGGTGAATTTTATTATAGATGTCTATCTTCACTGAGGAGTAGAAACGAAGAACTTCAGATGCTGGTTTATAGCAAAGGTAGACACCAAGTGCTGGAGTAACTCAGCAGGTCTGGCAGTATCTCTGTAGAAAATGGTCCTGAAGAAGGATCCTGACCCGAAACGTCACGCATCCTTTTTCTCCACAGATGCCGCCTGACCAGCTGAATTGCTCCAGCACTTTGTGTCCATCTTCACTGAGGAGTGGTTTCCTCAAGGTGACTCATGGTCCACCCTTTCCAAGACTCACCAGGAGACTTTATTGTCAGAAGGTTGAATGGTGCAGTGAGGGCAGGTTGACAGAGAACCTTTGCTCTGCAGATGCTCAGTGTAAAGCTCATCCTCTTGTACACTTCATGAGCAAGAGGACACCATCTTGGAGCGTGGCCTCCGACACAACCACTGCAGCTCCACTTCCGAGGTTTGGCCAGCATTGGTTCTCGTGGAGTGATCACTAGGAAGGGTTTCCCATTAGTTCTGAACATTAGTTCCATTATTACGGGCAGGTTATTGAAGGTAAATTACAACGTTGCAGCAAGAAAGATTGAGAGCAATGTTGTGACACTGACCATACTTTGTCAGATGCAGGTGAGTTTCTGTGAGTAACTGAATTTGAGGAGGTTATGCCACAGTCTCTCCTGAGAAATGGAATCAAATTTCCTGGTGATGTCTCTAAAGTGTAAAGCCTAAAGTGAAAATTCTAAGGAGCTTCAACCACAAATCCACAATCTCATCGCCTGAATCTAGGAAGCGGAGGATATACTGGTGGAGTTCAGAAATGCTGCAGTCCTGACCATCTTCACGAAAGGAAACAGTCTGACTGTGGTGACATTTGTAGAGTCTCCCTGCTGCCTGCAATAAAATATTCATCAAATCATGCAATACAACAATGGCAGAGTTACATCACTAATCTGTTTTCCATTCTCCACAATGTTCCATATACGCTGAAACTATCATTACATTTTATTTATCAATCATTAAATTAAACTTTTTTATTCCTGATATATGTCTATATTGACAATAGGGTCAAAGACATATTGATCAATTACTTCCCAGAGATAGTAACATTTGAGCCAAGTAAAATGTTATCCAATAACACAAACTCCATTTCACAGTATAGGAACCAATGAATCAATGACATACATTTTAGAGATTCATGCATTACTTTCTGCATAAAATGTACCCCATTGTTAAAAATGATCATGTAATGGCAAATATCATAATTTATAAAGGATATTGTACATACTGAAATACAGTTATGGAGTTTTTACAGCACAGAAGCAGGCCCTTCAGAACACCATGTTTTCGCAGTCCTTTTTGACCATTTACACTAATTCCATTTTCTCGCCATACAGCCACATCATACTGCCTGTGCCTTACCTGTTTAAATGCCTGTCTAAATTTATTTTAAACATAATTTTCTCTGTTTCCAGACTCCCTCTGGTAGTGAGTTCCAAGTATCAACCACACCCTATGTCATAAAAAGGTTTCCCTTTAATCCTCTTTAAAACTCCTTCCTCTCACCTTAAATCAGCACTCTCTTGTTTTTGATTTCCCTTTTATGGGAAAAGGATTTTGACTATCAGCCCTAGCTATACCACTCATAAGACTCTCAATACTCAAGAGTCAATGTATTTAATTATCATATGCATTTAATTATCATATGCACAGACAGAACAATGAAACTCTTTCTTGCAGCATAAGTTCATAAATTATAGGAGCAGACGTAGGCCATTTGGTCCATCGAGTCTACACCACCATTCAATCATGGCTGATCTATCTTTTCCTCTCAAGAGCTAGAAAGGGCTCTTAAAGATAGCGGAGTCAGGGGATATGGAGAGAAGGCAGGAACAGGGTACTGATTGTGGATGATCAGCCATGATCACATCGAATGGCGGTGCTGGCTCGAAGGGCCGAATGGCTACTCCTGCACCTATTGTCTATTGTCTATTGTCTATTAACCCCACAGCAGGCCTGTAACACAATACTCATACATAATATATAATAAACAAAATAATATCAATAAATTAGCAACCTCAATGCTAGTGCAAAAAATACCCAAAGTCCTTCGTGCAACCAAAGACAGTCCACAGTTCATAGTTTAGATCGTGTTTTGTAATGGTCAAGAGCCTGATAGTTGTTGGAAAGAAGCTTTTCTTGAACCTGGTCTTGGCTTTCAGACCTCTATACCGTCTTCTTCTAGGTAGGAGTGAAATAAGAGCATGGTGAGTGTGTGCGTCTTTCATGATACTGACCGCATGCCCTCTCCGGTGTGGGGTCTTCTACATATCAACGGAGAAAACTCTCCTGACCACACTTAACAAATTCCACCCCTTCTAAACCTTTTGCACTATGACATTCCCAGTCAATATTGGGAAATTTAAAATCCCCTACTACGGCAAACTTATTAGACATATGGCTGCCTGAAATCTCGTGGCATATTTGCTCCCTAACTCCCGTTGACTATTTGCGGCCTGTAGCACACTCCCAGTAAGGTGACCCTCCCTTGCTCATTCCTCAGCTCAGCAGAAACAGAAAGGAAAGTAAGAGATAAGCATTTAAAAATATAAAAATATTTGACTTTTGAAATGTTTATCAAGCTGAAGGCATATGATTTCACATTATTTGGCAATTTTCAGCGGCAACTAGTATGCTAATGTGATAACATTTAAAAATGTAATGCGTGATGCTTACAAAAACTATTTGTTTTTCTCTTTTCCCTCTTTCTCTTTCTTCTTCTTTTCTAAGGTCTATTTCTTAACTATTTTTCTTTTGTTTTTAATTTCGTTCTTATAGGGTCTTTGTTCTTTCTTGTTGTCATGTTTTTTACACTTTCACCTTTTCCTTCACTTTCTTCTTTCTCTCAATCTCATCCTTTCCCTTTATTAGTGTAAAAAACAAACGGAGTACATTAATTGTAAGAAGATATATGTGACGAGTACTAATGTATGTGGTTGTAATGTAATGTACTTCTAATAAATAAAAAATAAAAAAATAATAATAAAAATAAAAAAATAAAAAAAATGTAATGGAGAAGTTAACGTCAAGATGCCTTTATCACAAGATGATCGGGGATAATGTGAAAATCACGTGGTATTGTGGCATTTCACATTTCATGCAGTATTATTAGAAGTTTACAATACAATAAATGTGTCATTCATACTTCAAAACTTCTGTGTCAAATGTTTGTCCTCTAGAAATCTATACCACCAAAATATCATTACATTCAGTCTTTCAATATCTTAAGCAGCTTTTTGCTATCTTCAAACCTCTTTACTCCCACTGCTGGGGCTCTTGTAACAAAATGTTTTTTTAGTGGCATTGCATTTACAACCAAAGGACTCAGAATGCTTTTCAGTTCTTTAAAAGTGTTTCCACGAGGGCTTACAGTGTTTTGCGATCTATTCTTTGGGCAAACATGATCCCACAACTAAATTCTCACTTTCTGGCTCTTCAGTCGTATCTGCAAGAGTGGTTTTGATCTTATTCAGGCCTTTATAGATGTTCAGTCATTTAGGATATAAAGAGGACATAAAGATGGCGCCTGCCTGTGGCGACATTTTGACAGCAGCTCAACAGAAGAGAATAATTTATAATTTCATTCAACTCACCTGGATCAGAGAAACGGCAGAAATTGGCACGGTAACGGATAAGTTGCTAGTGCACTTGAAGGCACTATCGATATCGCAATCTCCCGCAGCTGCGGGAGCCCCCAACTGTAAATGACCCCTTGATCGCTGGAGAAAACCTGACTGAGGATCACAGGTACTGTACCTGGAAACACCGGGAAGACCTCCGGAGCCAACGGGCAGGATCTTCCAGGAGCAACGGAGCTGGAGCTGCTGACTGCGAGGGAATCCCCGATCACAACGGTGCTGGAGCTGCCATCTGCAAGGGAATCCCCGTTCCAGCGCAGGTTCGCAGAAACAGCAGGTATAGTTAACACAGTACCTGGAAACAACAGAGAAGCCTCCATTGTGTCCGGAAACATGGCCGACGGGCAGGACTTCAGGTCAGACTGAAGCGCAGGGGACTTCGACCCCCTCTCCCTACCATCCTACTGGCCAATGTGCAGTCGAGCTCTTAAGTCCTCCCTTGAAAACAAAGTGGAGGACTTAAGAGCAAGGCTGCTTTATCAAAGGGAGCTGAGGGAATGCTCTGTGTTCTGTTTCACAGATACATGGCTCACCCCCAGCTCCCCAGACTCAGCAGTCCAGCCTGAAGGTTTCTCCATCCATCACAGACTTCAAAAAGAAATGTGTGGAGGACTGCGTCCCAACAAAAACCTTCTGAGTGTTTCCTAACCAGAAGCCTTGGATGAACCATGAGATCCGCATTCTTCTGTCCAGATCCTGGGCATTCAGGTCTGGAGATGCAGAAGTCTACAATAAGCAGATACGACCTTGGTAAGGCCATCAAAAAGGCCAAAAGGGACTTCTGCTCCAAGACAGATGTTCGGCAACTGTGGCAGGGCTTGAATGCCATCACCTCCTACAAGGCAAAATCAGGAGGCAGCTCAATTGTCAGCGAAGCATCACTCCCTGATGAGCTCAATGCGTTTTATGCACGCTTTGATAGGGAGAACACTGATGTGCCTTCCCGAGCCCCCATTTGCCCTGACGGTATTTCAGTCACAATCACAGAGGTCGACGTCAGAAGATCCTTCAGGAGGGTGAACCCTCGGAAAGCTCCTGGACCTGACGGTATACCCGGCCATGTTCTAAAAACCTGTGCGGACCAACTGGCGGGAGTTTTTACAGACATTTTCAACCTCTCACTTCTGAGGTCTGAGGTTCCCACCTGCTTTAAAAGGGCATCAATAATACCGGTGCCCATTAAGAGCAAGGTGACGTGCCTCAATGACTATCGACCTGTGGCACTAAAGTCTGTGGTGATGAAGTGCTTTGAGAGGTTGATTATGGCGTATATCAACTCCTACCTCGACATGAACCTCGATCCACTGCAGTTCGCTTACCGCGGTGGAGGGCTTTACCTGAGCCGGCTGCCTGCCCCTTATCCGGGGTTACGTCCATGCCTGGGTGGGATTAGAAAGGGAATACGCCCTGTCCACGGGCACCATGGTGGAGTTCAATAAGGATTGTAACATAGTTGTATAGTAGTTTATTAAGGATATATGTTTGTATTGTATTATGGTGGTGGGTTCTGGTTTGTTTTATTGCAGTGTTATATTATTTTTTAAATAATTGAATACATTTTTTGAATAATTTTTTTTTTAAAGCTGGTTACGCGAGGAGGTGTGGTGTTGCAGAGCTCCTGTTCAAACACAAAAACAAGCGAGTTAAAACATCTTTTTGGAATTCAGAGGAAGCACAGCGATACAGTTAAACACCCTTGTGTATCGCTGCGACGGTGCAGAAACATATTTGAAAGATTCTGCTTGTTTGTGGGACTGCGTGCAGTTCTATCAGCGTACTGCCCAGCTCCTATAATGTGGCTGGCAACCTGCCATGAACTGCTGCGCGCCAGCAAAGGGGAGTACGTCTTTCTGGACTTTTACACCCGAGTCCAGAACAATCCCCCACTTACTGCCTCGTCGGTGCCGACCGGGCCGGTCTGGCTTTCGTGTGGTGTGGGAGGATTTCCACACCTGCACCGTCTCGACACCTATTGAGGGTAGGTTTACAAGGTTAATTCCCGGGATGGCGAGAATGGGGCGGCTGGGCTTGTACACTCTGGAGTTTAGAAGGATGAGAGGTTATCTTATTGAAACATATAAGATTGTTAAGGGTTTGGACACGCTAGAGGCAGGAAACGTTCCCGATGTTGGGGGAGTCCAGAACCAGCGGCCACAGTTTAAGAATAAGGGGTAAGCCATTTAGAACGGAGACGAGGAAACTCTTTTTCTCACAGAGCGTTGTGAGTCTGTGGAATTCTCTGCCTCAGTGGGAGGTGGAGGCCGGTTCTCTGGATACTTTCAAGAGAGAGCTAGATAGGGCTCTTAAAGATAGCGGAGTCAGGGGATATGGGGAGAAGGCAGGAACTGGGTACTGATTGGGGATGATCAGCCATGATCACATTGAATGGCGGTGCTGGCTCGAAGGCATAATGGCCTACTCCAGCACCTACTGTCTATTGTCTATTGTTTATTGTCTATTGTCTTTCTGCGGCCTTGGAGCTTGGAGATGACAAAGCCTCATTTCTCTCAGAGGGAGAAGGTTTTCCAACATCAAAGACTGCAGGCAAGTCCCTTTTGTTGCAGGAGAAGCAGAGAGAAACAGCTGGGAGTGTCTGTGAGGGTCAGCAGCTCGCCGGGGATCGCAGGAGAGCTGAGATAGCTGGGCGAAGAGGTAGTGACGCAGCAGTTTTGTGGGGGAGCCGCCATTATCAGCGTCCGAGGCAACAACACTCGCTGCCTCCCTTGAACTGTTCCATATTTTTTGTGTTTGGACACTGGCTGCGTGACATTTTTGACTGTCAGTACCTGTATTTTGACTGTCAGTTATGTTCTTTGTGTTTGTTTAATTGTAGTGCCTGAGACCATGCCGGGTCAGTACTCTGGGGAGCCAGGGCCTTCCAGGAGCTATGCCCAGGCAGCTGCTTCAGCTGCTTCAGCTACTCCTCTTGGGGCCTGGTTCCCCATGAAGAACCTGCCTTTTGAAAATGGGGTAAGATGTTACTTGCCCCCCCAGATCAACCTGGAGGACTGCTCAGCTGCCAAGGCCATAACGGCCAAGCCCGCAGGCGTTCTGTACGTGGGCAAAATGATCGGGAAGGTCGTTCTCTTCCTTGAGTCTGTTGAGGGGGTGATCACAGCCGTGAGTAAAGGGATCACAGTGGGGGGAGTTTTCTTGCAGGTCGACCCCATAGGGTCCATCGCACAGCGGGTGGTCTTGTCCAACGTCCCACCCCGCATTACAAACGAGGCACTCTTTCCCACCTTCACACCCTGGGGAAGGTACTGTCGGACATCACCCCGATATCCCAGGGGTTCCGCAGGAAGGAGCTGCGACATGTTCTTTCCCTCCGGCGCCAGCTGATGATGTTGCTGGACCGGGAGGAGGAAGTTGGACCATCTTCTGGACATCGGAGCACCCAAGGTGCCATGCCTGTAAAGGAGTGGGGCATATTCGGAGGAATTGCCCCAAATCGCAGGCAGAGTCCTCCGCTTCCAGTGCCACTAATCCCCCTCTCCTCCCTGCTCCCACCCCCCCTGTAGTTCAGTCAGGGAACCCTGGGGTTGTGCAGAGCGCAGGTGGGGGTGGGGAGGGTCAAAATAAGGGGGGGCAAGGTGGCAAAGAAGGTGAAGCACCTGGGGAACAAAACCCCCAGGGACAAGAATGTTCTACCCATCCCATCACCTCCCGTTAGGGAGTCTGCTGGCCCCATAATCCATCCGGGGGCGGTGGGGATCGGGCGGGAGTAGGGGGTGCCACAGAGGAAGGTTGCTCAGGTGACCCCAGAGACAGTGAGCTCCTCTCCATTGCAAAAGAGAAGGAGGAATCTCTCTAGGGCAGAGCGGAAGGGGGACGGATGGGAATCCTCCAGGGGGGAGGGGAGTACTGTGGTGAAGGAAGACTCCCACCCTCTGGTTCGGGCCCCGGTCCCATGTTCTGGAGGGAATTGTGGGGAGGGTGGCGATGGGGACCACTCGGGTGATATGGAGCAGGGGGAGTTTCCTGTTGGGGAGGGAGCCCTGCATCATGCATCTGAGGAAGCCCAGGAGCAACCCACGCAGGATGAGGCGCAGAGCACGCCTCTGGAGGTAGAGACTGTAGGTGGGGAGGGGGTTGGGGAAACCAGCCCTTCTCTCCCTCAGGACCTGGCTCCAGAGGGACTCCCTGAGTCTGGTGCACCAGAGTTCACTCTGGGCCCAACTGGGGGAGGGATAGTCGCCCCACTGTCGATGGTCTTGACTCCCCGGGTACATCTGGGGAAGGCCCCTCTGCCACTGGCCCCAGGGTTGGGACTGAAGTGGAGGAGAGACAAGCGGGTGGGGAAGAGGCAACCGCTGCACAGGGTGAGGCAGGAGTATCGAGCGCTAAGGCTGTGTCCGGGGATGGCAATGGTGTCTCCATCTGCAGTGAGCAGGTGGAAGGGGACTCCTCGGACAATGAATCAATGGATGTTCTCAATCCCCCCCGACGCCACTCCATTCATTTCAGTGGAGGAAATCCGCGAGTTCATCACGGCCACCAAAGGAGCCCAACATCGGCCCAGACTGGCCTCCCTCCAGTGGCCAAACCTATACGAGCTCACCAGCTCGCTGAACCACATCCTCAGAAGGAGAGGGAGGGACAAGGGGATGAAGTGGGTGAAGTGGAACGATCGGCGTCAGCTCAAGTCCTTCTTGGACGACATGGAGAAGGTGGCCAAGACCAAGAACAGTGTCGTTCCTATTGAGGGTTGAGGGACCAGTAGAGCGTCCCTTGTAGCCAGGGTCCGGAGAGCAAGAAGCGCCGCCATTCCACCTAGGGTCCGCAAGGGGAGGAGCGGCTCTGCTGTCAGTGACTGAAGGACAGGTGACGGAAACTAGGGAGCAGGCAGGGCTGAAGATGTCCTAGTTGGGTTGCTCCTAGTCCTGGCCAAGTAGGCCATCCGCGAGTCACGGCGCCAGGTGGAAGAGGGCTTTGCCCGAGTCAGATGCTTGCCCCTTTACGGGGTTGTACAGTAGTTATTAGAATATTTGTAAAATAGTTGTTTGATGATTTTGTAACATGGTGGTGGGTATGTCACCACGGTTTTGATTTTTTTGGGGTTTTTGTATCGTGTTGGAATTTAAATAAATTATTTTTGATACAAAAAAAACTGGTTACCATGCTGTCAGATCTGGGTCTGTGCACATCCCTCAGCAATTGGATCCTCAACTTCCTTATCCACAGACCACAGTCTGTCCCTATTGGTGGAAATGTGTCATCCTCGATAACAATCAGCATGGGAGCACCACAAGTCTGCGTGCTCAGCCCCCTGCTGTACTCACTCTATACTCAAGACTGTGTAGCTGGACTTAGTGCGAACTCCATCATCAAGTTCGCCGACGACACCACTGTTGTGGGACGAATCACTGATGGGGACGAGTCGGAGTATAGAAGTGAGATCGACCGATTGACCGAATGGTGCCAGCACAATAACCTGGCTCTCAACACCAGCAAAACCAATGAACTAATTTTGGACTTTGGAAGGGGTAGGATAGGGACCAACAATCCCGTTTATATCAACAGGACGATGGTGGAAAGGGTCAAGAACTTCAAATTCCTGGGCGTGCACATTTCCGAAGATTTTTCCTGGTCCCAGCACACTGATGCAATTATAAAGAAAGCGCCTCTACTTCCTGAGAATATTTCGCAGAGTCAGTATGTCAAAGAGGACTCTCTTGAACTTCTACAGGTGCACAGTAGAGAGCATACTGACTGGTTGCATGGTGGCTTGGTTCGGCAACTTGAGTGTTCAGGAGCGGAAAAGATTACATAAAGTTGTGACCACTGCCCAGTCCATCATCGGCTCTGACCTCCCCACCATCAAAGGGATCTATCGCAGTCGCTGCCTCAAATAGGCTGCCAACATCATCAAAGACCTACACCATCCTGGCCACGCACTCATCTCTCCCCTACCATCAGTTAGATGGTACAGGAGCCTGAAATCTGTTACATCCAGGTTGAGGAACAGCTCCTTCCCCACAGCCATCAGGCTGTTAAACTCGCCATCAAACAAAGTCTGAACTATAACAGCCTATTGCACTTTATCTGTTTATTTATGTGTATATATATGGTCTATGCTATATAGACACATTGAACTGTTCTGTATTTCTGCTTACAATACTCCATACGCCACCAGGGGCGCCGGGGAGATGGCAACCCTGCCGGCCGATTGTTCGTTTTTTCTTTCTTTTTGTCATTTTTTAGTGCATTAAAAGTTTGTTTGAATGTTCTTCGGTATGTTTTATGTGGGGGGGAGGGGGGAGGGGATCAGGGGAAACTTTTTTTTTTCAAGTTCTTACCTTGCCGGAGATGTGATCAATTTTCAGATCACATTCTCCGGGCTCTGCGGCCTACCATCGCTGGAGCTGGGAGTCGCCTCGGACTGTCGCGAGCCCCCATCGCGGGGCGCAGACTTAATATCAGAGCAGATCCCTTGCCTGGGATCGCTCCCACCGCGACCACTGTGGACTTACCATCTAGGGCTCGCAGTCTCGGTAGAGGCTAGTCGGGAGCTCCAACGCCGCGGAAGGCTCGACCAGCCCCGACGCGAGGTTCGATCGCCCGGCGCAGGGGAGCTGACATCCCCCCGATGCAGGAGCTGAGTGCCTCGATGCGGAGGACCTGAACGCTGCCAGCTACGGGAGTCAAGACCGTCCCGTCAACGGAGGCCTCGAGGCCCCCGACCGGGGAAGAACAAAAGGAAGGACTTGAACTTTATTTCTCCTTCCATCACAGTGAGGAATGTATAGGAGTCACTGTGGTGGATGTTCATGTTAAAATTTGTTTTTGAGTGATTTGTTGCTTTTAATTGTATGAGTGACCTGGCCAATGAAATTCCTCGTATGTTGCAAAACATAAGTGTGATTCTGATTCTGATTCTGTTGTGCTGCAGCAAGCATGAATTTAATTGTCCTATCTGGGACATGACAATAAACTCTCTTGACCAGACTTTAAGTGGCCCTTATATGCATCTTAACTGGGAGCATAAAAAAAGAGAGCAAATTCAAATGATTCCTAAAATATACAGGAAACAAAGAGGGGGAAAGAAGTTGAAGACACCAATGAAGCGAGAAAAGAAACAGATTCAGGCAGACATTGATGCCTTGTGGTTGGCATACAGTGAGGAGGAGAAGTACAACAGAGCAGAGGGAGAAATACAACACGGCGGCACGGTGGCACAGCGGTAGAATTGCCGCCTTTCAGCGCCAGAGATCCAGGTTCAATCCTGGCTTTGGGTGCTGTATGTAAGGAGTTTGTACATTCTCCCCTTGGCCACCTGGATTTTCCCTGGTTTCCTCCCACACTTCAAAGACGTACAAGTTTCTAGGTTAATTGGCTTTGGTAAGAATTGTAAATTGTCCCAAGTATGTAAGATAATGTTAGTGTACGGGGACCGCTGGTTGACGAGGACTTAGTGGGCTGAAGGACCAGTTTCTGTGCTGTATCTTTAAACTAATTTAAAAAAAAGCTAAGCAGCCAGAAGGAAGGGAATTATAAAAAGAGGCAGACTGAAAGACCGGAGGCATGCAGTAGGAGACGACAATAGAAAATATCTCACCAGTCAAAAATGAGAAAGTCAAACAGAAAGCTCTAGCTTTAAGTATCATCTTAGCCATCACACCTATCTCCTATGTTGCCATTCTCAAAGACAATAAAGATGGTGTCTAGCTACATGTTCCATTCACGCACATGGTCTGTCAGGATCCCTGACTTCCCACATCCTGCAGGAGAAGTACTCCAATGCCCTAACTACCACCTCTACTGCACTAAATCCATGAAAGAGTCACTAAAGAAAACCAG
Organism: Malacoraja senta; assembly: GCA_038087875.1. NCBI lineage: Eukaryota > Metazoa > Chordata > Chondrichthyes > Rajiformes > Rajidae > Malacoraja > Malacoraja senta. The sequence goes on along the minus strand of CM075977.1, from coordinate 88,366,471 downwards.
GCCATACCTCATCCTGCCATCGCCCTGCGCTCAGCCTCTCTGCCCAAGCCACAAGAGCCAAAACCTCAGTACTTCCTCTCAAATACAGCACTTGCATCTCAACATGCAACCTTCCCCAATAGGTGCTCTGCTGATGTCTGCCACCCTTTTATACCAAGGGTTCCCAACCAGGGGGTAAATTCTGCCTACCCAGGGGGTAAATTTGTTGATTCTGGATTTGTACATATATTTTCTCATTGACCGACTGTACTTGATTCTGGTATACCAGTATCTGTTCATCATTAGTTGTTCATAAATAAGTGAAATATCATTGTTATGTGCTATTAAAGTTGCCAGGGGTAAACGGGATGAAAAAGATCGGGAACCCTTGCTTTATACCCTTTTACACAGGCTGGTGAATCTGTGGAATTCTTTGCCACAGAAGACTGTGGAAGCAAATTCAGTGGATGTACTGTATTTAAGGCAGAGATAGATAGATTCTTGATTAGTACGGGTGTCAGAGGTTATGGGGAGAAGGCAGGTGAATGGGGTTAGGAGGGAGAGATAGATCAGCCATGATTGAATGGCGGAGTAGACTTGGAAGGGTTGAATGGCCTAATTCTGCTCCTATCACTTATGATCTAAGATCTTATGACCATCTAGACCAATCTCTTCAGGATGCTTTTAAATCTACCGCGCTGTTCCACCTCTCAGCTGCTCATGCAACAGTAAAATCAAACTGGGCTCTCGTTAATGGCTGATCTTTAAATAGACCAGACAAAGTGATAAAGAAATGGGCTCTTTCAACGCTGTAATGGAAGAAATAAAATGGAATGAATTTGGTCCAGAACAGGAAGTAACAAAGTTAATAAAGAAACGATAGGGGATTAAATTTTTTATATAAACTGGGAAAATAAAAGTGATTTATAGAATGAGCTCTTAAGAAACAGAAGCGGGAGCAGCCATTTAGCCTCTCATGGCTGCTAACCCATTAACCGAGATCATCATGTGTGGTAAGGAACTGCAGATGCTGGTTTAAACACAAAGAGCTGGAGGAACTCAGCGGGTCTCAACCCGAAACCTGAAGATGGGTCTTGACCCGAAATATCACCTAGTCCTTTTCTCCAGAGATGCTGTCTGACCCACTGAGTTACTCCAGCTTTTTGTGTCTAAACACAATCATCAGCTTTTTTACCTTTCTACTACCTTCCCGCACTTACTCCGCGATCTCTTGATTTCCTTAACATATAATTCAGTTCAGTGTTCTGGATTGATACATCAATAAACCAAATGGAGAATTGGATAACTTAGAACATAAATAAAATCAATTAAAGGTAAGCCAAATGTTCAAAGCTTGAGCAAGACATTTTGCATCTTCACAGAAGGATCAATAGGTGCATCAAAAGTAAAAGTAAAACCAAGAATTTAATGACACTGAGGAACTTAAGCAACTATTATCACCAAAAAGAAAGTACTGCATAAATTGAAGGAATCAATTTTGAACGAGTGCCTTGGACCAGATATTTGGCATACCAGATATCAACACAGGAAAGTTGCATCAATATTAAATGTATCATTGACGGACTTCCCAAAAACATTTATTTCTGGAATGTTCTGGGCAAATTCGAAGGTAGCAAATTTAGGAAATGAGGTATGCAAAAATATAGAACTAAAACCAGTTTAGACACCGTAAATTTATTTGATTTATATATATATTTTTTTTTAATCACAATATGTCACATCTGTGTGTTTTTTCTTCAAGGACAATCGCGCAGGAGAACTACCAAGGAAGTCTATAATAGAAATACTCCCAAAATAACCAGAGTCCGGAGGTATGAACGCACCACAATAATTAAGGTCATTAAAATTGGTAAAAATGCATGACGACAATCAAAAGAAAATAGGAGGAATCACATTATGTAGTTGGAATATAAGGGGGATTAATGAACCTATTAAAAGGGGCAAGATACTAGCTCAGTTGAAATCATACAACACGGACATAGCGTTTCTACAGGAAACACATCTTAAACAGCAAGATCAGACAAGACTGAGGGCGAACTGGATAGGCCAAACATTTCACTCTTCATTTACCTCCAAATCTAGAGGTACTGCAATTATTATTCGTAAAGGAATTCCATTTAAATCAAAGAACACTATTTTAGATAAGGAAGGGAGATATCTTATAGTAGCAGGGGAGATCAATAATATGCCAATTACGCTGGTAAACATATATGCGCCCAACTTTGATAACCCTCAATTTTTTAATAAAATTCTGAATATAATTGCAGAATCTAATTATCAAAATGTTATAATCGGAGGAGATTTTAATTGTGTTTTAGATCCTTATTTAGATAAATCGATGCAAAAACAAAAAGGTCAGACGAAATCTAAAACCAGTGAACTCTTACACACATATATGGAAAACACAAATATAACAGATGTATGGAGGATTGCAAACCCGACGGGAAGGGATTACTCGTTTTATTCAATGGTGCATAAAACATATTCACGGATAGACTATTTTCTAGTGGATACAAAATTAATTTCGCAATCTCTGAATCCTAAATATCATATTAATGCGATCTCAGATCACTCTCCGTTAACTTTTGTTCTAAAACTAGAAGGAATGTCTATGAATAAACCGTTCTGGAGGTTTAACTCACAAATTTTAAAAGACCCTCAAGGGAGTATCTATCTAAAAAAACAGATGGATCTATTTTTTGAGTTAAATGATACACCAGAGATATCCCCCACGTTATTATGGGAATCCTTCAAAGCATTTATAAGAGGAGTCATTATTTCATTTCAAGCTTATCAAAATAAAAAGAATAAGAATGAACAAAGACACTTAGAAGATCAAATAAAACAGTTAGATATAGATAATGCTAAAGACCCAACTATGGATAAACATAATAAAATACTACTACTGAAATTTCAGTTAAATAAATTACTGTCAGAGAAAGTTATAACATTATTTCAAATCACAAAACAAGAACACTTCGAATTCGGGGACAAACCCCACAAACTTCTAGCACGACAACTTAAAAAACGGGAAAAAGAGAATGCAATATTAAAGATTAAATCAGATAGAGGGGAAGTATTAACACTACCCAAGGATATTAATAAAAGATTTGCTCAATTTTACCAGAATCTATACACATCTAAAACGTCAATAGACAATAATAAAATCTCAGAATTTTTAGATAATTGTAATCTACCACAATTAGAACGCAGGGAACAAGAGGAACTGGGAGCACAAATTACTTCTAAGGAGATAGAAGACACAATAAAAACACTAAAAAATGGAAAAACACCAGGACCAGACGGATTCAGTAATGAATTTTATAAATCTTTTTATGATATAGTTACTCCACGATTACAAAAAATGTATACATATGCTTATAAAGAGCAAAACCTACCTGAAACACTAGCGGAATCAACGATCATATTAATACTTAAAAAAGATAAAAATATAGAAGAACCAGGATCATATAGAGCTATTGCTTTGTTAAATACGGATCAGAAAATAATAGCAAAAACATTAGCCAATAGATTAAGCAAGTATGTTAGTAGACTAATACATGAGGATCAAACAGGATTTATACCTAAGAGACACTCATTTAATAATTTGAGACGTTTGCTTAACATAATGCATTCACATAAATCTTATGACCAAGAGTTAGCTATCATCTCACTGGACGCAGAAAAAGCGTTTGATCAAGTAGAATGGGACTATATGATCAAAGTATTGCAAAAATTCCAATTGGGAGAAAACTTTATTGCATGGATAAAACTACTATATAACAAACCTACGGCTAGAATACTAACTAATAATATATTATCTTCAAAATTCGAATTATCTAGGGGCAACAGACAAGGATGTTCACTATCACCGCTGTTATTTGCTTTGGTAATTGAACCCCTTGCTGAAAAAATAAGAACACACTCGAATATTCACGGTTATAACACAAAATATTCAAACAACAAACTATCCCTATATGCTGATGATGTACTACTGTACATCACAAAACCACAAATTAGTATACCAAATATATTAAACTTAATTGAGGACTTTGGATCCTTTTCAGGATATAGAATAAATTGGAACAAAAGTGAAATTATGTCGATTAAACCAAAAGACTCAACACATCTCAGGAAATTCCCTTTTAAAATAGCTATGGAAAAATTCAAATATTTAGGAATTGAGATTACTAGAAATTACCATGATATGTTTAAAGCTAATTATAATCCCCTACTTAAGAAATTAAATAATCTGATTAAATTTTGGAAAACACTTCCGATGTCCTTAATAGGTAGGATAAATGCTATAAAAATGATTTTCTTACCACAAATCCTTTACCTATTTCAATCAATACCTATATATCTCCCAAAAAAGTTTTTCAAAAAACTGGACTCAGACATTACAAATTTTATATGGGATTACAAATCCCACAGAATACAAAGAACACACCTTAACAAACGAAAAGAGTTGGGGGGTCTAGCGCTCCCTAACTTTATGTATTATAACTGGGCAGTAAATATTAAAAATATGATTCACCTGCTGGACAATTCTGCCCAGCAGGTGGACTGGATTATAATGGAAAAAGGGGATTGCTCCCCGAATAATATAGGAGCGATTATTCTCTCTCCAATAAATTTGAATAATAAAAATTATAATAAAAATCCAATTATATATAGCACTATTAGAACATGGAAGCAAATAAAACAGAATCTAAAATTAAGAAACCTATCTCTCTTAATACCAATAGTCAATAACCCATCGTTTAAACCTTCAATCATAGATAAAGCATTTATACAATGGGAAAGAATGGGAATTAAAACGCTCGAAGATCTGTATGAATTAGAAAAATTACTATCATTCCAACAACTACAACTGAAATATAATTTGAAAAATAATCAATATTTTAAATATCTACAAATCTGTGACTATTTGAAAACACACACAAAAGATTATTATAATATGCCTTCCGACTTACTAGATGAAGCAATGAAGACAAAGGCGGAATCAGTTAATTTAATATCATACTTATATAATATCATCTTAAATATAGAAATACCCACAACAGATGGAATTAGAAGAGATTGGGAACAAGATCTAGGTATAAAAATTTCAAAAGAGAGTTGGGATAATCATTTATTACAGGTGCATAAATGCTCGATCAACGTACGACATACGCTTATCCAATTTAAAACATTACATAGATTATATTATTCAAAAACCAAACTAAATAAAATCTTTCCTAACGTCTCACCAATCTGTGATAAATGTATATGTCAAGAAGCTACCATAGCACATTCTTTTGTTTTTTGTACAAAAATCCAAAAATTCTGGTTTGAAATATTTGATATTTTTTCAAAATTAATCAAAATAAAACTGGTACCAAAACCAGAATGGATTATTTTTGGAATATCGGAAGGTATTCCTGAATTAAACGTGTATCAGAAGAATTTACTCAATTATGGGCTAATAATGGGAAAAAAGCTTATACTTAAATTCTGGAAAAATGCGCCCACACCAACAATAAAAATGTGGACATCAAATATGTTGGAAACATTACATCTGGAAGAGATGAGATTCCTCCTAGTAGGCAAAGTAGATCAATTTCAAAAGACGTGGTCTACGTTTTTGGACCTATTACAAGCATGAGGTGCAAGAGTAATTTAGAAAAACAAATAAATAAATAAAAGGTATCTGGACCTGGTAATGGGGAGGTAAAATAAAAATAGACTTGGTTGGTAGTTCCTTCTCTATGAAGTATGGTATAAGAGTTATAATAGAGCGATTGTTCCTTCTTTCTTTCTCTTTTTTTTCTAGGGTCTATTTTCTAACTTTACTTCCTTCTCTAACCTCTTTTCTAAGGGGCTTTCTTTTCCCAACACTCTTTTGCACTTCACAACCTTTGCGCACTTTCTTCACTTTTCTTACTTCTTTCTTTTTCTTTCTTAAAGTTTAAAAAAGTGAAGCGGTACAAAAAATGTATTAATATATACGTGTTGTACATTACTGTAATCTACCGTACTTCTAAAAAAAAAAAAAAAAAAAAAAAAAAAAAATAAAAAAAAAAAAAAAAAAAAAAAAAAAAAAAAAAAAAAAAAAAAACCAGTTAGCTTGACAATTGTTGTCAAAATGCTGAAATCTGTCAATAATGACATGTTAAATGGGCACTTTGAAAAATCATAAAACACTTAGGTATTTGATAAGATTTTTATGGAGGGAAAATAGTATTTGACACATAGAATATGACTTTTAGAGGAGGTGGTTAGCAGCAATTTTAAGGGGCAACCGATCAAGATAGAAAATCTGTTTTTTTTTCAAAATTTGCCTCAAATTATTATTGCATAAAGCAAAGTCACGAGATTGATATTGACATCTCAGGAAAATGAGGGATTGGTTAGAGAATGGAAAGTAGCGTTTTGGAATGAATAGGTAATTTTCAGGTTGACTGAAGGCTACTAGTGCATTAACACAGGGGCCAGTAATGGGTCCTCAATCATTGTAATATATATCATAGAACAGGCCCTTTGGCCCTACTTGCCCACACCAACCAAGATGCCCCATCTACACTGGTCCCACCTGCCTGCATTTGGCCCACTTTTCTCCTCCTATCCATGAATATGTCCAAATGTCTATTGAAAAGTTGCTATAGTACCAGCTTCAACTACCTCCTGGCAGCTGCATTTCATATTCATATTAAATTATTCCCCTCTCACCTTAAACCTTTTTCCTTTGGTTCTTGATTCCCCTACTCCGGATAAAATACTCTGTGCATTCACCCTATCAATTCCCTTCATGATCTAATGCACCTCTATAAGATCACTCCTCACCTCCTGTTTAAGAAAGAACTGCAGATGCTGGAAAAATCGAAGGTAGACAAAAATGCTGGAGAAACTCAGCGGGTGAGGCAACATCTATGGAGTGAAGGAATGGGTGACGTTTCGGATCGAGACCCTTCTTCAGATCTCCTGTTCTGCATGCTAAAATCCTAGCCTGCAATACCTCTCTCTATAGCTTAGGCTCTCGAGTCCTGGCAATATTCTCGTTAAGGGCATCACGGTGCTGTAGCATTAGAGCTACAGCCTTACAACACCAGCAACCCGGGTTTGATCCTGACTACAAGTGCTGTCTGTACGGAGTTTGTACGTTCTCCCCGTGACCGCGTGGGTTTTCCCCGACATCTTCGGTTTCCTCCCACGCTCCAAAGACATACAGGTTTGTAGGGGAATTGACTTGGTATAAATGTAAATTATCCCTAGTGTGTGTAGGATTGTGCTAATGTGTGGACTCAGTGGGCTGAAGGGCCTGTTTCCGCGATGTATCTATAAACTAAACTAAACTAAACTAGAAAATGGCGTCAAACTGTCGACACTGTATACTGTATTAGTGTACTACTGCAATACATTTGAACTGTATCTGAGATGCTTATCCAATATGTATCTAAGTGTTTATGTATAGTGATACTTGTAATGAATTGTATACAAAAATGAATTTCACTGAACCTCAGTACATGTGACAAATAAAGGGCCACGAAACCATGAACTAAACCCAACATTTAGTCCTCAAGGTCTTGGGAGTTCTGAATTTGAGGGGAGATTTGAAGGGGCAATGTTAGTGAAAGCAGTGAAATTGGAGGCATAACGACAAGAGACAAGGTGGAACAAAGAAAGGTAAAAGGAGAAAAAATGTGGAAATGGAATTGTTAAACCCTGTCTCAATTATATATCACTTATGCTTTTCCTGCAGATATTTGGTTTTAGTATCTAATTCTCTGGGACATCATATGCTCAATTGTAAAGTACAGCTGAGCAATTCCACACAATTGATTGATACTGCTATAAATAACAGCCAACCCTCAAAAGGATTTTAATGTGAAGATAAATAAATTCACTCATGTTCTTCTGAGGAAAGTTTCCCAGTGGAATCTACAAATACTATAGTAGACAAGTAAACACAAGACCTAAGTATTGATAAATTAATATTAAAAGTGCTACCTTGTAAAATTGTGTTAGAAAGGACAAAGAAAATGGTCTACATTGAACATCCTCATGGGTATTATGAGCTAAAATTTATTTCTTAATCAATACATTTCGACTTCCAATTTCATAAAATTTTCATGTTAATTGATATAAGATAATTATTTAGGTTGCAATTCCGAATGCAGCTGTCGTTTATGATAAACCATAAACCTGTCACAGCATTGCTTCCGTGCTTTATTGAATCATAATTTACTCCAGCAGTGAATGTAACAGCATTGGTTAATAGCCACAGCTACACATGTGCATTTAGGTTCTTAAAGTTTTACCTGATAATGTTGCAACTGGGAAAATCTAGCATTTGGGACAGAGGAGAATAAGCAAGCCACTCCTCAGTCAATCCATTTCAAGGAACGCAAAATTAACATGAAATGAATGAGAAAGAAGTGCACATTATAGGGATTTAAGTAGCAAATCAGTCCAGGCAGGGAACAAAAGAGAGACAGAAAGATTATGTTAAAAGTGTGAAAGAAAAGGAAAAACACAGAAAATTACTTTTACATGTTATAAATCTCTAGCATCAATTAAAATCTGAAGGATGAGATGCTTGCTTGTAATAGTTAGTGTCCATCCCCAGAGAGGCTGTTTGGTAGTAATTAACACTTACTATATCATTAGGAGGGTAATTAGATTGAAATGTACAGGGCTTCAATCTCTCTGTAGAGTTTAGTTATTTACCGCACACTGCAGCAACTTAACACCGATCAATGTATTTCAAAGACAAGCCAGGCAGTGAGATGCTATTTTTATACAGCTCAGAGTGGAGCAACACAACTCAAGTGGCAAATTTTGGATTTTGTGTTTAATCATCATTTACTAGTCCTCACCTGAAGTTGCCGTGGCACTTTTGCATAAAGAATGGTGAGTACCGTGATTTTCATTATTATAATTGCAGTAAATTATGACCTATTCTGCACGCCTGTAAATCCCCTGGGCTTTTGCTCATGGACTCTAAGGACAGGCGCACAAAGGCAGCTGGAAGGTCTGTGTAAAATGTGAGACTTGGCTCAAAATAATCAGAAACAGGAATGGAACAAATAAAGCTTTTGGAAAGCCAGAATGTATCCTGGAAAAACAACACAGTGTTTTCAAATTGAAACCGAAAATCATCTGCACAGCGGTAACCTAATTGTAAGCAGTCAGCATGGA
>CM075977.1:88305060-88357091 GCA_038087875.1 Malacoraja senta | reverse complement strand
TGGCCCCAACTATAGTGACCAACTTCTACAGATGCGCCATAGAAAGCATTTTATCAGGATCTTTACCAAAGCCAATTAACCTATAAATCTCAATGTCTTTGGAGTGTAGGAGGAAACCGTAGCACCCAGGAAAAACTCATGCGGTCATGGGGAGAATGTACAAGCTCCATGCAGACAGCACCCGTAGTCAGGATCGTACCTGGGTCTCTGGCTCTGTAAGGCAGCAACTGTTTGAGAAAACAGTTGATCTTTGCACACAGCATGATATCATCAAATTGCAAGTTGTTTTAGCAACTTAACCAAGATAATTGAATCCAAACAACATGTCCTTAAAAAAGAATGCAGAATAAAATCAGAAGAATGTCATGCTGGGATTAATGAACGATATGAGATCTAGCATAACTTCCCCCTTCCCCCTTCCCTCTTCCCTCTTCCCCCTTCCCCCATCCCCTTCCCCCTTCCTCCTTCTCCCTTCCCCTTTCTCCTTCTCCCTTCCTCCTTCTCCCTTCCTTCTTCTCCCTTCCCCTTCCTTCTTCCCCCTTCCCCTTTCCCCTTCCTCATTCTCCCTTCCCCCTTCCCCGTTCCCCCTTCCCCCTTCCTCCTTCTCCCTTCCCCCTTCCTACTTCTCCCTTCCCCCTTCCTCCTTCCCCCTTCCCCCTTCCCCCTTCCCCTTTCCTCCTTCCTCCTTCCTCCTTCCTCCTTCCTCCTTCTCCCTTCCTCCTTTTCCCTTCCCCTTCCCCTTCCCCTTCCCCCTTCCCCTCGACTGCCCAAAAAACATAGGCTTAAATGCTAAAAGCATCCACCCTAATTTTTATTTGAAACCTTGATAATACTATTTGATCCATTAACAGATGCCTAGTTTATGATCTATCATCTAAATATCTCTGTTGATTGTGGGGACTTTGAGCCACCACAAATCACAGGCCTACACCCCAGGAGATCCCAATGCTATTACCCATTTCCCTTCACCATGAAGAAGGGACCTGGCCTGAACCCTCACCTGTCCATGTTCTGCAGAGATGGTGCCTGACCCTTTGATGTATTCCAGTACTTTGTGTCTTTTTACCTAAACCAGCATCTGCAGTTTGTTGTTTCACCATCTTTTCCTTACCCAACTTTCTTGGACAGCAGTAGGCAGAAGGCATTCTTTGGTCAGAGGGTGGTGAATCTGTGGCATTTATTGCCACAGACGGCTGTGGAAGCTAGGTCAATGGATAATTTTATGGGGGTCATTGACTAATTTTTGATTATTACGGGTGTCAGGGGTTATGGGGCGAAGGCAGGAGAATGGGATTGTGAGGGAAAGAAAGATCAGCCATGATTGAATGGCGGAGTAGACTTGATGGGCCAAATGGCTTTATTCTGCTCCTAGAACGTATGAACTTAAGGTTTCCAATAAGGACCCCTGGAGGTGGTTGGTTTACAAGGTTAGAGCACAGTTCAAAAAGACAACATTTTGTAGTTTGCCCTGTTGTTCTGTTGTTGTCTGCCCCTGCAGTGGTTTTAAACTGAGAACTTCCTACCAGTAAGACCTCACATATTTTTTCGCCCTAACAGCTGTATTTCAGACCCTGTCCAACTTAGGTCAAAATCCGTCTTAGCTCGAGCTATGCAGTAATGTTCTACTCCAAATGTTGTCGAACTGTGTTGTCGGACATAATCATTAGCGGAACTTGTCGAAGACTGTGCCTGCGGGCTATTGGAAATCTTTGCAGCTGCAAGCAAAATTTTGCAAGTACGTACTGTAAGCCCGATGTTACCTTCCTCCACTGGTGGCTCAATTAATCCATTTTACACTTGTCCCTCTGGTCAGACAAAAGGCTTCCAACTGTTGCTTTTCACTGTGCAGCAGCAACACTCATTCTTAAATCTGCACCAACCCATTTTTATAGTTAGACTAGACCAAGTGAAGACCCGTTGGGTCTGTTCCCCCAACGTGTGGTTGTGGGGGAGGGGGGCTGGGGGGGGCGGCATGCGGCGTCACACACACTAACTACCCCCCCCCCCCCCCCCCGCACACACGCTAACTACCCCTTGGCGTGTCTAGAGAGGGAGGGGGGTAGAGAGTGAGGGATTAGAAAGAATGTGGAGAGACAGAGAGAAAGGGGAAGAGACAGAAGGGCAAGAGAGAGGGAGAGGGGGTGGAGGGGAGGAGGAGAGGGAGGGTGGGTGAGGAGGGGTGAGAGAGATGGGAGGAGAGAGAGATGGGAGGAGAGAGAGAGGGAGGAGAAAGAGGGGGAGAGAGAGGGAGAGAGTAGGGGCTGAGAGGGGGGAAGGGAAGGGGGGAGAGAGGGGTAGGGAGGGGGAGGGGGAGGGAGGATGTGGAGGGGATGGGGTGGAAGGAAGGGGGTAGGGGAGGGGTGGAGGTGAGAGGGGAAGGGTGGTTGGGGATGGCAGGTGGGTGGGGGAGAGAGAGCGGGAGGGAGAGAGAGAGGGGGAAGAGAGAGAGAGGGAGGGAGGGAGAGAGAGAGAAGGGGAGAGAGGGAGGGAGAGGGAGAGGGAGAGAGAGAGAGAGAGAGAGAGAGAGAGAGATGACCTGGCAGGCTGGGGGGCGGGGCCAGGCAGGGCCAGGAAGCAGGTGGAAGGGTCAGGCAGGGCCAGGAGGCAGTTGGTCCAGGTGCAAAGGTATTGTGAGGTCAGCAGCTGGGCACACACACTAACCACCCCCCCCCCCCCACACACACACACACACACAGCGGGTCCGATCTAAGCTGGCAATGAAGACAGCAATTTTTTTTTTTTTTAACTGTCTTTGAAATTAAAAGTTAATGTTAAGAATTAGTGATGTTAAGTGAGAAATAAGTAAATTCAATTCAATGAAAAACAATGGAATCAACAACCTGGTAGGCTGGGGGGGCGGGACCAGGAGGCAGGTCGGGGGGGGGGGGCAGGGTCGGGCGATGCCAGGAGGCAGTTGGTCCAGGTGCAAAGGCATTGTGAGGTCAGCAGCTGGGCAACCTTAATATTTTTTTTTTAATGTCAGTTTGGTGATAATTTTAGTAAATATCTCGGGAAATAATCGACCAAATTTATAGAGGATTGGATTTTTGAAATCATAAGGAAATTTTCTACCAGAAGATGTAAAAAATGTCACTGTTATTGTAATGTCAGCAGCTGGGCAGCGGTCAGATTTAAAAAAAAGGTTAGATTGGTCAACAATTTTAATAAATAATGTACGAAAAGTACAGAGGAGTGGATTTCTAAACTCACAAGGAATATCTCTACTGAAATATGTTAAAAATTTCCCGTTTCGGAGTCTGGTTTTCGAGGAGATACGTTTCACATGCAAAATGACGCACACACGCGCACGCACGCACGCACGCACGCACGCACGCACGCACGCACGCACACACACACACACACACACACACACACACACACATGTGGGGGAGAGAGGGAAGGGGGTGGGGGAGGGACGGGGGTGGGGCAGGGAAGGGGGAGAGGGAAGGGGGTAGGGGAGAGAGGGATGGGGGTGGGAGGAGGAGAGGGAGAGGGTGAGGAGAGGGAGATGGAGAGGGGGAGGAGAGAGGGATGGGGTAGGGTGAGAGGGATGGGGAGGGGGAGAGAGGTGGGGGGGAGGGGGGAGGGATGGGGAGGGAGGGGATGGGGAGGGAGGGGATGAGGGAGATGGGGAAGGGGAGGGAGGGGGAAGAGTGTGGAGGGAGGGTGAGAGGGGTGGGGGAGAGAGGGGAAACAGTGGGGGAGGGAGAGTGGAAGGGGAAGTGGTAGGGACAGTCCATCTGTTCCCCATTCCCTATCACCCCCAATCCTCTTTCTCTATTCCCACACACGTGATGACGCGCTTCGACACTGGCTGCGAGGGTGGGGGGGAGGGGCTGGGGCTGGGGCTGCTGCAAAGGCATATGTAAATGGATTCATTCCGATTGGACATATGTGAGCATTGGACATTGTGACATCACACGATGGAACGTTCACCAACATTCTATGGGTGAGAGCTGTTTTGTTTTTACATTTTGAAATTTGGGGGTGGAGGGGAGGGGGAGAAGGATTTTATTTAAAATGTGTACATAAACATGACGAAATTTAATCAGGAGTGGATATTTGGAATGAAAAGTGAAATCTCTACCGAAATGGAAAATATCTAGGCGTTTATGCATGTGGTGTTGGCGTAGCAACGAATCAGAGGAAGGCTGGCACCCACAAGACAGGCAGAAACACAGCCAGAAACATACACACACAGAGTTTTAAATATAGATAGATATGATAGATAGATGAAGGCAACATAGATAAATCTGCACATAATAAGCCAATTGAGAAAAGTGCAAACAGACAGGTAACTGGAGTATTGAACCTTCCTTTTTGCAGCAAAGAACAGAAAATGCTGGTTCCCAAGAAGCAAACTTTGCTAGCAGCCTGGGAGTGTACAACAAGTTGTGTGAATGATTCAGATTCTACATAGAGTGGTGCGCTTACAGTTTTATCCTCAACTGGTTCAATGTGCTTTTGTAGTAGGGTCCCAACCGGAAACATGACCTTTGAGATCCAAAGAGTGGTCACCTGTTCACACGGAAGGTGGCGGGTGTTTGGAACGAGCTGCTGGAGGAGGTAGGTGATGCAAGTGGTATTGCAATGTTTAAGAATCATTTGGACAGGTACATGGATAAGACAGGTTTAGAGCGATATGGGCCAAACACAGGTAAATGGGACTAGTGTAGCTGGGACATAACCATATAACCATTACAGCACGGAAACATGCCATCTCGGCCCTTCAAGTCCGTGCCGAACACTTTTTTTTTTTTTTTTTAATATATATATTTTTTTAACTTCCCCCTAGTCCCATCTACCTGCACTCAGACCATAACCCTCCATTCCTTTCCCGTCCATATACCCATCCAATCTGTTTTTAAAGAATAAAATCAAACCTGCCTCCACCACTTCCATTGGAAGCTCATTCCACACAGCTACCACTCTCTGAGTAAAGATGTTCCCCCTAATGTTACCCCTAAACTTCTTTCCCTTAATTCTCAAGTCAATGTCCCCTTGTTTGAATCTTCCCTACTCTCAATGGGAAAAGCTTATCCACGTCAACTCTGTCTAACCCGCTCATCATTTTAAAGACCTCTATCAAGTCCCCTCTTAACCTTCTGCGCTCCAAAGAATAAAGACCTAACTTGTTCAACCTTTCTCTGTAACTTAGTTGCTGAAACCCAGGCAACATTCTAGTAAATCTCCTCTGTACTCTCTCTATTTTGTTGACATCCTTCCTATAATTAGGCGACCAAAATTGTACTCCATACTCCAGAATTGGCCTCACCAATGCCTTGTACAATTTTAACATTACATCCCAACTTCTATATTCAATGCTCTGATTTATAATGGCCAGCACACCAAAAGCTTTCTTTACCACCCTATCTACATGAGATTCCACCTTCAGGGAACTATGCACAGTTATTCCTAGATCCCTCTGTTCAACTGCATTCCTCAATTCGCTACCATTTACCATGTACGTCCTATTTTGATTTGTCCTGCCGAGATGTAGCACCTCACATTTATCAGCATTAAACTCCATCTGCCATCTTTCAGCCCACTCTTCCAAATGGCCTAAATGTCTCTGTAGACTTTGAAAATCTACTTCATTATCCACAAAACCACCTATCTTAGTATCATCTGCATACTTACTAATCCAATTTTCCACACCATCATCCAGATCATTGATGTACATGACAAACAACAGTGGACCCAACACACACCCCTGAGGCACCCCACTAGTCGTGGGCAAGTTGGGCTGAAGGGCCTATTTCCAAACTGTATGACACTATCTCTATTGCTCTCTGAGTCTGAGAAGGGGTTTAATCTGAAATGGCACCTATCCATGTCCTCCAGAGATGCTGCCTGTTCAATTTTGTGTTCTACACTGGATTCCAGCATCTGCAGTTCCTTGTGCCAATAATATCTGGAGATGGAAGACAATGTTGAATATACACAGGCGTTAAATGCTATAGTGAGAGAACATAAGAAAGCCAAATTCCTGATGGAACTTGATCCTTGAAGTAATTTGTTCACAACTTAGTCGATGTGAAAAATGCTAGAGATATCTTGTTTGCAGAAACAGTTTGGAGACTTTCACATTGCAACATGTGCAACAGTATTTTCTGGTGAATGCCATTCAATATCCTCATGGGAATCATCAAGATGAATTACTTCTTCTTCTTTCCGTGTCCATCTTGTTACAAATGTTGACCCCGCTGTCATCGTCCGTCCTGAAAAGGGCACAAGCTTCCAGCGATAATCAGTGGAAACCATCACTTGTCGCAATAGATGATGGTGGTAGCAGAATTAGCTCAGGATACTTCCAGTTTCCAGCCCCACGACGTGCACGCTTCTGCTATTGGATTACTAAGGCCCCATATGATATGATCAGACTTTGAGTGAATGGGTCAAGATAGACAAGTATCCACAAGAAGCTTTACTGCCATTCTATGATCATAGGTTTGCATATCCAACTGACCAAGAATATCTAAAATTGTAAATATTCAGTAGTCATTGCAAGGTTTCTCAGCTAATAGAATATAGATATGCTAAATTGCAAATAGACTGGAATTGGCAATAAGAATATCTTTGCTATTACTTTGTATATTGGCTGAACATTGATGAAGTGCTGGAGAACAGCATGTCCATGTATACAGTGTGCCAACATTCTCTGTGGAAATGGCCAACTCAAGCATTCCAGTGAGCTCATGTCAGTTTTTTGTCGAAAAGGGACTGAACATTTTCCTAAGCTCTTAGATGTGCACTTAAAATAGTTTGAAGGTAGACGGTTGCAGCTAGTTGTTTGGAAGGTGAATATACCAATGGAGAGTTTTCATACATGGGAGACTACAGAATAGATGCCTGACAATGGATTACTGTTCACTTCACATTTATTTCCAAATTTTATCCCGTCAAACATCATCAAACATTTATTGATTTCTCTGTAAATTTCTGGTTTCCAACAGGTAAAGGAGAAACCTGAGAGAAACAATTGTTCCAAGCTTACTCAAGCTTCTTTACAAATTAATAATTAGCTATATTTTTCTTTTAGTACCATACAACGACTTTATTTTAGTCTGGCATCACCGTCTTAAATTAATACGTCCGAGAGGGGAGAGTTGAAAGGGCAACAGATGAAATAAAGAGCAATTGACAGAGGAAGAAAAAAGCAGTTAGAGTTAGCAGAAAAATGACTCAGCAATGGGACCAGGGTGA
Source organism: Malacoraja senta (assembly GCA_038087875.1). Classification (NCBI taxonomy): domain Eukaryota; kingdom Metazoa; phylum Chordata; class Chondrichthyes; order Rajiformes; family Rajidae; genus Malacoraja; species Malacoraja senta. The sequence continues at coordinate 88,349,885 of CM075977.1, read as the reverse complement.
AGTTGTCCAAATCTGCACTTCAAACAAGTACTTGGCCCATATTGGAAGTCATGTCAAAAACATTCATTTTGATGAGATGATCACAGCAAGAGATGTACAACTCAGTGCTTAAGGAAAGGATGATGATGGATTTATTCCTAGCCTCAATGAAAAAGTCAACAACTGTTCAAGTCAAAAGGTTATATGTTTCTCAGTGCCAATAGCAAATGTGGCAGAGACAAGCACCCATTTGAGAACATATAGAATGCCGGAAATCTACAGAATAGAGAATATTAAATTTTTTAACTACATGCTTATTTTCCATTTGCTAACCATTTTTAACTCCCCTTCCCATTCTCATAATGATCTTTTTGCCCTTACCTGCTCTACTGCCAGAATGAGTCCACATGCAAACTGGAAGATTTGCAGATTTGCAGCATCTACAACCCAAGCGTGTGAACACTGAATTCTCAAATTTCAAGTATTATCCCTCCCCAATCTTCCTTGTCTTCACCCTCCCATCCACCCAGCAAACATATTTCTCCCACTATCTCCTTCAACCTCTTCACCCGACTCCTTCCCCTCTACTCATCTCCTTTCTCTTCCATTTCCTGAGAATCATATTTATTTTTTATCCCCCTTTATCCCCCTTCCCTATCCACTCCACCCTGGCTTTGCAATTCACTCCTCCTCTTCTTTCCTGATTTGACACTTTTTTGTTTCCTTTTCGCCTCTAGCCTCACCTCTCTATTCCAGCTTTCTCCTCAAGATTTCATCATTTTGAAGAAGGGTGCCAGCCCAAACTGTTGTCACTCCATTGTCTCCACAGATGTGCCTGATCCTCCTGAGTTCCTCCAGAACTTAATTTTAAGCTCCAGATTCCAGTGAGATTCCAGACTCTGTAGTTTCTGCATCTCCATACACATTTTGCTTCTGAGAGTAAATTTTCCTTCTGGGGTAAATTTGACTTCTATTTTCCTGCCCATATATTACATACTTAACCTTCCAACACCAACAGAAAATTAAATCAAGAGTCAAGTTAAAGTACCTGTCCCACTTAGGCTATTTTTTAGGTGACTGCCGGCGACTAGGCTGTCTCCATATGGTCGCTGGGGTATCGCCTGTATGGTCATGAGTCGTCTCCTCAGTCCTCCTCAAAGAGTTGTAGTGTCTTTCTGGTCGCCGCTGGATTTTCAACATGTTGAACATTTTTCGGAGACAGTCGGCGACAGTGGGTTTGACGCCAATGAGCGTAGCTTGACTTCTCCTGATGTAGGTGCTGTTGTAGTTGTCGCCAGGTTAACGTAAGTTGTTGCCAGGTTAACGTAGTTTGTCGCCAGGTGACGTAGTTTGTCACCGGTGCTGACATTGTTGTTTTTTGTTGTTAAAGTAATGATTCTATTTCTAATTTTATGTCGAAGGGGGATCCAGTTGCCACTTTTTCGGTGACCTGCTACGATTATGACAGTCGCCGGCAGTTGCCTAAAAATAGCCTAAGTGGGACAGGCCCTTTATTCTCTGAGGCTTTACAGGCACATTAACACAACAAAGAAAGAAACAATACTCAATAATACAACAAATTATCGGTAACATTAGGTAACCAGATCATAACAGTGCAAACCAAAGTACATTGTGTGATCTATACAAAATCTGTAATAGCTTGTTGCTGAGGTAGAGTTGTGTTTAGGGTTGTGCAGTGTGGTTCAAAAGGCTGATGGTTACCCAAAAAAAAGCTGTTCGTGAACCTGAAGGTAATTAAAAGAAATATTGAGTAGTTGCCAATATTTTGACAAGATATTGCCAGTTTGGAAGATTATGTGATATCAAAAATATCGGCTCAATTTTTAATCACACTTTCCCGGCGGAAACTAGATTGCAAGAACATTTAAAATAGACTGGAAACATTTCTCATTCCTTCTTGGGCTGATCTGTTGGATTTTAAACTTGTAAGCAGCAGGAATGTCTGGAAGTCATCAAAGTCTGATGGGAAGACTGGCCTGTTGCCTGGACTGTAGAGTAGTTCTGGAGTCCTTGCCAGGCCAAAAGTGGACTGAGATCAGAAGAGATACAGTGCAGATAGACACAAAATGCTGGAGTAACTCAATGGGACAGGCAGCATCAGGGAGGTAGGCTTTCTGTGAATTCTCATGATGTTCCTTCTGGCCCAACAAGGGAGCCTTAGACTGTTGCTTCCTTAAACTGCTGCCCATATCCTGAGCATATTCTCTGCCAGATCAACTTGGTAGAGTCTGACTCTGCCCAGTCCCTAATGACAACTTCCTGATGCTTGGTTTTAATGGGTGGACAGCAACAATTTGCCAACTTACCAGCTGCTCTGGATGTAAACTTACCCAAAGGCATGTTAATGAGGCCAAGTTATCAAATTCAGCTGAAAATGGCTACTACCTTTCCCATAATACCTTGCTGCCTCCTAGCCTATGTTTCCAGCCAGTGCTTGAAAACAACTTCGGAGTACGAACTTTATAATAACCAGAAACTTCTGAAACAAGATCTGTTTTAATTTACAGTCACCTGGTGTTACATAGAAGGTAACCAATTTGTTTTGGCAGTGAATATTAGAAACAAAACCATCAAAATAAATCCAGTTTTAGATAACCTCTAATAATCCCCCACCCCATCCTCTCCCTTCCCCCACCCCCACTTTCTTGTCCCCCCTCCCCTCTGTGCCTGACCTAGACTTGCATCTATTTCTCGCCTCCCCTTCCACCTACATTCCTTCCAAATGCTGGACAATTCACGAGCCTTTGGTCACTTTTGTCTCACACATTTTTATTCATCTCTGGCCTTTGTCCCACCATCTACCTCTCAACACTGCCTCCCATCTGTGTTCACCTATTACCTGCCATGCTTTGTCCTGCCCCTCTTCTCTTCAAGCTTTCTTCCCCCTCCCCCACCCTACAATCAGTCTGAAGAAAGGTCCCGACCCGAAACGTCACCTACTCATGTTCACCAGCGATGCTGCCTGGCCCATTGAGTTACTCCAGCACTTCGTGACTCTTTATCCTTCATCAAAATCAGTGGCTCAGCTTTGAAAAGGTTCGTAGGTGAACCATTTTCTCCACCTATCAACCTAATGAATAAATCAATCTTGTTAGCATTTCTGAATATTATTCAGCCATTTTGGGAGTAAAAACAGGCTTTTTTTCCTCGCAAAACTGTGCTGCATTGTTCCTTTGAGGTAGGGATTTTGTGTTCTATTGTGAACATGAAGGTCATGGCTCGGAAACTGTGACCTAAGATATAAGGGCTAAGAGCTGTTGATAGCAAGGGATCTGAAAGCAAACAGCATTTTTCTGCAGTGCACAAAGTGTGAGATGGTTCTCCGCGGCAGGTTCTCGACTGAATTGTTATTATGTAATTCTTCTGTGTGAATTTGTCTTCTGGTAATTATTGTTGTTGACAAATTATCAGCTTCATTTGTTTATTATTTGTGTTCAAAATGTAAACAATGCCAGCAAATATGCATTTAACCACCGATCATTAGGAAAAATGTCCTTCCATCACTAGTCTGTGCTCTCAACATTCTCTCCATTTTATTTTGCAGGATAGCGATCAGAATAAATAAAGGGCCTGTCCCACTTAGGTGATTTTTTAGGCGACTGCCGTAGTCGTAGCAGGTTGCAGAAAAAACCCGGCGACTGTCACCCCCCTACGACAACATCTACGACAATGTCTACGACAAGCTACAACAACCTACCATCTAGTCGATGTCAAGCTACGGGAAACTACTGACAACTGGCGACCCATTAGGACGTCCACCTACGATCATTGAGGCCGACATCAGAAAATCCTACAGGGGGGTGAACCCTCGGAAAGCGCCTGGACCTGATGGCATACCCGGTCGTGCTCTAAAAATCTGTGCGGACCAACTGGCTGGAGTTCTTACGGACATTTTCAGCCTCTCACTTCTGAGGTCTGAGGTTCCCACCTGCTTTAAAAGGGCATCAATAATACCGGTGCCCAAGAAGAGCAAGGTGACGTGCCTCAATGACTATCGACCAGTGGCACTAATGTCTGTGGTGATGAAGTGCTTTGAGAGGTTGATTATGGCGCATATCAACTCCTACCTCGACAAGAACCTTGACCCACTGCAGTTTGTTAACCGCCACAACAGATCAACGGTGGATGCGATCTCACTGGCTCTCCACTCCGCTCTGGACCACTTGGACAACAAAAACTCATATGTCAGGCTGTTATTCATTGACTACAGCTCGGCATTTAATACAATCATCCCCTCCAAGCTAGTTACCCAGCTCTCAGATCTGGGTCTGCGCATCCCTCTGCAATTGGATCCTCGACATCCTCATCCACAGACCACAGTCTGTCCGTATTGGTGGAAATGTGTCAGCCTCGATAACAATCACCACGGGAGCACCTCAAGGCTGCGTGCTCAGCCCTCTGCTTTACTCACTCTATACTCATGACTGCGTAGCCGGTGATAGTGCGAGCTCCATCATCAATTTCGCCGACGACACCACTGTTGTGGGACGAATCACTGGTGGGGACGAGTCAGAGTATAGAAGTGAGATCGACCGATTGACCAAATGGTGCCAGCACAACAACCTGGCTCTCAACACCAGCAAAACCAAGGAACTGATTGTGGACTTTGGAAGGGGTAGGATAGGGATCCACAGTCCCGTTTATATCAACGGGTCGATGGTTGAAAGGGTCAAAAACTTCAAATTCATGGGCGTGCACATTTCCGAAGATCTTTCCCGGTCCCAGCACACTGATGCAATCATAAAGCAAGCACATCAGCGCCTCTACTTCCTGAGAAGACTATGGAGAGTTGGCATGTCAAAGAGGACTCTCTCCAACTTCTACAGGTGCACATTAGAGAGCATACTGACTGGTTGCATCGTGGCTTGGTTCGGCAACCTGAGGGTCCAGGAGCGGAAAAGAATGCATAAAGTTGTGACCACTGCCCAGTCCATCATCAGCTCTGACCTCCCCACCATCGAAGGGATCTATCGCAGTCACTGCCTCAAAAAGGCTGCCAACATCATCAAGGACCCACACCATCCTGGCCACACACTCATCTCTCCGCTGCCATCAGGCGGAAGGTACAGGAGCCTGAAATCTGTTACATCCAGGTTCAGGAACAGCTACTTCCCCACAGCCATCAGGCTATTAAACTCGCCAACAAACAGACTCTGAACTGTAACAGCCTATTGCACTTTATCTGCTTATTTATGTGTATATTGAACTGAACTGTTTTGTATTTTTGCTTACAATATTCTGTTGTGCTGCAGCAAGCAAGAATTTCATTGTCCTATCTGGGACACATGACAATAAACTCTCTTGACTTGACTTGACACCTACGACAAGCTACGACCTTGTCGGCGACAACTGAAGACAATTCAGTCGCTGGTACCTGTCACTGGTTGACGTAGGTTGACGTAGGTAATCGCGACATGTTGAAAAATTAGTGGCGACTAGAATGAAGCCGCCATGGAGTGTAGCGAGAATTCGCGTGCCGTAGGTGGGTCACAAGGGGGTCCAAGTGGGTTGCCAGGAGGTCGAAGGTTCTCGGAGGGTCTCGTTGGTTGGAGCCGGTGCTGACCGTGAATTTCATTGGCATTGGGGGAAAAAAAGGTAAGCAGTAGTTTTCAGAACCAAGGAACCGACCGGTAATGTTAAATGTCCGCCGAGCTACACAGCCCTGTATCTCTGGCTTCTTAAAAGTTGTCTCCATTCCTTCTCCCTCTTTCTCCCCCCTTCTCCCCCTCCCCCCTCTTTTAAAGGACTTACCATACACTGTGCTTTAGCTGTCTTAATTACAGCACCAACCTTCCTGTTCATCGCGGTGTGTGTCGGTATCACCTTGGCTTTGCACCGTGGGAATTTTTTAGACAGTGCTCCCCCGCTTGCCCTGGCTCCCGCCTTTGCAATATGTTTGTATGTGAGTGTGTGTGTGTGTGTTGCACTCTGACAGTCGCCGTTCCAGTTCCCGGTTACCAGGCGACTGCCGGCAACTTGACAGTCGCCGGCAGTCCGCTGAATAATCGCCTAAGTGGAACAGCCCCATTACTTGCAGCAGCTTAACATACTCATAAACACAATTCCAACAGATAATATATATGTTTTTAAATGTAATACATTAATAACCGTAATACTACGGTGGCACAGTGGCGCAGCGGAAGAGTTGCTGCCTTACAGCACCATAGACCTGGGTTCAATCCTGACTACAGGTGCTGTCTGTTCAGAGTTTTGTACGTTCTTTCTGTGACCGCATGGGTTTTCTCCAGGTGCTCCATTTTCCTCCCACACTCCAAAGATGTACAGGTTAGTAGGATAATTGGCTTTGGTAAAATTGTAAATAGTTCTTAGTGTGTAAGATAGTATTAGTGTATGGGGTGATGGCTGGCCGGCATGGACTCGAAAGGGGCTGAAGGGCCTGTTTCCACGCTGTATCTCTAAAGTCTAATGTCTAAAGACTAGTGCATTCCTTCCAGTCTTTTTCTCTCCTCTTTCTTTCTCTGACTTTTCCAGTTTCATTTATTTTACATGTCATTTTGTAATCAAACTTATATTTTATTAATCACTCCTCACTTTGTCATCTGCTCCTAATTTTAACATTTGCTCCTTCTTATTTGGCTTGTTTTTACCTACTCAAGCAATACATTTTAACTTTGGTTGCATCTAAATTTCTTTGGGATTGCATGGAGTTTGCATGGTAATCATCTGTGGCAGAACAATTTCCCTCCAATATTGCTTTGACTCATCCTGCAACATACCTTATCACAGCCTGGTTTGGTAACTGGAATGCCACAAGAAGGAGGCTGCAGAAAGTGGTGGATATTGCCCAGTCTTTCATGGGTATTCACCTCCAATCTTCAAAGGGATCTACAGGAAATTCTGCCTCAATAAGGCAGCTAATATCACCAAAGACTCACACCGCCTGGCCATGCTCTCATCTCGCTCCCACCATCGGGAAAAAGGAACAGAAGCCTCAGAGTTGTTACCTCCTGGTTCAAGAATAGCTTCTTCCCATCAACCATCAGGCTCTTGAACCACACTGCACAACCCAAACTACAACCTTGCCACTGGATCAAACTATTTTGAACTTTATCTAGATTGCACTACACACTTCGTCTTGCACTATTATGATCCAGTTACCTCCTACAACTAATGATTTATCATTATTGTGGAAACAAGAAACTGGCGATGCTGGTTTACACAAAAGGACACAAAGTGCTGGAGTAACTCAGAGGGTCAGGCAGCATCTCTGGAGAACATGAATAGGTGACGTTTCAGGTCTGGACCCTTCTTCAGACTGATTGTCGGGGGGTGGAGGGGGGGGAAGAAAGGTTGAAGAGGACAGGCGGAACAAAGCATGGCAGGTAACAGGTGGACACAAGCAAGGTTTCTTTTGATTGGCTGGTGGTAGCTTGGGTAGCTTACAACCTAACTGTATGAACATTGAATTCACCAATTTTAGCTAACCTCTAACAACCCCCCCCCCCACCGTCTCCCCCCCCCCCCTCACCGTCTCCCCTTTCTCCCCCACACACCCCTTTCACCCCATGCCCCCCTTTCTCTCTGCCCCCTCCCCTGTTCTCTAGCTGGGCAACACCAATTTCTACCCTCCCTCTCTCCCACATTCCTTCCACTGGCTTCACGATTTGCAACTCTTCATCTGTCTGCCTCACATGTTCTGCTTTCATCTCTTGTCTTTGTTCCAGCCATCTTCCCATTTAAAAAAAACCCTTGCTTGTGTCTGCCCCTCCTCTCTTCAAGCTTTCTCCCCCATCCCCACAATCAGTCTGAAGTAGGGAGTAGGGTCCCGACCCAAAATGTCACCTATTCATGTTCTCCAGAGATACTGCCTGACCTGCTCAGTTACTCCAGCACTTTGTGTCAATTTATTACTAATGCTGTTAATGGTATACTTATTTATTGAATGCATGACAATGACACACATTTAACTCTTGGCAATTAATCTGGCCTAATTTATTTTAATCAAATTTGCTCTATCTTCTAAGTGTTCTTCCAGCACTATGTTCCTTACCCATCATCACTCCCTAGCATTAGCTGAAGTGTTGCTTTGTGCCATCCTGGACTGGATACTGAAGTACAACTCCAAACTCCAAATTCACAATATCCCTTTTATACACACATTCCCCTTGGCCACTTCTGATGGTGATCTACAATATATCGCACTACAACAGCCAAAGTCTTCTTGTTCCTTTGATCTACAGTAACTAATGAATTCAGCCTCAGCATCATCACCTGTATCTTCTCTGTATTTATCTTTCAAAGTAATGGAACATAGAGACAACTATGATCAAGACATGCATACCACAGCAGGCAGAAGCAGAGAACAGACGGGTTGACAAGTTTAAGTCAACAAATGAATAGACAGTCAAGAATCAGACCTGCACAGAACCCGGGAATCCTAGAGAACAATTAATTGAAATATATTAACATCTTTGAGTAGATAGCTCCATAATGTCTCAACTTTCCAGGTACATTTTACTTCCAAATGTAAAGTTTTGGGGCTCTCTGCATTCTTTAGACTTTACATTAGAGATTCACCGCAGAAACAAGCCTTCAGTCCACCGACTCCGCGCCAACCAGCGATCACTCCATACACTAGCACTATCCTACACACTAGGGACAATTTACAATTTTACCAAAGCCAATTGACTTATACACCTATATGTCTTTGGAGTGATGGAGGAAACCGGAGCACCCGGAGAAAACCCATGCATCACGGGGAGAAGGTGCAAACTCCGTACAGACAGCACCAGTAATAAGGATCAAACCCGGGTCTCTGGTGCTGTGAGGCAGCAGCTCTGCCACTGCGTCACTGTGCCACACATGTTCATTTCCATTTTTCACCTTCCACCTTCCTCTGTACGTTGCCCTCATTCCTGTTTATTCTGAAACCCATTTGCTGCCACCTGCTTTCCTTCACTTATTAGTCTTACTTTCTCTGATTGGACATGAGCAGAAAGAAATGAAATCCATTGGCTTAAGTGTACAATTAAATATACTTTTATTTTTAACATTGATTATCACCCCGTTAAAATCTTCATTATAAACATTTGATTAAAATGCTACATGTTAAAGATCAATCCCTTTCTGTTGTACATCATTTACACCGGATGGTGCTGTAATGGAAATATAATAGAAGACACTGACCTGCAATGATACCTGTTATGTCAATCAGATCTGATGGACTATTTTTTTCCTGGTAAATCAATTCATAGATTTTCAACTTGCCATCCAGGTGCTTTGACTGTCTGTTTTGTTCTATTCATTTGCGACTGTTTCTTGTTATATTCTTCCACTAATTTAATCTCTATGGAAGGAGACATCATTCATAAAATTTGATGAGGATGAAATGTGTAATCTTTCCATTGTGTATGGATTAGCAGTTTGAAATGAAGACATCTTCTTGAATGGTTGATATCTGTACAAATGTGTTTCTTGGGCTCTCAATATCCACAAGGCAGACCAGAGTAGAGAAAGGGAGAAAGGGAAAGTTGAGGGTGGGGAAGCCCAAAGACATTGTCCATGAAATGTGACTCTATGAGGCTTTAAAAGACAGTGGTGGTGAGTGACAGATAGATATATTCAGGGATTGGGTCCTATATGGTACCAATCATTAGCTAAAACGCAGTCATTAGTGTGGCGTGTGGAACATGCTGAGGCAGCATAGGATGAACTTTAAGTAGGAGAAACCTTCTTGAAATTAGATAGCTGAACAGCTAATTAACACAGGAGGAACCAATGCCTTTTTCCCTGAAATAAAATTGCAGCCGAGGAGATTGTTACAGCAAGGCCAGATGATAAAGAGGAGGACTTTGATTGTGGTGACATTTTTTCCAAACAGTTTCATCTCATCCAAGCCTTAATATCACATGCACAAACAGCCAAGGAGCCAATGGAGCAGAGAAGATCACATTCGTGGAACCAACTTTGGGATTTGGGTACATACAAATAAGTTGGATACAAAGGCTGGGCAAGAACCTCCATAAGCATGGAATGTGATGTAATTCACTCATTATCATAGCAGTGACTAAGCAAAGCCACCATGATATGGTGCCGCCAAACAAAATTGTGGAGGTACTAGTGTTCATGGAATTGATGGCAATGGGAAGACCAAAAAGCTTGGAGAGCAACAATAAGCCATGTTCTGGTAGCACTTTTTTCTGATTCAAGGCTTTTCCTGTAAGCAAGCGGGAAGCCTAAATAAAACTGGAACAGACAGTGATGCCAGAGAGGGGAAGCATTGTCATGAAGCATCAGATTTCATAACTTTATCAGGAAAGGCAAAGCAGGAGTTGAGTGGTACTTGGAGAGAATGGAAAGACTGCATCAGGCTTTTGTAAAATGTTGTAATGTTGCTGGATTGTAAAGGCACAGTGGTTGGAACAAGGGAGAGATTCAGGTAAATGATGTTAGCAATCACAGATGGAGATGGATAATTTGGGTAGGAAAATCAAGCAGAAAATGCAGCCTCCTACAAACTTAAAACCTGAGGGTTGTTAACTGATGCTTCTTTGATTTTTATGGGAAGAAAGTCTGAAAACATTTAATTTAGGCCACTTGAATCACACCTTACGAAGACTGATTGCATGCCAAGCAGCCAGCAGATGCAATGAAAACGGAACAAATAAATCATTAATTGAAAATAAAGTAATACTTATGGAAAACAAAATTCCCAACCACACTGCTACCAAGAAAATCTGAATGTGCTCTATTCTGTGTGGATGTGCCAACTGTGCCATGTGGCCTCTTGCAGCTAACACTGCAATGATTTTAATTATTTTAATTGTGTCTATATAACATTTTTCAAAGTTATGCAAATGAAATTGAAACACTCATGCAGATTGTTCCATTAAACGATTTGTTAAGTCTATTTATCTGCAGCTGTAGTCTTTACTTCACATCAACGCCTCAAATTATAAGATGAGAGAATTTCAAGTATACAGGCACTTCAAATGTTAGTTGCGCATATAAAAGACAATAATATGACACCACAACAAAGAACTTTTAAAACCTGAATTTCCACCAGTATCTTCCTCACAATATCGCTTTTTTGTACAGTAAAAGATTAACCCTTAAAGTGAAAGCTGTGGCATTATGATGTGATAAATTTTGATTTATTCCACACTGACAGACTTACATGCGAGAATAATTTGACGTAACCAAGACGACCCAGCAACATGGATCAAATTACTTTGCATATCAATTTTGGCAAAGCATATGTTTGCATACAGGTACATCAAATTAAATTACTGTTGACTTCATTTTAAGTCAATTATCTTTTGCAATTCATATGAAGTTTCTGTTTATTCAACATTAAGGAGCTTTCTGGGCTCTGAGTTGTACCAAATGTTTGGCATCTGTAGTACATGATCTTTTTCATGACAAGAATGCTAAATATAAGGACAGTTCAGCACTGGTTGCATAGTTGCTTGCAAAAGGCACAGCTGCATTACTATCGCAAAGCATTCTGCATCAGACACCTGGAACAGCAGATACAGTAGATGAGGTTGGAGGAGGTGCAAGTGAACCTATGCCCTGATTGGACAGAACCCGGGAATCCTAGAGAACAATTAATTGAAATATATTAACATCTTTGAGTAGATAGCTCCATAATGTCTCAACTTTCCAGGTACATTTTACTTCCAAATGTAAAGTTTTGGGGCTCTCTGCATTCTTTAGACTTTACATTAGAGATTCACCGCATCTCCTGCGGTCGCAGGAGGAAGTACCTGGGGAGGAAACGGTCTCTGCAAAAAGCAGGAAGGGGTGGAGATGGGAAGATGTGGCTAGTAGTGTTCCATACGAGGACATCCGAGATGTCCTCATTCTTTTGGGTACAGGGGTTCCTCATCTTTCACCCCATCAGCCGTCCGACATTTTCGACACCTCCAACGGGATTCCACCACTAACCACATCTGCCCATCTCCACAGGAAATGCAAAACAAACTAAATGCAAAAAGCATCACATAGGTAACACATGAACTCAGAGTATGGATCACTGTGCAGGATAATAATATTATAGCTATTGGAAGTGCACTATTGATAGGTAGAATCTCAAGGCAGTACTTAGAGGATATCCAGAGTGGATATCCAGTGTTAGGGTCGGACTTAGAAATATAAAAAATGGAAGTTTCTAATGGCAATAGTTAACTGGAATTAAAAAAGACAATATATGCATCGGTAAACAATAGATAGATGTAGGAGTAACAGGGTTGTAATAACAGGAGATTTTAAATTCCCTAATATTGACTGGGATTGCCTCAGTGCAAAGGGATTTTATGGGTCAGAAATTGTTACGTGTGTTTCTGAAGTTTCTGAAGTAATATGTAGATGGCACTAGTTGAGTTAGGGGATACACCTGACCTCCTCTAAGGAAATAAGTCTGGACATGTGGTTGACATGTTGGTGGGAGGGGACTTTGGGACTAGTGACCATAATTCTATAAGTTTCAAGATAGTTATGGAAAAAGCTAGGACTGGTCCTAAACGTATATGTGCTAAATTGGGGGAAAGCTCATTTCAATGGCATCAGACAGGAACAAAAAGTTGATTGGGAGAGGCTATTTTCAGGGAAAGGGACAACTGGTAGGTGGGCGCCATTTAACAATGAGATAAAGAGTTCAGGACCAGCATGAGTGAAAGGCAAGGCTAGCAATATGAAGGAATCTTGGCTGATTTTGGGACTGGTCAGGAGAATGTAAAATGTATGCAATAGGGATCGATCAGGTGAGTCCCTTGAGGAATCTGAGGCTTTTTTCAGTTTAGCTTAGTTTAGTCTAGAAATGCAACCCGGAAACAGGCACTTCGGCCCACCGAATCCGTGCTGACCAGCAATCATCCATATACCAATTCCATCCTACACACTGGGGACAATTTACAGAAGTCACATAACCTATAAACCTGCACGTCTTTGGAATGTGGGAGGAAAACGGAACTCCCGGAGAAAACCCATGCGGTCACAGGGAGAACGTACAAACACCGTTCAGACAGCACTCGTTGTCAGGATGGAACTCGAGTCTCTGGCAACTCTACCGCTGCGCCACTGTGCCACCCCGGCCTAGCAGTACACTTAAGAAAGAAATTGTCTGGGCAAAAAGGAGACATGAAATATCCCTGGCAGGTAAGAGGAGGAGAACCTTAAAATATTCTTAACTATGTTAAGAGTGAAATGGTATTTCAGGAGAGAGTATATCCCCTTAAAGACTGGGGAGGTGAAAGTCTGGGCAAGCAATGGTCTGCATGGAGTGCCAGATTGCTCAGCTGCTGTGGCACTGATGTGAGGATGTGGTGAAGCAGATGGTAGCCCTTGTTCCCCCGGATCCACCGATTTTCTAGGTGTGCTTCCTAGAAAAAAGGCATTGGCCATGAGGAAATGCTTTCTCGTGATCCACAACAAATGACAATTGGAGGGAGTAGAAATTCTTCCTGTTGATGAAGAGATCCAGGTAATCAATGGAAGGAAGGAACTGCAGATGTTGGTTTACACTCAATATAGACACAAAATGCTGGAGTAACTCAGCGGGACAGGTGGCATCTCTAGATAGAAGAAATGGGTGATGTTTCAGGTCGAGACCCTTCTTCAGACTGAAGAACGGTCTCAGCCAGAAACGTCACCCGTTCCTTCTATCCAGAGATGCTGCCTGTCCTGCTGAGCTATTCCAGCATTTTGTGTCTAATCAATGGAAGTCTTTGTGGACACATGTAATACCTGAGCCTTTAATTGCATTGATTGCATAAGAGATCATTATTATCACTGAGAAACGATTGGTCTTTCACTACTGTTTTCCATTGATTCACCTGTGATTTATACATAATAAATCCAATTTCTAAATTTTAGTTTTAAATTCCAGATAGAATCATCCATCTCTGGGAAGAGGCTGTTTGATGATAACCATGTCTTTGCCTCCTCTCCTGTGATCTCTGACCCTCTCTCTGTGATGAGTCGTTGACATAACACCTTCAGCAATGAAGTGCTTCCAGTGGTATTCACTGAAAGGCCCACTGGATGAGTACCCCAACATGTAAATGCTGCAACAGGTACACTCTGTGGATGTTCGAAGGTCTCTGAGCAACCAACAGGGAGAGAGTGCTGAAGCTGCCTCCCAATGACACCAATGGGCAGTGACAGTAGCAACAACATAGGGCGCCACGGTGGCGCAATAGGGCAGCAGGGTGGCGCAGCGGTAGAGTTGGTGCCGGAGATGCGGCTTCGATCCTGGCTACGGGTGCTGTCTGTACGGAGTTTGTACATTCTCCCTGTGACCTGCGTGGGTTTTCTCCAAGATGTTCAGTTTCTTCCCACACTCCAAAGACGAATAGGTTTTGTAGGTTAATTGGCTTGATGTATGTGTAAATTGTCCCTTGTGTGTGTCGGATAGTGTTAATGTGTGGGGATCGCTGTTCGGTGTGGACTCAGTGGGCTGAAGGGCCAGTTCCCACGCTGAATCTCTAAACCAAACTAAACATGGTTGTGTTGAGGTTGATCCACAACATTGTCGGTTGTACCTTTGAGTTCTATTTTATCTCGGACTGCAAATTGGCATCAGATGTCACTTTTTTCACCATGAGTGCCTGAGAAAGCATTAAGTGTGTTGATATGAAGATTGTAGTCCAATTTCCCAATAGATGGGATTTCACTCAGAAATGATTGGTCTTTCATTCTTCCATCGATTCACCTGTGATTTATACATAATAAATCAAATTTCTAAGTTTTAGTTTTAAAACAAATTTTTAATCGTACCTAAAAGTAAAATTCTTATCAGCGGAGAAAAAATGATCAATCATTTTAAAAGGTAAGAGTAAAATGTGATATCTTAATGAATCTGAACATAATTTAAGTCGATACGATGTGTGTTTCTAAACCGAGAAATCATCAGTTATATGGAAGTAAAGAATATAAAATATCTACTTCTTAAAATGAAATCTTTCCTTTGTAATTAGAGTTATGTTCAATCTATGTTTGGAGGCACAAATATAAACAGATTAAATGATCACTAAGTTTCTCTTAATATATGTTCATTATATTTGAAATCTTTTGGGGGTTTTCCTGTAAGGTAAATAAACATACTTGATTAGTACAGATCCCACAACGAATAACAGCCAGGCTTCATTTGCTGTTTTCAATGACATGAAAAGATCTAAAGCTGCCTGAAACCAACTGGGGGATATTCCATTAGTATTTCATGGTGAGGTTCTTAATTCTTGGTTTACTCTGTTTAAGCTGGTGTGTAACTATAGTTCAACAAAGCTAGTAGAATTAAATTATTGTCTTTTGTTATGTTTCAGACAAATCTGAAAATAGTGCATAAATCACTGACAGTAAATAAATGCGCAAGTAAATCCCAAGATAGCTGACTGCAATCAGTATCTGTAAATTGAATGGATCATCACTGTTATATTCATTTAGCTTGCACTGAAATTTTGTAGTAAGAAAAGACAGTGGTAACAAAATTTGTAAGTAAAAAGAATTTCCAATAGTTTCCCCTCGAGATGTCCTGCGGGTGGTAATGATGACCATATCTGGTATGATAACGTAAAAATCAATGTGAAGTATTGAGCAGTTACCTAAAACAAATCATAACTGCCATCCTGCAAACTATTAATTAAATTGACACTTGTAGAACTGGGTGAAAATAATTGCAAGTTTCAAAGGAATTATCTACAAGTACCATTACGTTGCATTTGCAGCAGAGAGATTCTTCTTATATGTCTTAATGTTTAAAGCTTTAACCTCGGGATATAATGTACTTCCATATACAGGATTAAATACTTGCTGTGCATTTTTAGATTCATTTCACAGGCCTGCAAAGGACTGTGATCAGAATATATTTTAAATGCAGTTGATAGAGCTACTGTTAATTGATAACCCTTCCATTCATACATTTTGTGAATTGCATCTAATAATTTTACTTTTCACTATGTCCCCTAATGAGCAGAACGTCAAGGCTGTATTTGCCACTGAATATCATGCACATATTTGCCTTTGACTACAAAAAAATAATTTTGCGTCTGACATCTTGTATACCATGTCTTTTTCTTTAGTCAATATAACAAAATCAACTAACGCCGAAGGCGTTAGAGGAGATTGCCGTGGTAGGTTAAATATGTTCTGATGTTACATAGTCATTGAGGGTAACAGGTCCTTTGGCTCAATATGTCCCCACCCATCATCAACTACACATTCACATCGATCCTACATTAATCCCATTATTTTACTTATTTTTCCCATATCCTCATCAACTACATCCCTCCCTCCTCCCCTAGATTCATCGACACATGAGGGGAAATTTACAGTGGCCAATTAACTTATCCACCAGCACTACTTTCGGATGACGGAGGGAACCAGAACCTCTGGAGAAAAAACAAGTTGGTCACAGGGATCATGAAAACACTATGCAAAGAGCACCCAAGCCCTGAGTCAGCAGTTATATTAGCTGTGCCGTTGTGCCAACCATGTTGGTCTAAACGCACTGTGTACAGTGGTGGCAGTGAACATTCCAATTTCACTTCCTGGACCACATTGTGGAAAGGGCCTGTCCCACTTCGGCTATTATTTAGGCGACTACAGGCGACTAGGCTGTCGCCACATGGTCACCAGGGTGTCACCTGTATGGTTGTGAGTAGCCTCCTCAGTCGCCCAAAGAGTCGTAGCGTCTTTCTGGTCGCCGCTGGATTTTCAACATGTTCAAAAAATTCCAGCGACAGTGGGTTGACGCAAATGAGCGTAGCTTGACTTCTCCTGACATAGGTGCTGTCGTAGGTTGTTGCCAGGTGACGTAGGTTGTCGCCGGTGCTGACTTCGGTGAATTCCATTGGCGACTACCTATGTCAACCTACTGGACTGAATTGTCTTCAGTTGTCTTCAGTTGTCGCCGACAGGGTCGTAGCTTGTCGTAGCTTGTCGCGGGTGGACGTAGGTTGACTTCGGTTGTCGTAGGTTGTCGCCTGTGTGGTCGTGGGTTGTCATAGGTGTGGTCATAGGTGGATGGCCTAATGGGTTGCCGGGTGTCGGTAGCTTGCCGTAGCTTGACGTCAACTAGGTGGTAGCTTGTGGTAGCTTGTCGTAGACATTGTCGTGGGGGCGGGTCCAGTCGCCAGTTTTTCGGCGACCTGCTACGACTATGACAGTCGCCAGCAGTCGCGGAAACAATCGCCTAAGTGGGACAGGCCCTTTAATCTTTCAGTTGGGATATAAATGGAGGGATGAAAATTGATCTCGGTGTTTTCAGGCTATAAATAAATAAAGTTGAGCTGCACACTCCTCATAATCCTTGAATCAACACTCCAAGTAGACATGCTGGACACTGCATAAAGAACCATCTCAAATGTGTCATCTCAAAGAACTGTTCCCGTTTTTGCAACTTTCAGGGAATCTTTTGGGGAAAATGGGGGAAAGCAATGGAGTAAAGATATATGAATGAAGTTAAGATAGACACAAAAGCTGAAGTATGTCAGTGGGTCGGACAGCATCTCTGGAGAAAAATAATAGGTGACGTTTGGAGTTGAGAACTTTCTTCACTGAGAGTCAGGGGAAAGGGAAACAAGAGATATAGACGGTGATGCAGAGAGATATAGAACAAATGAATGATAGATATGTAAAAAAGTATCAATGATAAAGGAACCAGGCCATTGTTAGCTGGGTGCTCAGTGAGAATGAGTATGAGAATGAAGTTATACTATTTCCCTTTACCCAAGTGCTTTGTTGGCCTCAGTTGAAGGTAAAACTCTCAATCACAATGAGATTGAGCATTAGTGTCATAAAAATTGATCATTACTCCTTTCTTGTGACATTTGATCAGCCCTAAGCCCATTTCCATCGGTGTCTTCCGCAAAGCATCCCTGTCATTTTGTGTTACCTTGGTATCTTGTCACAGGCCAACCTGTTAATAAAAAAAATGTGAAATTGGTTCCAGTGAAGGGGTGTAAGCAGTCTGAGTGCATTGATTTAATGCACTGCCTGTTTGAGGACCAGATGCTGGAAGGTTTACTAGACCACTCTGCCCACGGCTTTATGTGCTACTGAATTGGTCACTTACCAAAAGAGATCTGTCCTCGCACCTTCCACCATCATGAAAGGGAAACAGGGAAAAAGCAAGGATGGCTCACATAGGGGAACAGGTTCAAGGGGTAGAGGAAGGTTTGGGGATGAGTGAGTGCGTCGGAATCAGAAACATGGTTATCACTCAGTCAAGAGTTAAGAGTGTTTTATTGTCTCGTGTCCCAGACAGAACAATGAAGATATATAAAATCATAGCACCACAAGAGCTAATTCTGGGGACAGCTGTCATATTAGTTCCCCGTAGCCTTGATCTGAATAGCATGATTATTCTAAACTCCTAGAGAACCTCTTACAGGGCTTAGACACAAAATGCTGGAGTAACTCAGTGGGTAAGGCAGCATCTATGGAGAGAAGGAATGGGCAATGTTTCAGGTCGAGATCCTTCTTCAGAATGGCCAGGGGAGGGGGCGGGACAAAGATAAAATGTAGGCAGAGACAGTAAGACTAGTGGGAGAACGGAAGGGGATGGAGAGAGAAAGCAAGGGCTATCTGAAGTTAGAGAAGTCAATGTTCATACCGCTGGGTTGTAAACTACCCAAGCTAAATATGAGGTGCTGTTCCTCCAATTTCCTATTCCTCCAATCAGTGGTGTTCCTCCAATCAGATTCCATCAGTCTGAAGAAGGGTCTCGATCTGAAATGTCGCCCATTCCTTCTCTCCAGAGATACTGCCTCACCCGCTGAGTTACTCCAGCATTTTGTGTCTACCTTCAGGTTAAACCAGCATCTGCAGTTCTTTCTCACACACTCTTACAGGGCTTGATGGGGGTAAATAAATGTGAAAGATATTCCCTTTAATGAGGAGTTTAGAACTAGAAGACATAGGCCCTAAAAAAGAGGGCACATAAGGTGGAACTGAGGAGATGTTTCAGCATTCAGACGATGGTGATTCTTTGGAGTTTTCTACCTCAGAGAAAGTGAAGGCCCTGTCACTGAATGCATTAAAAATGGAGATTGGCAGATTTCCGGATATTAAACGAATCGAGATATATGGGGAAGAGGCAGAAAATGGTGGGTGAGGTGATGGTTATCACAATCTTGCTGAATGACAGGCCAGGCTTGAGAGACTGAACAGCCTACAACCTGCTCCTGTTTCTGATGTTCTTTATTTTAATAATAAACTCACCAATGTTACAAAATCACACAGTGAAAGATATATTATATTTCAGTTCTTCGTTTTTCAGCTAAGTCACTTTCTGGGGGACAAGCTGCAAATGCATCGCAAGTTGATAGATTTTTAACTGGCAATAATTGATCTATAGACTTCAAACAGTTCAGATTCTGTTCTGTGGAAAATGAAAGAAGAAGTGGGTGACTTATAGAAGTAAATCTTTGGCAGTAGTCAACCTGGCACCAGAGCTGAAAGAATTGCTTTGGTAAATAAACTTTTATTGTCTATGTCTTATCAAGCATCTGTTCTGACCTGTCACTAAACTATCTTGATTTATGTTCTGCTAAGGTATTGAATCCAGCTTGCAGATAAATTGCTATTAAGTGAATATTATACAGAAGACCTTATTCTGCTGATAGGCACAGCACTGTTTCTCAGAGGAAGCATCAGCAAAAAGTTATAGACTAAATAAGCAACAGACATGACAATAAATATAAAGTCAACATTAAAAATAGTACTAGCTAAAACATATTACTCCGTGGCAGGAGTATCTGCATGAAAGTAAAATGTTTAATTCCGCTGGGTACTGACCTGATCAGACCAATGTCTTTATTTCAGTCATTAAGCTTTAACCAACCTTTATATTTTATACAGAGATCTGAATACTTTAAGGGAATGGTCATTCGTTGGGGAACATCGTGAGAATCTACAGCAAGCCATTCCCTGGATAACATAGGGCGGCATGGTGGCGCAGCGATGGAGTTGGTGCCTTACAGTGGTTGCAGTGGCAGAGACCCGGGTTCGATCCCGACTACGGGTGCTGTCTGTACGGAGTTTGTACGTTCTCCCCATGACTGCGTGGGTTTTCTCCGGAATCTTCTGTTTCCTCCCACACTCCAAAACGTACAGGTTAATTGGTTTGGGTTTATGTACTTGGTATAAATGTAAATTGTCCCTAATGTGTGTTGGCGTGTGTTAATGTGCGGGGATCGCTAGTCGGTGCGGACAGAGGGCCGAAGGGCCTGTTTCCGCGCTGTATTTCTAAACTAAGCTAAACTAATGGTTCCATTCCTGTGAACTATGCATAAGCCGATTTCCTCATAAATCAGAAATGTCAATTTTCTATACTAAGCCACATAGAAGTGTTCTATATATTCTGTAATTCTTTCATCAAATATTCACCTATAATTAAACAAATGGAATATATACCATATTGAGTCATACCAGGCTTACCAAGAATGGAATATGTACCATATTAGTGAATTCAATGAAATATTTTATATATTATTATTACTAACTGAAAAAACGCTAAAAATATCTGTAGTCATACAGCATGGAAACAGGCCCTTCGGCCCAACTTGCCTACACCAACCAACATGCCCCACCTGAACTGGTCCCACTGGCCAGCTTTTGGTCATCCTTCTAAACCTACCCTATCCATGTACCTGTCTAAATGTTTCATAACATTGCAATAATATGTGCCTCAACTACCTCCTCTGACATACATCCACCGACCGCCCTTTGTGTAAAGTTGAATTTCTGTAAGTCAAGTCATTTGTAACCCAGGGAACCCATATAATTGGAGCAGGCCGTCATTAAAATGGACTTGCCATAAGAGCTTAAATACATCATTTAGATTCCCACGGCTGATCATTGGTCCACGATGTTGGTGCCAATGTTTGGAGAGTGGAGATGCTGACTCTCCTCCAATGAGAACTATGACCTGGCCTTGTGTATCCATCAGGGAGTTACCGCCAGTGCCAACGTTTCCTTCAAAAAAAGGCACAAAGTGCTGGAGTAACTCAGCAGATCAGGCAGCATCTCTGGGGAACATGGATAGGTTTCCTTCCTTCATACAGGCTGTGGATGCTGAGCAAGGGCACCCTCCTACTTACCATCGTGTTCCACATGCTCCTCTTGCTCCTGCTTCAACTCATGGCTCGCAGTGTCTTGTTCCTCTTGCTGCTCATTCTCTGGCATCAGCTGCTGTCTATTGTGTCAAAAAATTGACTAGCCTGCAGGATACAATGAGGAGACCTCCATACCTTCTCTGTGGGGCTCCCCTTTCACCCAACTGATGCAGGCAATCAAACCACATCTTTAGGAGACAAGTGGCGTTTTTTCCACTATCCTAGTACTTGCCTGGTCCTCACTGTACTAGGGCTCAGCTGCCATGGTTGGACAGTGCAGTAGAGTGGGTAGCCACTTGCCCTCAAGATCCATCCTTCTGGACAGTGTTGGCTGATTATAATGTACCGTAGTATTGATGCCTTGAGAATGAATGAGTCATGAATTTAGTTTAGTTTAGTGTAGTTTAGAGATACTCTGCGGTAACAGGCCCTTTGGCCCACTACGTCTGCTTCAGCCAGAAATCCCCATACTCTAGCACTGTCCTACACAATAGGGACAATTTACAATTTTTACCAAAGCCAATTAACTCACAAACCTGTGTGTCTTTGGAATGTGAGAGAATACCGGAGCATCCATGGAATGCCCATGCGGACATGAGGAGAACGTACAAACTACGCACAGACAGCATCTGTAGTCAGGATCGAACACTGGTCCCTTGCGCTGTAAGGCAGTAACTCTACCGCTGCACCACGCAGAAGGGTTTCTCAGAAAAGTGACAATGTTCTTTATACAGTGATAACAACCTACACATTGCGAGACTGGAAACTATTCCTGTTGATGTGCAGATACAATCTCCTTATGGGAGGCTTTATGTGCACACGAGTACAGACATTGTCTGCCTGCCTTTGTGGGAAGGAAGCCATACTACCATCACCAGCCATGATGACATTGAATGGCGGTGCTGGCTCGAAGGGCAGAATGGCCTACTCCTGCACCTATTGTCTATTGTCTATTGTCTCCCACTAAAATCAATGGTCTCGACCCGAAACGTCACCCATTCCTTCTCTCCAGAGATGCTACCTGTCCCGCTGAGTTACTCCAGCTTTTTGTTTCTATCTTCCCACTAAATTCAAAGTGGGTGAAATGAATACAGTGAGTACAATGTGTAGAAAGGAACTGCAGATGCTGGCTTATACTGAAGATATACACAAATGCTGGAGTAACTCAGTAGGTCAGGCAGCATCTCTGGAGAGAAGGATGGGTGACATTTTGTATCTGGACCTTTCTTCAGCCTGAAGAAGGGTCCTAACTTGAAATGTCACCCATCCTTTTTCTCCAGAGATGCTGCCTGACCCGCTGAGTTACTCCAGCACTTTGTGTCTATCTACAGTGCGTGAGTGATCTCTCTGATGAAGTAGAGAGCCGTGGATTGGGAGATCCAGCAAAGATCTGCAATAGCCTCTTGGGAAAGATTCAGCATTGAAGAACTTGAGTATGAAGATGACAAGGGCATGGCCAAACATCTTGCTACAGCACTTCGCAGGTCTCTGTAATGACAGTCTCGTAAAGAAAAACCCAGGCAACAAATGTACTGTTCATCAGAGAGGTCCAAAGGGCATGTGTTTCGCCAAAGGCTTTCTTGGAGAAGTTCTCTAACAAAGGCAGATTTTTTGGGCCTCCTCTCTTGAGATCCCCAACCCAAGCTGAATGATCAGCCATGGCCATTGCATCTTTCCCAGCAAGAGTCCTCCCAGGGATGGCATCAAATTAGTATTTCATCAGTGAAATGCTAGAGAAAACACTTTAGCAGTGTTATCAATAATCTTACATCCATATGGTCAGAATAATATCCACTGCACCATGTTTGGAAATCCTCAGCAAATGAACTGCGTGTGGTAAGACTCAGACAACATTCAGGCATGGGCTAATAAGCCGTAAGCAACATTTGTGTCACAGAAGTGCCAGACATGTTCCACAAGTGAGAGTCCAACCACCCACCCTTCATATTCAATAACTTTACCTTCGCTAAGACCCCACCATTAATAGCCTTGTGGTGTCTATTGACCCAAGCTCAACTGGACCAGCCACATATAATTATGTGAATACGAGAGTGGGTTGTAATCTTGGCAAATGACCCTGCTAAGACTAACATAAGAGAAACATATTTTAAATAAACAAACATCCAAATATTAGGCAGACAAAAATGCTGGAGAAACTCAGCGGGTGAGGCAGCATATATGGAGTGAAGGAATAGGTGACGTTTCAGGTCGAGATGTGGAGGGGTGGGGGGACGAGAAGAAGAAAGGAGGAGGCGGAGACAATGGGCTATGGGAGAGCTGGGAAGGAGAGGGGAAGGAGGGAGAAAGCAAGGACTACCTGAAATTGGAGAAGTCAATGTTCATACCGCTGGGGTGTAAACTACTCAAGCGAAATATAAGGTGCTGCTCCTCCAATTTGCGGTGGGACTCACTCTGGCCATGGAGGAGGCCCAGGACAGAAAGGTCGGATTTGGAATGGGAGGGGGAGTTGAAGTGCTGAGCCACTGAGAGATCGGGTTGGTTAATGCGAACCATGTGGAGGTGTTGGGCGAAGCGATTGTCAAGCCTGCGCTTAGTCTCACCGATGTAGAGCAGTTGACACCTAGAGCAGCAGATGCAATAAATGAGGTTGAAGGAGGTGCAGGTGAACCTCTGCCTCACCTGGAAAGACTGCTTGGGTCCTTGGATGGAGTCGAGGGGGGAGGTAAAGCGACAAGTGTAGCATTTCCTGCTGTTGCAAGGGAAAGTACCAGGGGAGGGGGTGGTTTGGGTGGGAAGGGACAAATTGACCAGGGAGTTACGGGAGGGAGCGGTCTCTGCAGAAGGCTGGAAGGGGAGGAGATGGGAAGATGTGGCCAGTGGTGGGACCCGTTGGAGGTGGTGAAAATGTCGGAGGATTATCTGTTGTATGTGACGGCTGGTAGGGTGGAAGGTGAGGACAAGGGGGACTCTGTCCTTGTTATGAGTGGGGGGATGGGGAGTGAGAGCGGAGCTACTGGATATAGAAGAGACCCTGGTGAGAGCCTCATCTATAGTCGAAGAGGGGAACCCCTGTTCCCTAAAGAATAGACCAAACATTAGTCATTTGGTCACCTGTTTTCCAGGCACCTGTTTTCAGAACAAACCTCTCCAGCATAGACCAACCAATATGATGTCAAAGTTGTTATCAGCCTGCCTAAGTACTTGCAGTGTATAGAAGATCTTTAAGTAGTGTCTTTCATGACCTTCACAGCTAATGAATTACTTTTTTGAAGTGTAATCATTGTAATAATACACAACATCCAATTTGCACACAGTAAGGTGAAAAACACTTGTCCGTTAATTAAAGACTGATGATGGTTAGAACATAAATTGTACTCTTACTCCCCCATCATTGCCTTTCTGTACACCATGAAGGAATTTAACAACAAAAGTGAATGTTAATCCAAGTATAGATGTTCCTTTGCTTTATGAATGTACTCTGCTACTCAGGATCCAACATTTTAAAGTTAAGTTAACACTGTGTTTTGGAGTGAAAAGTTTTGAATTTAGATTAAGCAATTATTGCAACAGAGGTAGAAGGCCTTGATCCACAGAGTTTGTTTCCAGGCAAAGTGAGATGCTTTTAGACGTGTGATCGTGGGAGTGCAAGGTATGCATGTTCCTGTTAGACTGAAGGGCAAGACAGGTGGGAATAAGAAACCTTATATGACAAGAGATATTTGAGGCTCTGGTCAGGAAAAGATGGAGGCATGGGTCAGGGTTAGGAAGGAACTGCAGATGCTGGTTTAAATCGAAGATAGAAACAAAATGCTGGAGTAACTCAGCGGGACAGGCAGCATCTCTGGAGAGAAGAAATGGGTGACGTTTCAGGTCAAAACCTTCTTCAGACTGATCAAGTGTATCATGAATGACCATAGGAGACTGAGGAGTAGATTTTAGAAGTGGAATTAGGTATGCAAAATGGCAGCTAATAAGCTAAATGAGAATCCAAATAGATTATGTCAGTACATTAAAGAAATAGAGAGAGGATAGGACCTCTCAAAAACCAGACTGGTCATCTACTGTATGTATGGTCCCACAGGAGATGAGCAAGATCCTCAATGTATTTTTCCTCTGTTATTATTGCAGAGAAAGACTTGAAGACTAGAGAACGTGGGAAAGTCATTGAAGATGTCTTAAGGACAGTCCATACTACAGTCAGAGGTACTGCACATCGACATCATCATCAAGACAAACTATTTTGCCTTTGTGAGATCTCCTGACTTCCCCACCCCCACCTTAGGATATTTTCTCCTGAAATCCTATCCTTGCTTTTGTTTCCAACAACACCTCAAATTGGATCCACTAGAAATTGGAGGAGCAGCACCTCATATTCAGCTTGGGCAGTCTGCACCCCAGCGGCTTGAACATGAACTTCTCCAATTTCCGATAGCCCTTGCTGTCTCCTCCCCTTCCCAGCTCTCCCTCAACCCTCTGGCTCCTCCTCTTCCTTTCTTCTTCCCCCCCCCCACCCACCCTGCATCAGTCTGAAGAAGAGTTTTGGCCCTAAACGTTGCCTATTTCCTTCGCTCCATAGATGCTGCCGCACCCGCTGAGTTTCTCCAGCACTTTTGTCTACCTCAAAAAATATCTAACTGACCGTTAAATGCTTTGAAATTTCCTAAAAGGGATACTGAAAGTGTACAGGTGAGGGAGGTTTTGTCATTTACTGCATCCATCAAACTGACCTCATCTGTATCCACCTACAACTGACCAGACTTTGTCACGTTCCCACCTCTCTTTTACAGCTTTCTCCTCCCTACTCATTTCAGTCTGAAGAAAGATCTGTACCAAAACCTTTGCCTGTCCATTCCCTCCACAGATACTACTGTCTGACCTGCTGAATTCCTCCAGCACTTTGTATTTGCCTCAAAGCTAAAATTGTTTTCAAATCTCTGCCTGAACTTGCATTTCCCTTTCTCTGTAATGTACTCTAGTCATGCATCCCTCTGAGAACCCTGTGCTTCTGCTGTGTTGGCCTCCTGGGTATCCCTGCATTTAACCACTCCACCATTGCCTGCTATAGCTCTTAGCTCTGGAATTTCCTTTCAAAATATTTATTTCTGTTTACCTTACTCTCTTAAAATGCTGATTGAAATTACCTCTTTAATGATGTGCCCTTATTATGTTCTCGCGCGGTTTAATCTTAAATTTTGTTGAAGAGCCTTCGTATGATTTAAATTTTAAATATGTTAAAGTCGGTAAATAAATGCAATTTGCTTTTGTTGTTACAGCAGTTTGAATTACAAGAAACAAGCATGCATTTGCATGAATATTTATGTGCATCATGTACATTGATGATTCCGATGCATACTTTAGAAGATCAGTCATATTAAATCACACAGAAATATAAAAATGATCGTCAACTAAAATGTCTCTGATACAGTAAAACCTGCAATTTATTTCTTGTGATCTACAGTAGCTATATATCAATTGGTGCTAAGCTGTGTTAGTTTTATAAAGCATATTTTATTTATGTTTTAGTTAAGACATAAACCAGGGGAACATGTTAATATTTTTTATCCCTTTGTTTAATTCCTGCAATATTTGACCAAATTATATCCTGAGGAAAATAAAACTGCTTTGCAAACATATTTAATTGGCTTTGAAGCAACCAAATTTACCTGTATTACATTTCATAATATTATAGAACATATAAAAACTTCTGATGTACTGTTTTAATCTTTCTTCAATGCAACTTAAAAGACTGAATAGATGAGAGACTCAGTCAAGGTCCATAGATGCTCTTGATGGATTAAATATTTATGGTCACTGGTCTTCAATGCACTAACACCAACAGCTTCCATGCTTGTTGGTCTTTGATATAAAGTCTGCTGATGCTCAGAACGGTCAGTGGCCCATGACAGTAAAAGACTACACAATCAGAGCAGTAAAAATCAAGAAAAAAATCGCTAACAATCGTTGACATATTTGATGCAGTTGAAAAGAAGAACTGGGACAATTAAAAAAAGCATTATATTCTCTAAATCACAACAAACATTTAAGCTGGGCATTGCATGCGCATTTTGTGGGAAGATTTCATATACCTATTTGAAACATGTTATCTAAAATTTGGTTACTTTACTACCGTAAGAATTCAGAAAGCATGTCAGGAATATATTTTTTAATAGTTTATTTTTTAATTTAGACTTCAAGATGCTCAACAAACAAAATCTACTTTAAGCAAAACGGACACTCAGAATTGACTTTAACATTTTTTCTTTGGAAAAGAACTGTTTTTGCAGAGTGGGGAATAATTAAACAGATATCCCTTCTAGACTGTTAGGCTGTTTGCTAATTTAGTGCCACGTACAGTCCTTCAGGTAGGATTGATGGCAATGGGGGAAGGGTGTGCTTTCCTCTACAAGTACAAACCCCATGAGGCAGCTTCTACAACTTCCAACACTTTATTATTGGTCAATTTGGGGTTTCTTTCACTCTGGTGACATGGCTTGAGGGATGTCACAGCTAGCCAATCGATTGCTGCAGCACGGCCACTGATACGTCTTCTACAACAAACACAGACAGCTGTGTCTTAGCTCATTTCAGACCTGTTTATCAAACACTAATTACCTTAAGCACAATGGACTCATTTTGGTCCAGGCAAGCAAATCTTGATCTCTCAATTAATGCAAATTCGAACACTTTCTGCATCCAAAAGTAGTTCTTCCTTGCAAATGTCACAGATGTTGTTCTGTACTTAATTTAGATATCTTCATCTCAATTATTTACAAGGGAGGACTCTTTCACTAATGAACCTAACAATCAGTTTTTTTTATTTTAAATTAAATCAGTGTCATTACCATGCAATTTTTTCTCAGTCGTTCCAAATAAGAAGATGAACTTGAAAAGAATGCGCTGACATCTCAGGATTGAGAGGAGCCTCTGAGAAAAAAAATCTATTCTTCCTCTGGGTTAGGGAAAGGGATTTTTTATCTTCAATAATTACAAGTGTATAACCCATCTTTTTTTGAACTGCTGTAGCCTGTGGCACACTGTGCATGTCTTGCAGGATGGCAGCCACTCAGTATGGAAGCGATCCAAATGCTAGTTAGACTATAAACTTATTGATCTTATGGATTGCCTCCCAAAGTTGTGATAATGATATATCATTGTTAAATTTAGTAGAACAAACTGTTTTTCCAATCTGTCAGGGGAAGTGTACGATCAGTATGTGTAGCAGTACTCAAGATTCTCCTACTTATGCAGGTCCCACTGCTGAATTAAAAGTGGGGAGTGGAAAAGGTGTGATGCCATTCTGACGCACACATTACAGTAAAGATATATGATAGAGCAGTTGTGATTTAGGAAGTGATAATCTCATGGCTCAACATGCTCAAGCATGATCAACCATTATTGATTATAGTAATATGTATATCTTCTTCTTGCAATATAGTGATATTGATTTTTTTTGTAGTTTAAGGAGCAAATACATATGTTATGTAAATTTAATAATGCTGATTCAGAGCTCTATTCATTATAACAGCATTATTGTACTCTAACTACAATTTCCAAAAGAAAAACGCTGAATATTGGGCAATATTTTTTTTATTAAAGCTTGCAATGTTATCACAGATGTACATTAAAATAAAACCATCAATGATTTACATTGTGCCTTTGTTTGCTGTGAACTTCGCTCACCTCTCAGAAAGAAAGATGAGGGCTCTCACTTCTGTATTTGTCCCCAATCGGTTGATCAATTTAACCAGTACAGTATTGATTTTAGCAATAATAGGTACATGGATGTCTTCTGGGTTAGCCTCGCTGTTACTAAATAAGTTTTCCTTGCCAATGCAAGATTATTGTGCTGTAATTATAATGTATTGGTGTATTATCACACAAAGTATGATGTTTCTTGTACATAATATAATCACATGTAATTAAAATCTGAATTGGTTCAATTTATTTTCCTCTGATTTGTTGGCAAACTTTAAAATATGAAATTAGGAGTTACAAAAATCCCAACAAAGAACTGGAAAATATATTTCAATTTAAAACAGAAACAAGTAAATATTAATTCACAGATGTCATTTTTAATTAATCAATTCTAATAAGTTGTTCTTATTTGTGATGGTCACGCTGAACACATTTTTAATGATGAGGTTATGTCACTTTGCTTACACTTGCTGATATAGAGAGGCAGTATTGCTATGATTGCATTGCTTTATTGTGAGGTTCACAGTCAACCCTCCACAATCCCAGCTACCTGTCAGCTCGGAAGCTATCTCATTTGTGATAAATTACTGGTCATGGTCCCAACATTTTTGCAAGTTTTTGCTGTGTAAGCAGCTTTTGTTTGATAGTTCCTAGAAATATGTTTTTCTGTCTATGTATCCATTTTGAGATCAGGTCAAGACCTTCTTTTAGATGAACTAAAACATTTGAATATATGCACCTTCCACTTATTTATGATGCCTAGTTTTATTTTTCTCATTATTGACACATTATCTTAATTCTCCATTTTACTTTGATTTTATATTTAACAAAGACCAAATATTTCATCTCCCCTTTGGTATAAATTCTATAACTATTTATGGTCAATCATCTTTATAAACAGCACATTTGGTAGAACCATTTAGTGATAAAACCAGGAACTATCTCAGTTGTTTCGTGTTTCCACTTTGATGAGCATCTACTCTGCTCACCTTTCAACCTTCTGAAAGCTCCAGGCAACTTAAGTTGACAAGCCTCTTTGATATCATTAATTGATGTTTACATTAATGTTTCATACAAAGTTTCCACAATTTAAAAAAAAAACTTAGTTTAAACAAAAGTATTCTAATACCAGATTAAACTATGGCATGAACACGAACCATCACATGTTTACTCCATTCTAATTTATGTTAATTCCTTAGGTTAATATATAAACCATTTCAATTGGTGTTTAATTTTTTTTGTTCTCTTGAAAGTAACTATAAAAGTTGTTATTTTGTTTTGTTATTTTTGAAGCACGTTTAATTCCTGTGAATGTAAATCGAGGCAGTAGATTGTGATCTAATATAAAGTAAAAATAGAAATAAGAAAGCAATGCAATCTGATTAGCAAATTCTCTTCTGTTACCATATGTCAGCATTTTATTATTTACAAATATGAAAATTATCTAGAAAAGTGAAATTAAAAAATGAATGTGAATAATTGTTTCCACATTATCTTTATCAATAACAAATCTTAACTATGTTTGCAAGTTAAACATTTCACAGAAGAGTAAATTTTCATGTTCATAATTTAAAACACTATATCAAATATTTCTGATCTAATAATGGTTAAAGCTGCACAATTACATAAATACACAAAATCACTGTCAAAGAAAATAAAGTATTCTCTTTCAAGTGTGTTTTTTTATGGGTCGAAGGATATCCCATCTTCAAAATGCTGGATAACAATTTTGTTTTGTTTTATTATGGCTACATGAATTCACAATCTATTTATTTGAAGTAATTTCTGTGGAAGGAAATGTAAACAGTCTATTCTGTGGAAAACTGTTAAATAGATGATAGCTGTGCAAAGCAATTTAATGCATTGAAGACTGTCATGATTTTAACAGTTAAGAACGTTTTTAGAGTAATTTGTTTAACTAAATGTTCCCTGAACAGTATTTCATTACCTTATTCTTTCTTAAGGGAACCTTTATATTTATTTCCATCAGCATTAAAAAGGAAAGAAAAAGAAAGGATCATTATTCTTATGATTGTTAATTGCTTTTCACTTGTTTTCTTTGTATTATTCAAGAGTCAAGAGTGTTTTTTTGTCATATGCACTGGATATGAACCAGAACAAAGACATTTGTACCTGCTGCAGCTTTGCGGGCATATTTGCAGGCACATCACCAACAACAAATATACAATAATTTATCAGTTATTCCAAGTAAACTAGACTATGATAGTGCAAAAAAAAACAAAGTACATGGAGCAACCATGATAGTGCAAAGTCCTTTGTGGTCAATATTGAGAAAGGGTTGTGGTTGGGGTTATTCTAGGTGGTTCAAGAGCCTGATAGTTGATAGGAAGAAGCTGTTCTTCAACCTGAACGTACAGTTAATATGTTCATGTAATTTTTCCGATGGTAGCAGTGAGATGAGAGCAGGGCCAGGGAGTTGTATATCACCCTTATATAACCATTATCCATAACTCTTTTTGAAGCTAATAGAAATGTGGTCTGGTCCCAAATGTCTTGCCCACTGACACTTCAGTTAGTTGCCCTGTCCAATTCCCTAATTGGGAAGGACAGACTGTGCCCTTTTACTTGTAGGGCCCGCTCTATATTGCCTGAACAGCCAGACGTTCATCTGCCCTATCTTCCCAGTCATATTGTTAGCAATTTGCACTGATTAAGGTCTGCTGATGAGAAAGTTAATGATTCAGTTGCATAGGGAGGAGTAGAGACCCAGTTTCCTGAGTTTGTCGATGAGTTTAAAAGGTATGATAGTGTTGAATGGTGAACTGCAATTGATGAACAACTGCCTGTCATCCCTGTTTTTGTTGTCCAAGTCTGAAGAAGAGTCTGAAGAAGTCTGAAGAAGGGTCTCAACCAGAAACGTCACCCATTCCTTCTCTCCAGAGATGCTGCCTGTCCCGTTGAGTTACTCCAGCATTTTGTGTCTATCTTCTGTTGTCTAAGTGATCCAGTGTAGAGTGGCATGCTAGTTAGATCTTAGCCACTGTCAATCGTTTGTGGTGATACGCAAATTGAAGTGGGTCTCGATGATTACTAAGGCGGGAGTTGACATGCGTTATAACCAATGTCTTAAAGCATTTTATCACAATGGACATGACTGCCACCAGTCAGTTGTGGCATGTCACTGTGCTTCGCTTGGGCACTAGCATGTTGAAGCAGATGGGGACCTTGGACTGTAGTAACGAGAGGAAGATTATCTGCGAAAATCCTGCCAATTGATGCACACAGGTTTTACAAATGTCGCCAGTTACATGATCAGGGCCGGACACGTTCCATGATTTCACCTTCAAGAAAGATCTTCTGAGTTCATCCTGCGAGTCAGAGATCACAGGGTCAGTGGGTATTGTGGGCCCCATGAGAGTGCACTGTTGTTCTCCCTTTTAAAACAAGGATAAAAAGCATTGAACCCGTCTGGAGGTGATGCTTCCCTCTTATTCAAGCTATTCAGTTTCAAATTGGTGGAAACGATGGTGTGCAAGCCCTGCTAAAGTCTGATCCTCCAGTTTAGTCCGGAAGTGTCACTTTGCATGCTCCAGGGCTTTCTGTTATTATTCAATGAGATAAATGGTTGTACATCCTGGAGGCGATAGGAACTCTCCAGGTAATCAATACTAATCACTGACTGACATTATGGTTTGAAAAGTTTGGATCAAAGATGGAATAGAAGAACTATTTGCATAGCTTTGATTCAACATAGTTTAACAGAGCCCTCAGATCAATTGGGCAAAAAGTTAAACACCTTTATTACTCTCTTTTCTAACTCACCTTTTGCCTATTTGCTTGTTTAGACTTTTAGACTTTAGAGATACAACGCGAGAACAGGCCTTTTGGCCCAATGAGTCTGTGCCAAATAGTGACCACCCTGTACACTAACACTGTCCGACACACCAGGGACAATTAACATTTTTTTTTAACCAAAGCCAATTAACCTACAAGCCTGTACGTTTGGAGTGTGGGAGGAGATCAGAGCACCCGGAGAAAACCCACAGAGTCACAGGGAGAACGTACAAACTACATACAGGCAGCACTCAATGTCAGGATTGAACCTGGGTCTCTGGAGCTGGAAGGCAGCATCTCTACCATTGTGCCACTGTGCCACTGTGCCACCTTGTTCTTGCTCTTTGTTTGCTGTTATTCGGATAAAGTCCCATGTAGCCATTCCTTTAATGAAGCTTTGTACATCAGTCCCCTTGAATTATGTAGATTCAAATTCTGTTTTCTGATTTATTGGATGAATTCTGGTCGATCAGTCCCTTGGGTTCAGTTGTGTAGACCAGACCCTTGGTTGAGTGAGCCAGTGCAATCAATGAATCCCTGAGGACTGGCTTTGTCCATCACATCCTGTAGACCAGTCAACTGATGAATCCCAATGGACCAATTCCTTGGATAATATCCAGTGGAAAATTCCCATAGATGAACTCATATAGATCAATCACTGGATGAAACCTTGAGGACATCCAATGCATGAATCCCACTGGAACAGTCCTTTGGATGAATCCTTGTGTGCAAATCCTTTCATATGAATCCATGCACCTCAATCCTATACACATGTGGCTGGGATGAATCCCTATTAAGCCTAAGTGGATGAGTTCCTTGAAGAAATTCCTGAAGACATGTCCCTTGAATGAACCCCCATGGCCCAGTTCCTCAAATGAATCCCTGAGAAACAATCCCTCAGATGAATCCCTGTGAATTATTTCACTATGTGACTGCGGTCCTGGTCATTTATTGTCTTGTATGGGGGCTTCTTTACTTGAGCTCAAGCAGACATTAGTGTCCAATTTTTCACTTGATCACATCTTACCTCAGGATGTAATTCTGGACAGCCTACACCGCAATGCAATGAGAACTCTTTCAGCCTGTGGAAAACACTGGCAAGGAACGAGTGCATGTTCCAGTGGATAGGGTGGCACAACCCTCCTAGGGGACAGATAAAACTGCAGATCCATCAGAGGAACGGTTCATGCAGGAGGCAGCCTCCTTGTGTAAAGGGTGCTACTGGAAGGAAATTGCCGGGCAAGTGTGTGTTAGTGTCTGAGTGCTTTCCAGCAATTCCTGTGCATTTGGGAATTCCGCAACGCAGCCAAATATCCCTTCCAGTTATGAATGCAAGAATCGCTTTTATCAGAAGTGGAAGGTTCCTCACTAGTAGAGCTGCTCCTGGCATCGCCAGTGCAGAGAAGAATCAAATGCCACATCTTTCAGCAGAGACCTTCTTGAGGCAAGTCTTCTGTGAATGAGAGTGAGCCTGACTTTAACACTGAGAGGAGTACAGGCACCTCACGCTTATTTGTTAGGTATCCATCAAATGCAAGTGCTTGCACTGCTCATAACGTCAAAGTCAGGCTCACTCTCACCCACAGAGACCTTGCCTAAGGATCCTTGCAGGCCTGCTCACTGCTGTTGTTCACCAGTTTATTGAGGGCACCCATGCCTTACAGACACTTTCCTGGCAATTTCCACTCATGATATCAGATGTGTTTTAAAGCAGTTTTTCTCGCATGAATGTGGAACCACTTCCGTTATCACAGGATTTCTTTGCATCTTTCGGGCCATTTAACATTGAAGCAAAATCTGTTGAAATCTTCTTGAGATGCGGGGTAAAGCAACAAAGAAATCTCCAGCCGAAGATAGACACAAAAAAGATGGAATAACTCAGTGGGTCAAACAGCATCTCTGGAGAAAATGGTAATCTAGAATAAAACAAAAAAATGGTGGAAAGATTCAAAGGGCAGGAAGCATCTGTGGGCAGAGAATCAGATATACCTTTCATCAGAACTGAGAACGGGAGAAAGCAAACAAGTAAACCTCTTCTTGAGAGGGTGCAGAAGAGGTTTACCAGAATGCTGCTTGGATAAGAGAGTATCAGCTATAAAAGGAGAGTTTGGACAAACTTGGATTGTTTTCTCAATATAAATAGGAATTAAAAGTGCTTTAAAATTAACAAAGAACATAACATCTTTTATAGTTACTTTGAAGAGAACAAAAGAAAAATTAAACACCAATTGACATGATTTATATGTTAATCTTAGGAATTAACATAAATTAGAATGCAATATACATGTGATGGTTTATGTTCATGCCATAGGTTAATCTTGTATTAGAATATTTTTGCCTCCATTACGTTGTTTACTAGTGTCAGAACCTTTTTTCCCCCAGGGTGGAAATGTTAAAGATCAGATGGCTTAGCTTTAAGGTGAAAGGGACAAAGCTTAAAGGAGATGTACAAGGCAAATTTTCACACTGGTGATGGTGGAGATAGATATCATAATGGCATCTAGACAGCTTTTAGACATGCACATGGATATGTAGGGAATGGAGGGGTAATGATCGTGTGTGGGCAGATCAGTTTAGCTTGAAATCATGTTTGGCCCAGGCATTGTGGGCCGTAGGGCCTGTTTCTTTTCTTTTCCGCTGTGCCTTTCTATGTTCTACATGTTGATTGGGATACCAGATTGTGAGCTTTCCATTGATATATTTGGTGGACAGTTGTGAAGAAACTCACCAATGATTGCAGTTAAGATGTGCCTGATCCTTCAAATTACATTCAGCATTATTAATAGATGGCTCTCCAGTGAGTGAATAGCGGCACTCGTGGTTCAGAAAAAAACGGTTGAAAATTCGGCCAGGAAGACATTTTGGGCATTACCCAAATGTTGACATTATTTGGGAAATTGGACAGCAGAACAGTAACACTAGTGCGCAAGAAATTTCATGTCAAAAACTGGCATTAGCTTACAGATAAACATACATAAATTTTTGATAAGTCAATTACTTAACATAATTTTCATCACCACTGTGCCAGTTTCTTAGCCTATTTACCTTCTAGTTAAACACTAAATGTCATAAATGTTAAGCATTAAGAAGCCAATGGCCCCCAAATCTACCCTGATCGCCATCTCTAAAATACCAACCCATTTTAGCTTGTCTTTGTTAACAAAAAGAGGCTACTTTATTCAAAAACTAACAACTATTATTTATTGCAACTTATTAAAGATATTAAGCAAACAGTCCTGGATTGATACGAAATGTATTCTTTACTTTTTCCCCCATTCATCCGCAGTTCTGCAGTTTACGTGTAATTTGATTTGATGATAATTTGTCAAGCTCAAAGCAAAAAGGTATTCCACAAAATCTGAAAGCTGCATTAAATGCATTAAGCATGACATAATGGATATAAGTGGATTCAGCAGTATTATCTTCATGGTGAATAAACAATAGAATATGCAATGTGAAAGTACATGGAAATTTGACTAATAATAAGCAAGATGAATCATGGTAAACAATGATATACTCCAGACATTCATCTCATTTCACAAGATGCTGAAAGTAAATATCAAAAAGTTACACTCACATGCAAAAAATTCAAATGAGAAACAATTGAAAACTTGAGATCACCTGACTAATGTGCTGGGAAAGCAACCCAATGGCTGTAAACAATTTTAAAAAGCGGTATCACTAGAAATACTCTGGCAAATGCACACAAATTATTTTCTTTGTTCAAATTTGATATTCTTTCTTTATTTAATTTGTCCATAACTTGTGCATGTCTCCATTTTATACATTTAATCGTTTCATTCACGCATCGCTTAACTATTAGTCATTTATATTTCTTTTTTGCTTTGATTCCTTTTACAGAAATGCTTCCATACATTTCATGATTTATTTGTTCTGTTTTGTTCACTTTCTCCTTTGTATTTTTAATAATGGCACAAATTAGACTCTAGTTTCAAGGCTCTCTTTGGGAGATGCTAAATGTCATCTTTTCAGAACAATTGCCAAATAACATGCTGAGTGCTCATTTGCTACTAGTTATGCCCAAATCAGGATAACAGCACATAGCTTTTAATGCAGTGACCACAGCATGAGACTGTCACATGAAATTAAATTTGCAATTTGATGTCAGAAAATACACTCCTGCATGTTGTACATTGTACACGATGTAACCCATGAATTAGAAATTTGCCAGTGTCATTACTCTTATGCAAAATGTGCAAACCGTTAAACCTCAATAGCACATTAAATTGTTTTTTAATTTGTAATATTAAACTCAAGAATGACGATAAAACATCACGCAAAATTAACAGTGAATACTGAATAAAAGATATTGGTATTTTAAAAAATGTTATTTTTAAATTGCAAACAGGAATCTTCTGTTTCAAATGGGAATTAGTTGTAAATTTATAATTTACGGGCTTCAAATTCAGGTCTCTGCAATTCTTGATAAATGTGACCTTAAAGGGTGGTGGCCTTGTCACTTCAGCCTCTTCTGCGGACGTGATCGGCTTTTCAGTCCGGGCCCAAGTTCTGTCAGGTTGATTAGCCAGAGGTGTTAATGCTAGAGATATCACCCCAACAAGTCCACAGCCAATGTGATCAATGTCAACTCAATGCCTGAGCACCAAATGGCGGGAGGGTTTTCTCGATATACTGACACTTGGCACTAAATTTCAAGTACAGAATAACGGACTGTTTACGAAAAGAAAAAAAAAAGAGCAGCCACTGGATCTCAGCCAGACAAGGTTTCTGATAATTTACTGGCTGAATAATTTTGTATTACACAAT
Source organism: Malacoraja senta (assembly GCA_038087875.1). Lineage (NCBI taxonomy): Eukaryota > Metazoa > Chordata > Chondrichthyes > Rajiformes > Rajidae > Malacoraja > Malacoraja senta. The sequence goes on along the minus strand of CM075977.1, from coordinate 88,312,569 downwards.
CATTTTTCAGGCACAACTAATGGAGTAGTTAATTGATTAAAACAAAAAAAAGATGTCTAACTCAGATTGTAATAAAAGAAAAAAATGTTACCACAGACAATAAACCATCTGTTCCGTAAATCTAATGTGAAAGGAATGCTTTTAGAATCTAGACACTGCTAATGTGACACGTTGAAACATTAATCACCCCCTAAGGCCAACATAATTGCAGCATGGCGTTAATTACCTAACAATTAACAGCAGTAATTTCCAAGGGGCAATCAATGAATTAACCTGCGATTTTTCCACAGATTCAGTACCCATTTCAAAGCCTTCTAAAGTGGAAGTAGGATTTAACAATGACATTTCTACCGTACAGAATATAAATTCATTTTCACCTCAGCGAACCAGCCACCATCATGCTCTACACCATCCAGTTAAAATGAATAGAAATGCATACAAAAAATAACATTTGACGTTCTAATTGTCTTTCTTCTCCATATTTATTTCTGAAATTTGATTATCAAGTATTTCTTGAAATCTTTTTATTCACACGTGTAGTTCTTTGCACATTGAAACAAAAACAACAGAGGAAACACAGTGATGTTTCACTGTGTTTTGTTGCAATACCAAAAAGCTGAGATATGATATTATCTCATTTAGAGAATTAGTCTGTAAACATTACACTAGAGACACAATGCAAAATACAGCCAATTTGATGAGATGATATGTAATAGCTTCAAAATCCCTGAAAAATGTTACTGCAGCTTTACAATAAAATATCACAGTATGTACTGAAATATAAGTGCAGATAATTCAATAATAATATCCATTAATCTTAGCCTCATATGAAATTTTCAATACAATCATTATTCAAATCATTTGACATAATATTGTTGCCAAAGGTTACCAAATCGTATTAAAGAGAATATTCCTTGCACTTGGTGTTGCAGATAATAAAAAAAATTAATGGGAATATATTCAAACACATTAGTTATAGGAAATTAAGCTATTTTGTATGTCTCCTTTGTTACTGAGATCACAGCTTTCAAATTCTTTACTAACAATACATGAAAATCAATATGTTTTGCCAAGATGCCTTCTTTTTCCGTTTCTTCAGATTTTTTTCCCCACCAAAACAGAACACCTGACTATGGAAGAGAAAAAGCAGTGTGACTGGTTTAAATGTCAGTCCTGGCATCACCAAAAAGTACCAATGGCAATCAGTGAAAAGGTCTAATAGGTTTTCTGTCTTGTTCTTAATTTGCTGAAATTACAAAATCAATACCTTCTGCTGTAGTTGCAGCAACTTGTTTTACTGCTTTAAGATAAAGTCTACAAGAATGTAACCTTCAGTTTCAATTTGCTTTGTAAGAGCACTGCTGAGCTCTTAGCTGCTTAGATACCTGAAGCACAGGAATCCTATTTATGAACTCTTCTACTTTTATTTTATAAATCTCTCATTTATGTTATTGTTATCCTCATTTGTAACATCTACAAGTTTTTTGCTAAAGTTTCATAAAATAGCCAGTTGGTCATTTTTCAGAATACTTTACATTGTTTTCCAGTCATCAACTTTAACAGCTTTATCACAAGCAATGAGGAATGGAGTTTAATTTTAGATTGGATTACTATAATGTACAGATGCATCTCAAGAATGATATAATGAGGTATTTTCTAATGGTTGCATTTTAAGTATCAGCAACATTTTATATTTCTATGAAGGATACAATAAAATAAGTCATCAAACACAAAAAAAATCAAACACAAAAAAACAAATGAGAACATTTTAAATTAATGTTCATAAGAGAAATTCATTTATTTCACATATTTTAAATTTAAAGAGCATTGCTCAATTTAAAGTTTAAAACATTGCCTTTATGCCACATTATAAGAAATAAATCAATAATTCCATAATACATTTGTAATTCATTATAGTTTTAAATTTAATGGCTTTAATTGTTTTAAGGATATTAGTAAATGAATCAGGCACTAAATAAAAATAACCTGATTTTATAGTTGCATATATTTAAAATATGCTTATCAGTCTTTCTTTCAGTTAAGTAAGTTATGAATGTGACAAAACTAATACATTTTCCAACGCTGTAAGATATATTCCTGCAATAATCTTGCACAGTTTTTCTGTGCATTGTATGAGTTATTTATTTTCATGATAATTTTACTATACATTCACACATGGCTAAAATATCTAGATTTAATGTTTTGTTAAATTACCACCTAAAGAGGTAACGTGGTAAATGAGCCACAAATCTATCACCTTGGGCAATGTTCACAGAATATACAAAGTTCATTAACCAATAATTAATTTGTAAATCAAGAATTCCTTGCTTTGGTTAAAGAAAAAAAGAGATTTGGAAAATACCTAAATTTAAGCAAAACACAATGTACCAAAATTCCTAGAATATGTGCAGGAGGGAAAATAACAATGATCAGCAATACAATCAGAGTGTCATTCAAATCTTTTTTTTTGTCTCAGTATGAGTGCAATGTATTAATATATATTATTTGTAACAAAGCATAACCCACTGTTTTTAGTAACTTCTTGTCCACACAAATTACAAAGGAATATTAAGCTGCCTCAATATTAAAAGGACATGAAACAGAATTGAAATGATTAATTTGTTGGCAATGCTAATTATTATGTTTACTGCATTTTAAAATACAATGATATATTGTTGCAAGGTTTGGATGCAGGAAACAAAACAGAAACACTTTAAAAGCTCATGGTAATCTGCTTCACGAACAAATATCATTTTCTTTTATCGTATGTAAAGAAAGTAAAGGACAATGCATTAAATAACAGATTTGCTCACTGCAGCAGAGCAATCCAAGTATCTACATCATTTGCGTTCATGATTCATCAGACTTCTGGGCACTGTCATAGATCATCATGTCTGAAACCGTCCATTTTTATCCCTGACACTGGCCATTGTTCCAATGATCGGGTCTTCCAACATAATAGTGTGTGGATGATTATTCGGAGAGCTCCCAAACAAGAAACTATTTAAATTATAGTGATACAAAAGGTTGTCCTAGATACCAATCTTCTTGAAATACTTATTTAATGTAACATGTTCTGGAATAGATTGAGTGATTTCAGCTGGATATTGAAAATGGTGCACTGCAAAAGCTGAAGGTCAGTTTCAGAACATCAGAAATCTCATTTTATACCTTGAAAAAATATTGCTGCAATATATTTGGTGGAGAATTGTTACAGAACTGAATAAGATGCTCACTGATGAAAACTCATAAGTAATTTGCAATTTACCTTTCAGAACACTAAACAATTCAATACCTAAGAGATACTCCTCCTGTATTAACACGTCTGTAACAATAACAAAGGTCAAATTTCCCTTGGAAAACATAAAGGAAGAAAAATGATAAAGAAATAAAAATCTGGGAACAAGTCATCTTCTTTCTCATTTGATTGTTCCACAGGAGAATTCGATTATATCTTTTACAATAACCAGTTAATGGTTGGCATTGAAGACGCAGAAGTCTCTCTTAGAAGAACAATATAAAAATTCTTAATTGGCACTTTGAAAGTGCAGTCCTCATGATGAATAAGTCACTAACATATATTGACTAGATATACTCCAATCGGTATTTTGTTAAAACTAGATGCAAGGTCATTCTGGGAAACAAATGTTATCAAAGCACTGGCCTGCTCCTTGTATTGTTCAGTATTTGTACAGTCAGTTTTGCTGTATACAAGTCCCTGCCTATAAGCAATTCCAAAGTCCACCCTGACCTACATCCTTACTTACAGTGCACAAATTGAAAATAATGCAGATGATCTGGCTTGCAATGCCATCTACTGGTATGAAATATAGGGCTTACAACTTAAAAACAAAATTTGAACATTAGCTCCATCATGTGAAGCCTACAATAATACAATCTACATATTTACTCATTGCAGATTTGTGAAAGAATTTAAAAAAATCAACAAACTACTGAAATCATTCATTATAAAATGAGAAACAATTTTAGGATATTTGTGCAATATCTTTACAGCTTATTCAAAAACTGTTAACTATTGCATAAATAATTTTGCTGATATTAAATAAATATACTTCAAGCATGAAGAATGACTTATTTTATTTTTAAAAATAATTATAATTTTAATAAATTAGGGAATAGTCACATAACTAGAATGATTCATTTCATAATTACTTGCAAGCAATTATAAATTTTTATTCCAGATATGTGAAAATATTACATTGAAGACAAGTTAAATAAACTTAAGATAATACAGTTACTAACACTATTCTCCAAAGGAAATCAAATACAATATCACCAATGGTTTATCATGGGAGTTACATTATATATAAAATAAATCACCTTGCATCATATAAATCAGCAGGAAATCTTCAGAATAATATTCCATATAAAATGTAATATTATCAACATGGAAAATGATACTAACAGTTAGAAATTATTGAAATAACTTATTGAATGCCACAACCAACATTAATATCAATCCATTCATATATTTGGGAGCAAACAAACATATCCTGAAATTTGTTAGTAAGTCAATACACAAGACGATAATATACATGAATACAAAATTTAATTTCAATTTGTGAAGTTTAGATTAAAATGCAATATCTCTTCCATAATGTTAACATAGATATGTTAATTGTAAATATTTGAAAGAGATGTTGCATTTTAGAAGGATTGTGTGATGGATCTGCATATTCGTAGGATTATAGCAGTGAAAAAGGTGACTTATTTAGTTAGTCCTATTTCTTTGAAATATCTATTACTCCATTCCGATACTTGTGCTCTGAAAAACTTTTTTTTAAACTCACAAAACAATAAAAAAAAACAGGGGTTTTAATCTGAATTTGAACACGCTAATTCATTAATTGTAATGGTGTTAGTTGTATAATGAAATTATAATCCTTAATCTTCCATATTTTATTACAAACAGGCTTGCACAGGACTAAATTACGTATTTGTTCCATGTGTAAGGACAGAAAGCCAAAGCATCTTGAAAGAATTATTTTGAAGGCATCTACAACTTTTTAACACCAAACCTGCAGAAGTACAAAACATCTAAAGGACCAAATCAAAATACTATTTGGCAATGGACTGTGGTTAAATATTAAGCTATTTTACTTTCCTGACGTTAAAATAAAAACATAGAAATTTACATTCATTGTTTTTCAGGAAACATTGGCAATATCTGTCTTCTATGGAAAATGTCAAAATATTGAACTGACTAATCTGTCCATAGATTTTTAAAATTGATTACTCAAATCTGAAATATAGTGGAACAAATATAATTTGTGCAAATAATTTTTGCATTGCATTTTATCTGCTCATGCAAAATAATAAAACGTTTCAAAATTGAAATGCCTCACTTGACAAGATATCCAAGTCACGCAATGAAATGTTACCACATAATCAATATTTGCTTTACGGGCAGCATGGTGGCACAGCAGCGGAGTAGCTGCTTTACGGCACCAGAGATCTGGGTTCGATCCTGACCACGGGTGCTGTCTGTATGGAGTTTATACCTTTTCCCCATCACTCGTGAGTTTTCCCTGGGTGCTCTGGTTTCCTCCCACATTCCAAAGCCATACAGGTTTGTAGGTTAATTGGCTTTGGTAAAGATTGGAAATTGGCCCTGGCATGTAGGATAATGCTGGTGTATGGGGATCGCTGGTCAGTGCGGACTCGGTGGGCCGAAGGGCCCGCTTCCGTGCTGTATCTCTAAAATAAACATAAAGCATTTCTGACTGGTAACCTGTACCTACCTTAAAAAGACCACAATCCTTTTGTTGGTTACCTCTTAGATAATTCATAAATTGCTGAAAGTAAGCTCAACAAGACATGTTTGCAGAGTGAAGCTACAATTCTTTATATAATGTTCAGTCTACATTACATTAAAAAAAAAATCAATTACAGGAAAAATATAATTCTAAATTCCATACATTTCAGGCAAATTGGAGATTTATTTTGTTGTGAGATCAAGAATATCAATCCACACACTATTTGCAAACAGCACTGAAATGCTTTCTGTAACATCAGTTCATACAATTTGTAGTGCTACAACTAATTGAACAGTCACGGTCAACCTGATTCAATTGCACATAAAACAAAAATAAAATAGAAAAAATATATTGAAGGTACTGGAAAGGAATCACTTCAAAATAAGATTAATTTCTGGGATGGCAAATGGGTGCAAATTTAATAAATTTTTGTGTTTCCCAGTTCAAAACTCTGTTTTGCTCACTTGGTATGTGGGCTGGCACAGAGCACTGGACCACCAACGATACGTGCTGTGAAGTGGTGACATGTTTACGATGAGTCACTGAATTTATCAGCACCAGGGCAGCAAGAAGGGTGTTCAGGATACTTCCCCATGGGTAGTGAGACCAAGATCAGTGGGTGATTAATTCAGGGCCATTCTCACCCACCCCACACAAACAATTTAGATTGCCGGCACGGAGTTGGCACTCATTGACTGTCAGCCCTTTCTTACAGGTAATCCTTCATTGCTCCAAGAGAAGGAATGAAGGGAACAGAAAATAATGCAAAAAGGACATAAACTATCTCTTACCAACATTATAATGTAATTCTGAAACTACTACCATCTGTGTCAATTCAGTGTACTTGGTAAATTCCAGATTTATTTATAGAAGTTGTTAATAATCCTTAACTTACACATTGTTTCAATCCTATCTCAATGTCTTCTTCCTCAGTAATGAAAGAGAAGTAGGTTCCAGAACTTCTGCTTCAAAATGTAATGGCATTTCTTGAGATTATAAAATAAAATTTGTTTTATCCACACGGAATGAATGAATAGTGTTTCAGCTCCCCGTGTTAAAAATGTTGACAACTGCAGCCAAGGACCAGCTGTGAATCCAGACTTCCTGACAGTCTGTGCTCTGCCAAGCAGTGGTGCAACACCTCCAAGAGACAGATAAAGAGATAAAGAGAAAATTGCAAAGTAACAGCAAAATTAAATGAAAACTCTCCGAGGCAGGCATAGTTCCCTCTGCTTGGCATGAAACGAGTGGGATCCAAGTCTCCAACCCTTCTAGTTTGGCAAAATCAAGTCAATGGAGCAGCTAAATGGAAGTGAAGGTTAGAAAATGAAACACTCAAAAGCTGTAGGACAATACATCTCTGCTCTTAACAAGAGTGCTTGAATATATTTATATTCATTACGTTATATTATTTATATTATATATTTAAATCTTTTCTTCTCAATAAGGAGAAAAAAATCTATTTCCTTCTACCATATAGAAATCATATCAAATCATATTAAAATTGTTTTTCTCTCCTGAAATAAAATCTGCACAGTATCATTTGATAGATGAGGTTTCTCAAAAAGCAATGATGCATTCATTCTTTAAAAGGACTATCTCTCCAACCCAGGCACACTTGATTTCAGGACTGACCGTACTCAAGACTCAAGTGTCTGCAAAGCAGACATTGTGTTTGTCAGTCAAATAAAGATTATTCCAAAAGAATAATGAAGGATCATGTGAAAATATT
>CM075977.1:88114323-88304860 GCA_038087875.1 Malacoraja senta | reverse complement strand
AAATGAATATCAATTCGAGTATTGAGATTCTGTAGGAAGAAATCACATCCAATTCACCCATTAGAACTTTGGCAGATCATTGCTCTGTGACCATCACGAAACCAATGCTGAAGTCTAAATATTAGATTTCCTTGATGATTATTTTCAATTTATATTTTCCCTTTGTCACTCATTCTAATGTAAATCTTTCTTTCTTATCAACTGCTGTGATAAAGTAATACTGCGTTTTGCATGATTAAATATGATGGATAAGATTGGATGGATCAACCAGGAGCTGTTAATAGTAAACCTGTTCAAACACTTACGTCACAGTGGTCCCAGCTTGTTCTCTCCTAATGCCAGGGAGCATCTGAGTCTTGCAGATTACTTCAGACAAACAAAATGCAACTGGACATATCTTCACCTTTATAGTAAGTCATTACTTATACCATTATATTTTCTTGTTAAACAAAGTGTGTGTGTGTGTGTGTCAGCATGTGAGGTGCATGTGAGAGAGAGAGAGAGAGAGGGAGAGGGAGAGAGAGAGAGGGAGAGGGAGAGGGAGAGGAGAGGAGAGGGAGAGGGAGAGGGAGAGGGAGAGGGAGAGGGGAGGGGGAGGGGAGAGGGAGGGGGAGGGGAGGGGGAGGGGGAGGGGGAGGGGGAGGGGGAGGGGGAGGGGAGGGGGAGGGGATGGGGAGGGAGAGGGAGAGGGAGAGGGAGAGGGAGAGGGAGAGGGAGAGGGAGAGGGAGAGGGAGAGGGAGAGGGAGAGGGAGAGGGAGAGGGAGAGGGAGAGGGAGAGGGAGAGGGAGAGGGAGAGGGAGAGGGAGAGGGAGAGGGAGAGGGAGAGGGAGAGGGAGAGGGAGAGGGAGAGGGAGAGGGAGAGGGAGGGAGAGAGAGAGAGAGAGAGAGAGAGAGATTAAAAAAAAGAGAGAGAGAAAGAGAGAGAGAAAGAGAGAGAAAGAGAGAGAAAGAGAGAGAGAGAAAAAAAAAAAGAAAAAGAAAAAAAGAAAAAAAGAAAAAAGAAAAAAGAAAAAAAGAAAAAAAGAAGAAAAAAAAATCTGGTGTCTACCGTGTGCTATAAAATGTAAAAACGTTAATCGTGTTGAATTGTAAATTTTGTAATAAAATATTTGGTGTTAGAGGCAATACAAATATGTTTACAATATGTGCAATGCTATAGAACACCACATAAATCGTGTTCGAAAAAAGTTGATGATTTTTAAGTAGAAATTCAGATTTATTTTATGTTTACAATTTATTATTGAATATAATTAAAACTAAGATTATTAACTGTTGTTTTCCTTTCTTCATTGCAGCTCGATTTGAAATGTATATCCAGTTAGAATAGCAGCTTAGAAATGGGACGCATGCACAGCCATTGCCTCTAGACATATGACCAAACTGATGCTCAAAAGCCTGGCTGCAACCTCTGCTCACCAGCCTCCCGTGATTAATTCATTGCCCTTGAAACTATCTGCTTGCAATCTTCACAGTCTAAATATGGGTTCGCAAGTACTAAAACGGGATTCCAAGGAGATTGTTTCACACAGGCGTGAACCATATGATTTGCTTATGAAATGTAGGCTAGAATACCAACAAATAACCAGGAAAAGGATTTAGTTTATGTTGTTCGTTCAACAGCAGCAGACTCTGTGAGATTTATTGTATGATCTCCCTAAATTACTCGATTGTGAGCAGCACCATGTTTGATTTTTGACTGAATTACTGTTTTCCTGTTTACATCATTAATTATGAGCTGGACGGGAAGGTGAGATGCTAATTCCTTCGTCTGACATGATGACAGCAATCACTGCCATCACAGAACAGAAGAAAGAGAGCAATCTTATATCCAGGGATATGAATTTCTGATCAGTGGCTGGCGGACTGCTGCAAAGGGCTTACAGTAATCCCATTGGACAGTTTGGGTAGATGAAGTCTGGAAGCAGGCTTGCTACAACGGAGGTAGCTCACAATTGCAAGCCTCTGCCCATAAATTACAGCCACTGCTGTTCTGCTCCACCACAGTTTGATTTCAGCTGATGGGCATTCATATTGTTCGCACGAACCAGAAGTTTTGTCCTTTTCCTATGCTATCTTTGGCTGTCCAACAAAGCCCGCTTTGAAGTAAAATAATAATATCGGACCTTTTCGTTGTGTACAGGTGGAAATTTGGAAAAAAAACATTTCAACTTCTGCTGACAGGAGAAGCAAACCCACAATTGACATCACTAATTGCATCAAAAAATCTAACCATTTTCATAACAAGAAACTATATGATGGAACTCCATCAGAATTATACAGTTGAACCTGTGTGTATTTGATACTCAGCCCCTAACATTTTATACGATTAAAATAAGTATTGGATCATTCACAATTTCAATACGAAACGTATGTGTATATCAAGTGAAAAACTGTCCTATAAAAGAACAATGCTGCAAGGTTTCAAGACTGAATATGGCAAATTAATGATATTTATATCTAAACATTCAGATTGAAGGATTGAGCACATATCCACAATGCCAATTAACACTACAAATCTTCAGAACTTAAGTTATTGTTGCATAAGAATAAATCTGTACAACTGCATGTTTTAAGAATGAATTACATAATACTACCGATTCCCCTATTATGAATCATTGCCATGATTTCTATTTACATTGTTTTGTGTGAATTTGATGTTAAGACAGGAAATAAAAAGGCCAAGCAAGATCCAGATCAGCGGCTTTCAAACATTTTTGCAGCGAGCCACTTTAACCAAACAGTTCACCCACATGACCCAGTAATAATGTTCCCCAATCTGTGGACTGGCATTTTATTTAAAAGATAACGATTCATGTTTTAGCAGTCTGTGACCTACCTGAGGGACAAGCCTCCCCACTCTGATAACCACTGATCTCAAGTTCAAGCTCCTGGGGCAAATAAAGAAGGCGACAATGTTCCTTTTAGTGCGCACAACATTTTATTGGGGGGAGGAAGGTGGTTTGGGACTCTTACCCCAATGCTCTCCCCATGTGAACTGTGGGGAGGTGGGGGGGGGCGGAAGTTGGGGGGGGCAGGGGCGGGGGCGGGGGGCGGGGGGCAGGGGCGGGGGGCAGGGGCGGGGGCTGATTAGCAAAAAGAGCTAGAGCTGACAGGACCAGGACTTCCATCTGAAGGCCCACTCTAAAAATGACCATCCACTGTATTTAAGTACCAATTAAAATACTAGCATGAAGGATATATTTATCATGCATATAAGCATCTCCAAGTCTAATTATGCACAATTTCTGCTATCACAATCCCCTTCGCGTTATATTAATGGTGGTTATTTACAGGGGTTTACAGTGTTCAATGATAACCTTATGACCAATTCCAAGTTTAATTAGAAGTCCTGAGAAAAAAAACTAGTGCAAATACATTTTAACGAGCAAGTCGTCTTGTCTTCCTTATTTATAAAATATTTATTGACTTGACATTGTGATTTCTCCTTTCATCATATAAATAAGAGGAATAGGATAAAAGGAACCGACCTGATCAGTTACCTGTAATCCCTTCATCCCTCCCTTTTGTTCCATTTCTAACAGTGTTAGTCTCAGATGTTAATCTGTCTTTTGCTTTTACAAATGCCAATCATCTTGCTGCACAACATTTTCTAATTTCATGACTAATATTTGGTATTTAGGTGCATTTTTTCAGCAGTAAGCTGCAAATTCCTTTGAACTGATTGTGCAGTGAGAAATGACTGAAGCAAACAACCTTCACTGAGGGCAATTTGATATTACACAAGCGTCCCTTCAACAGGAGTTAGCCTGCCATTTCCATATTAAAAGAGACACAAGCATTGGACATCTGTTTATTTCACAACATAAGATAACATTCTTCATTAGTATGGGCGTCAGAGGTTATGGGGAGAAGGCAGGAGAATGGGGTTAGGAGGGAGAGATAGATCAGCCATGATTGAATGGCGTAGACCTGATGGGTTGAATGGCCTAATTTTACTTCGGAGTCACATGAGTGATTCCGTGAAGAAGCCCCGCCAGTTCGCATGCGCGTCATATCGTCGTTCGTATGGCGAAGCACCAGACTGGCAGGGCATCGCTCCTGCCGGCGGTAAGCTTAAAACTACAAATACGTTTTGTATTACTTACCAGGGTTTTGAATTTCTTGCAGGAACCTCTTTTCACAGAGGTATCCTGCTAGATATTGGGGCGAATTCCAGCGAGTGAACCGGCCATGGTCTGTGGGGAGACCCCGGTTACGACCGCGAAAGCGGATATTCGGCAGATGTCGGGTTCGTGATCCCAGACACTGACAAGGCGGTCAGTGGTTTCCAGCCTGCTGTGGTTCCCGGGGAGGGCAAATCAAGCAGGAAGGCGGTATCACCGCCAGAGTCGCAAACAGTTCGTCGTTCGGTGGTCCCCAGGCATGGGGTGAAATCACCGATACATCGATCAGCCCTATTGAACTCGGACGAGTCGGGCTGCAAGGATTCCCTTCTGGAAATAAGTATGTATTTGGAGGATTCTGTTGTCATTTTAACCCTTTACAGGTGAAGCTCCACGCTCTAAAATTGAATTTGGAAGCGCGGGCCTATGGAACAGGCCGCGCCAGCAGCGCCTAGGACAGCACTGCTTAATGTGTGACAGTGCTGGCCTGTAGAAGAGGCCGTGCCAGCAGCACCTGGGACAGGGCTGCTTAATCTCTCCCTCTTTGAAGAGGAGAGCATGCCGGGTCAGTGTAATTCTGACGCCGAGTCTGAGGGTATAGTCGTGGAGCATTCCCCAAGGGTTGAAGGGCACGTGTCAGAGGTATAATTTCCTGACAACAAAGTTTGCCATCCCAACAGAATGTTCCATCCTGGTATAGGTCCATTGGGGGCCGTATCAGCGCAGGTCCCCAGGGGCCTGCGGCAGCACCTGTTTCAGGGCTGCCTACGAATCGCCCTCTCTGAGGAGGGGAGTGTGAAAGGTCAGATGTAACTGACTCCAGATCCTAAAGAAGTCCGTGGAACATACTGGAGCACATGCGTGCCAGCAGTGAACTGCGCTATCAGGGGATATGAAGAGCCAGCCGCCGAATCTTCTATTCAGGTAAGGCCTATTCAACAGCAAAAACCTGACGGACGAAGCAAAAGCTGTCGGACTAATCAAGACCAAAGGCAGGCAAAGGTTCATCGTTTCAGAACGCACCCCATGCCTTCATCAGCAGTAAGCGGTTCACTGAAGCTGGTGGCAGCATGACAGCTGGGCAGAGGTTCCGCGCACCCTACCAGTCCTACTCAACAAGGTGGGTCTGGCACTTCCGAAACATGGGTAAGTGGACCACTCACAAGTTGGTAATATTTACACTTGTTTGTACAGCACACAAAGGATAAAGGCATTGTCATCTGCTTAGAGGCATCTAACCATATAAAACTGCACAATACTAGCATTCCAAGCAAGTTTGGAATTAGGGCCAGAATTGTCGTTTTCAAGACAGGCTCGGAAATCGGGCCAGAGTTATCGTGCGAAGCACACATGGAATGATGGCAGGAGTGACCTGTTCATTATGAAAAATGGAGAATGTCGTCCAAATAGGAAACTTCTTTACTGACTAACAACGGATTCATAAGGGTCTCAAAGATCCATTCTATGCAGTTCCCATTACAGGGATCATCGGAGACATGTTGGTTTCATGCTTATTCACTGATTGCAAAAATATGTGGCATAACAGTGTTGAGAGATACATTCTCGCTACAAGAAGGGGGAATGTTCTTTTATGTCTTCCTCCATTTTGCCTCATCAGTCGGGTCTTGAAATAAAGCCAGCAAGATCTCGCTTTAGTTTTCGTACTGTCTGACTGGCTATGCAGCCATGATTCCCGCTTCCGTCAGGCATAATAATACAAACATATACGGGTTATTCTAAAAAATGAAAACTTTGCTGGTTCAAACTGTGGTTCAGGAAACCAGCCTCTGCATGATAAAATCAGTTTATTGACTTGCAGATTCTGAATAGACTGCCGTACGGCTCAGGTTGTCACATCAATCCATGTATGTGCTCACTGCAGAGTGCAGCGATAGCACCAAAAAAGCAGTACATTTCCTATTCAGGAGGTGGGAAGCGGTTTGTTTAATATTAATGTTACATTTAATACGGTACGGATTACTGACGTCTTCCAGTTCATTCTTAAATGGTCTTCTGACAATAATTGAGTATAGGGCCATTAGCTGGGCCAAACGTGCCTTCCTATCATATTAGCTGCAGCAAACAGGACCCAATCTGTCGGGTTTCAACCCTGGATATCGAGTTTGTAAACGATATCTTTAACACAAGTTCTCCCAGTACAAGTACAGGCAGTATGGGATATTGACATTGTGTTAACAATACTTCACCAGGGGCCAGCAACTTCCTTAGTCATGACACTATTATCAGCACAAAGAGTGCAGACATTGCAAAAGCTGCGGCTAGATAGGATGGAAGTGGCTGCAGATGCCATTATGTTTTACATTTCTGGTCTACACAAGCAGAGCAGACCAGGGGTGGCAGGGTTTAAGTTCATATTTCGGCATACACCATGGTCTCACGTCTATGTGTGAGGGCACGCTTGCTATATTATATCAAGGTCACCAGAATCCTAAGAGGTGTGGAATCAGCATTGTTTATTAGCCACAAACTATTCAGACTATTTCAAGGTGGCTGAAGCAGGTTCTGGTTTATGCAGGTATTAACACTGACAATTTTACATCTCATTCCACCAGGGCGGCATCAATGTCAGCGGCCAGGGCAATGGACGTTCCTATCGACCATATCCTTGCGGCGACAGGATGGTCAAGTGAATTTTTTTTTTTTTTACCATAGGCTGATTGCCAACCCGGGGCTATTTGCCCATTCTGTTTTGCTTCCACTTTAGCCTCCCCTGAGATAGAGGGGTTGCTATTGATTTTCATTATTAACGTAAACCATTAATACGTTTAAATCAATGTGTAATGCATTGTTGATTATTCACTCATCCTGAGTCAATCGATGCAGTGAGACACCGGGATTTGAATCTACGGCATGAAATCACAGAGCTTTGAACTCTTCACGGAATCACTCACGTGACTCCGAAGTAAAATAGTAAGATTAAATGAGAACTTACCAGTTTGAAGTTTGATCTTTATTTTATGAGGAGTTACGTTGGTGATTACGTGCCCTCCACTCCCAACCCTCTCTCACAAAGGTCATCTGGTAGTTCTCAAGTTTCTGATCTTACTATGTTACTTCAATTACCGTTACCTGTGATTTCATACCACTGCTTTTGAAGATTGACGCGCATGCGAACTGGCGGGGCTTCTTCACGTAATCACCAACGTAACGCCTCATAAAATAAAGATCAAACTTCAAACTGGTAAGTTCTCGTTTAATCTTACTATTCTACTCCTATTCCTTATGACCTTATGAACATAATCAAGAACCATTTTACCCAGATCATGCCCTCCTCTCCCCTCTCCCGTCAAGCAAAAGATAGTTTGAAAACATGTACCACTAGACTCGGGAACAGGGTCTTTCCTGCTGTTATCAGACAACTTAAACGGTCCTTCCACAAGATTGGATATCGTCCTGATCTTCCAACCTACCTAATTTTGTACCCTACACTTTCTCTGTAAGTATAACACTATAATGCTGGAACACCACATTCCCCGCTCTGGTACATTTCTCTTGTACATGTGTTGGAATTGATTACACACATATAGAGTATGATTTGACTGGATAACACATAAATAAAGCTTTTCACGGCATCTCACTATTGATTTAAGGTGAGGTGTAGAAGGGTTGGAAGAGATCTAAGAAAAAAACATTTTCCATTCAGAAAGTGGTTAGAATTGCACTGCCTGAGAAAGTGCTGGAAGTAAATATACTCATAACATTAAAAAAGTATCTGCAGGAAAGCTTGAATCACCAAGGCATGGAAGACTATTGACCAAGTGTAGGCAAATTTAATTAAATTACTATATATGGGCTTTTGATGACCAGTGTGGACATTGTAAGCAAAAGAGCCTTTTTCCACGCTATATAGCTTTACGAATGTTGGACTAGTTTGAAAGAAAAGAGGATGAAATGGTGTAAAGAAAATGTTTTATTGTGATGACATATTTTACTTTACTGAGTTGGGCTTCTGGTGATGGGTCTTGTGCATCAGGAGTGTGCTCTGAAAATTCTTTTATGCATCGTCCATGATCTTTTGATCATTTATGAGTCAATTATGAGCCATAAATGCCAGGGGCAGAGCTCCCCTCTGGGAAAGTGAAGGAGGAAAATTATCCATAAGAGTTTAAGGGAACAAAGGGAATATTGGTTAAAATTAAAGAAATTGATGTAAAATTGATCCAATAGCTGAAAGAAATTATACAAAATTTGATAAGTATGTAATTGAAAAATTACATTTAATTATATTTTGGATATTGCATATAATGGCAGAAATACAAGGATGAAACCAAAGAAATTAAAAGTAACTGATTTAAAATGTATAAAATAATATATTGAAATATTAAACATTAAAAAGTTATGTGGTGGTCAATAATTTCAAATAATATTAATTTGTTTTTCATTTATGAAATAATTCTAAATAAATAAATAAATAAAATCAGGACGATTTATAGAAGCACATTTGTGAAATTCTTCTCTAAGTAATTACAAACCACAAATATATGCACCTTCTTTGCAATAACTCAGGTTTTGGGATGGATCCTATTAACCTTTAGACATTTTATTTCTGAGATACAGCATGCAAACAGGCCCTTCGCACCAACCAGCAATCGCCCCGTACTATCCTACACGCCAGGGACAATTTACAATTTACGGAAGCCAATTAACCTACAAACCTGTATGTCTTTCGAGTGTGGGAGAAAACCAGACCACCTGGAGAAACCTCATATGGTCACAGGGAGAATGTACAAACTCCGTACAGAGTGCACCCATAGTCAGGATCGAACCTGGGTCTCTGGCGCTGTGAGGCAGCAACACTACCGCCCTGGAACGGCACAGTTTTAACCTGTTATGATGAGGCGGGTAAGTGATTTAAATATGGTAACAACCTAGCTCCTTTGCTGCTGATTTGACAGTAATTTTAATTTGTTCCTGATCATTTCAGTTGCCTGTGGCTGGGGGGGGGGGGGGGGGGGGGGGGGGGAACCTGGCAGCAACAAACAAAGGTACAACCAGCTGATCTAAAAGGAAATACATTTTATGGGGCAATGCTCATGGGCTTCAAGGAACAAAATGGCCTCACTGCACACCTATGCCTGTTTTCCTTTCTGGTTTTTGTTTGTATGTCACAGGAATATTTTGTAATAACCTCACAAATCTGAATGTTTAACTGAAGAAAGCCACCAGAGATGGTGCGTAGAGGGGCAGGATATCATTGAGAGTGCCCGGGCTGCTTGGCTTAAATGTGCATTCTGTATTCCAGAGAGCACGCTAAATTCTTCCATTGCTACAGTGGCTGGTGATTTATTACACTTACTTTTCTCTTTAAATCCTAGGCCACAGAATTTTACACTTGAATGAGTGTTTGGTTGGGCAGAGCCTGTTTATTTTGGTTGCTGCAATGCTGCATGCATCACCTGCAAGAAATGTGTGTACAAAAAAAATCCATGTATATTGAGCTAGAGCATAATTATTTCCCAATAACTCTATGTAGATTAAATTCCGCTAATATTACAGCAATTATGACAGGGATTTAATCTTTCAGTGAAGCCATCATCATTTATTAACCAGACAGAATCCCTGGAGTCAACATTATCAACCATGGCACCTTAAACTACATTTAAAAACCCTCACACACAGCAACAATGGGTGAGGCTTCATTTTTATGCTTGAAAAATATCACGGCAGCATAATTATGGAAAAGCATAAGTGGTAGAGATTACATTGAAAACATTTTCTTCTCAAGGTTTATGACAGTATTTAAATCCCTCAATGAGTTTATTTTCTTCTAATCAATTGGGTTTTTTTTTTCAAAATTAATTTGTTGTGGCTTGTGATGCAATCCATCTTCCTGATCTGCATAATAAAAACAAAGAGATCTTTATGCCAATTGACATTACATTGATCTTAAAATGGTACGTGTAAACTGTAATATCCAGTAAATCGGCTGTAGTTTTCAAAATCAAATCAGATTTTTAAAGATTTTGCCTCAATAAAATCTAATTAATGGTTACCATAAATAAAACTTTCCATTGCATGCCAAATATAATGAAAATGTTATTGAAGAACGAAAACACATACCAAGCACAAAGGAACACATTGGGATAATTTCTATTCAGATAAATGGGGAATGCGTTGGTTGATGAAATCTTTTCAATCATGTGGTTCAGATAACCATTCCAAGAGTTAGGGAGGTATTTATCATGTTTAAGAAAGAACTGCAGATGCTGGTAAAAATCAAAGGTAAATAAAAATGCTGGGGAAACTCAGCGGGTGAGGCAGCATCTATGGAGCGAAGGAATAGGTGATGTTTCGGGTCGAGACCCTTCTTCAGACTGATGTGGGAGTGATGGGGGCAGGAAGAAGAAAGGAAGAGGGGAACCCTCGTTCCCTAAAGAATGAGGACATCTCCAATTCCCTGGTTTGGAACGTCTCATCCTGGGCGCAGATGCGGCGTAGATGGAGGAATTGGGAGTAGGGGATAGAGTCCTTACAGGAAGCAGGGTGGGAAGAAGCGTAGTCCAGATAGCCATGGGAGTCAGTGGGTTTGTAGTAGATGTCGGTCAGTAGTCTGTTACCTGCGATGGAGATGGTAAGGTCTAGAAACGGTCGGAAATGGTCCAGGTGAATTTGAGTGCCGGGTGGAAGTTAGTGGTGAAATGGATGAAGTCAGTGAGTTCTGCATGGGTGCGGGAGGTAGCACCAATGCAGTCGTCAATGTAGCAGAGGTAGAGTTCGGGGATAGGACTGCAGAATCATAATCTTATCATAATCCATTTTCTTGAATTATTCTTGGTTGGCAAGGTTTCTCGAGGAGGAGAGAACAGCCCTGCGGGAAAGCTAATTACATTTACAACAATGTTTTCCAACCTAAAGGAGCAGAAATGCTTCCTTGCCATCCCCAAAGCTTACCTTTTTTAAAATAAAATTGCACAAATGGACTACGCACTGTTTGACTGCCCCACCTTTCACTAGCCAAAAATTACCTTTGGGTTCACAACACCCTCCGTAGTTTGGGTATTGAATAATCAACAGTTATTGACCCCTTGAAGATTAGGAAGCAAACATCATGCCCCATTATTAACCACCCTCACCCCTGATCCAAACCTCAGAATCTCTGACCAATTTCTGTCACCGCCAAGAACCAGAGTAAATGCATGTCCACCACCACCACCATTCCAAACGAAGTTCCATGTTCTGACTAACCATTAACCGAGCTGCAACTTTCCTGCATCCTTCTGGTTCTGCAGTCCCACGTTGAGGTGAGTATATCAACATTGATTTCTGGATGAGAAAATGTAGTAGGTCAAAACAATATGTGGCGAAACATATTATTTTCTGAGCTTATCATCTCCTATCTCCATGCTCCATCACTGATTTATGGAATCCATCCCATTCTATCGCATTTCACATACTTTGTTCAATATACAATGTGACCCAGGAACTCAGTGGATAAGGCAGCATTTGGGAAGGAATGGACAGGTGATGTTTTGAGCCAGGGTATTCTCTAGTCTGACGTCCATCTGAAACAGGATTGTGAACTGAAATGTCGCCTCAGTTGCCCATTCCCACCGCAGATGCTGCCTGACCCACTGAGTTCCTAGAGCACTTTGTGTTTTGTCCAAGATACCAGCATCCACAATCTCTTGCGTCTCCACTTACTTCATTATTGTTTACCAGAAACCTCTGTAGTTCCAAAATTCCTTTTAGTAGATCCCAAAACATTAAAATTTCTCTTTAACCCAAAACTTTTCAACTCAAGCAGAATGAAAAATAACTTCAAGGCACTTTTTATGTTTCAATTAATCTATTTACTTAGCATTTGTTACCTCAAACTTTTTTTATTCTCTATCAATATTTTCAGAATTGCTGTGATTATAGGCAAGGCAAGGCAAGGCAAGTTTATTTGTATAGCACCTTTCAACCACAAGGTAATTCAAAGTACTTTACATAAAACATTTAAAGCATTTGAAAGAAACACATATAAAATGACATTTAGATATAAAATGATTATTTGATTATTCAGATAAAATAATTACTAAATTAAAAGCAATCAAATAAAATATTTAAAATAGAATAAAACCAGGAATAGAAGTTACAGTGCAGTATAGGTAATTAATAAATTGTATTGTTTACTGAAAGGCAGCGGCAAACAGAAAAGTCTTCAGTCTAGATTTAAAAGAGCTGAGAGTTGCAGCAGACCTGCAGTTTTCTGGGAGTTTGTTCCAGATATGTGGTGCATAAAAACTAAATGCTGCCTCTCCATGTTTAGTTCTGACTCTGGGGACACAGAGCAGACCTGTCCCAGACGATCTGAGAGGTCTGGGTGGTTCGTAGCTAAGCAGAAGATCAGAAATGTATTTTGGCCCTAAACCATTCAGTGCTTTGTAAACCAACAGTAGTATTTTGAAATCAATTCTTTGACAGACAGGAAGCCAGTGTAAATATACCATAGTTTAATATGGTATATTTTCAGTTGTTCATTTTGCAAGATTGTCAAATGCAAAATAATGATGTTATTTACTTGCTACCAACAATGCAAGACTTGACATAAACAAATCTAATTTCTGTATCCTTTAGGGGATGGTTAGTATTATGGCCTTTAAGTATAATTACCAGGATCTTTTTCTGTCACCCATCTCCCCTGCCACCCCCATCCCTTCCAACCTCCCACACCGTAATCTCTCAGCTCAAGTTAAAACCAATCCCACAATACCAGCAGCATTTAAAATCGCAAATCAATTTTATAAGTTTCAGGATACTGCATACAATTTGCCACATGCAACCTGAATATTCCTCAGAGCCTATTCTATAAATAACAGGTCTCCAATTTATCTCTTACTTTATTACTGTTTCTTTCACTTTGATTATTAACCCATAAATATAAGATTTTACTGAGGGTGCTACATTCATCCCTGTTGTCAGGATTCTCTATTGTTTCTCTTATTGATAATGTCTCACAATCATGGCAATCAATAACTTATTTGCATTAGTTCAGAAACAGATAATGATGGCCTCTTTTATTACTTGAAATGTACAAAATCCTTTTGGTTCTTGATCGAGTAGATGCAGAAATGATACTTCCCTTGGCTGAGGTCATGTCTTCTAAATAAGGGGTTGATCTTTCAGGACTAAGATGAAAAGAAATCTTTCCACCCAACGGGAAGTGAATCTTTAGAATTCTCTCCCAAGAGAATCATGGAGGCTCAGTCACTGAGAATACTGAAGATTGTGTTGATAAGTTTTTATTTATTAAGGGAATCAAGGGATACTGGGTTAGTGTAGGAAAGGCAGGTAGAACATTAGTCATTATTTTATTTTTTTAAATGCATAGAACACAGTCGAGTTCTGCCTCACAGCGTCAAAGACGCAAGTCCGATCCTGACTATGGGTGCTGTCTGTGTGGAGTTTGTACATTCTCCATGTAATAGCATGGGTTTTCTCTGGCTGCTCCGGTTTCCTCCCACATTCCAAAGACATGCAGGTTTGTAGGTTAGTTGGCTTCTGTAAAATCCTGGTGCTTAGAATGCGAAAGTGGAATAACATAAAACAAGTGTGAACGGCTGATCGATGGTCGGCATGGACTTGGTGGGCCAAAGGGCCTGTTTCCATGCTGCATCTCTATAAACTAAACGATTAAACGGTAGACCCCACACAAGGGGCTGAATAGACGACCCATGCTTCCATTTATTATGTTATTATGGTCTTACTTAACTTTGACACTGCATGGTGACAATAACTTGAATATGAGCTTTCACAGAGATTCATGCTGTTCAAAATCATGAGAGGTGTGGCATTACAAATATAAGTGTAATGAGAGTATCATCACACCTGCATTTGCAACAAGAGATGGCATTGCGAGCCCTTCACCCAGTCATAATAAACAAAGGTAAAAGGCACACCATTCAGAACTTACACTTCACACCGGCAACAGTAATAAAAATAAGAAAGCCAGTAACTGGATTTATCTAAGTCTCCCTCCAAGGATACAAACCAGAATTTACACATTGCTGTCAATGTACAGAAATATACTTCTAATTGACTGCAAGAAGTGCCTCTATGCGCTATTTCCCCACAGTAAATATTTAAGCAGACTTGTTTGAATGAACAGACCAAGTTAAAGTTAGCTCCATTTTAGCACCCAAACAACAGATCCACACTCCAAATCCCAGATTACCAATAAGCAATCCAATGTAATACTGTTTCAGTAGAACAGAACTGGAATCCGGGAATGATTTTAAATTCCAGGCTTGCTACTGGGGATTCATTACTTCCAGGTCTTTTTCTCGAGCTGACGGTGGAAGTGAGCTGAATCACCCTCCAATTCAACTTGCCCTTCCCCCATGAGATATTAACCTGTATTCCCTCATTACCTACCTTTGACAGTCATTGCAAATAAGAACCCAGTAATATGAAGAATTATGGCTACAAGTTCTGCCATTCTACAGCACTACATTTTGTTATACAGTATACAATGCATTCAGAAAGTATTCAGACCCCTTCACTTTTTCCACATTTTGTAACGTTACAGTCCTTATTCTAAAATGGATTAAATTCTCTTTTTTTTATCGTCAATCTACACACAGTACCCCATAATAAACAAGCGAAAACAGATGTTTAGACATTTTTGCAAAGTAATTAAAAAGAAATAACTGAAATATCACATTTACATAAGTATTCAGACCCTTTACTCAGTACTTTGTTGAGGCACAATTGGCAGCGATTACAGCCTCAAGTCTTCTTGGATATGACACTACAAGCTTGGCACACCTGTATTTGGGCAATTTCTCCCATTCTTCTCTGCAGATCCTCTCAAGCTCTGTCGGGTTGGATGGGGAGGGTCGATGCACAGCTACAGTATTTTCAGGTCCCTCCAGAGATGCTCAATCGGGTTCAAGTCTGGGCTCTGGCGGGGCCACTCAAGCACATTCACAGACTTGCCACGAAGCCACTCCTGCATTGTCTTGGCTGTGTGCTTAGGGTCGTTGTTCTGTTGGAAGGCGAACCTCTGCCCCAGTCTGAGGTTCAGAACGCTCTGGAGCAGGTTTTCATCAAGGATCTCTCAGTACTTTGCTCCATTCATCTTTCCCTCGATCCTGACTAGTCTCCCAGTTCCTGCCACTGAAAAACATCCCCACAGCATGATGCTGCCACCACCATGCTTCACGGTAAGTATGGTATTGGCTAGGTGATGAGCGGTGCCTGGTTTCCTCCAGACGTGACACTTGGCATTCAGGCCAAAGAGTTCAATCTTGGTTTTATCAGACCAGAGAATCTTGTTTCTTATGTCTTTTGGCAAACTACAAGCGGGCTGTCATGTGCCTTTTACAGAGGAGTGGCTTCTGTCTGGTCACCCTACCATAAAGGCCTGAATGGTGGAGTGCTGCAGATATAGTTGTCCTTCTGGAAGGTTCTCCCATCTCCACAGAGGAATTCTGGAGCTCTGTCAGAATGACCATCAGGTTCTTGGTCACCTCCCTGACCAAGGCCCTCCTCCACTGATTGTTCAGTTTGGCCAGGTGGCCAGCTCTATGAAGAGTCCTGGTGGTTCCAAAGTTCTTCCATTTAAGAATGACGGAGGCCACTGTGCTCTTCGGGATCAGCAATGCTGCAGAAATTACTTTATACCCTTCACCAGATCTGTGTCTTGACACAATCCTGTCTCGGAGGTCTACGGGCAATTACTTCGTCTTCATGGCTTGGTTTTTGCTCTGACATGCACTGTCAACTGTGGGACCTTATACAGACAGGTGTGTGCCTTTCCAAATCATGTACAATCAATATAATTTACCACTGGTGACTCCAATCAAGTTGTAGAAACATCTCAAGGATAATCAACGGAAACAGGATGAAACCTAACCTCAATTTTGAGTGTCTCTGCAAAGGGTCTGAATACTAATGTAAATATGATATTTCAGTTATTTGTTTTTAATTACTTTGCAAAAATTTCTAAACACCTGTTTTCACTTCTTCATTCTGGGGTATTGTGTGTAGATTGATGATAAAAAATGAATTTAATTCATTTTTAAATAAGGCTGTAACGTAACAAAATGTGGAAAAAGTGAAGGGGTCTGAATACTTTCTGAACGCACTGTATAATTGTATTTATAATATTTTAGATATAATATTTATACACACACACACTGTATATATATATATATATATATATATATATATACTAGATCAAGTGGGACCCGTTGGGTCCCGTCCCCTCAATGCGCGGTTGTGGTGGGGGGGGCTGCGGGGTCACACACACTAATCACCCCCCACACACACAACCACCCCCCCCACACACACACACACACACTAACCACCCCCCTTGATAATATATTAATATTATTTATTTGCTCCTTTTACCCCATCCCCCGCCCTATCCACACACGCATAACCCCCAACTTGTAGGCGTGGCTAAAGAGGGAGGGGGGTGCAGAGAAAGGGACACAGAGGCACAGAGAGGGACACAGACACACAGAGAGAGAGGGAGGGGGAGAAGGAGGGGGAGAGGGAGGGGTAGAGGGAAGGGGGTGGGAGGGTGGGAGGGGGGGAGAGAGAGGGAGTGGGCGGACTTGAACTCGTCGGGCGGGCGGCGTGGACACTGAGCGGGCGGGGCCAACTGCGCGCGGTGACGACTGCAAGTGGGCGGTGGGCGGGCAGACGCCGACCAAAGGACTGAGTCGGGAATTCAATCGGACTCTTATCTTTAAAGATGTGGTAGTCAGCAAGAAGCTTCGTTATCATGTGGTTCACAAAGTGAGAATGACCATTGCAAATGTTCTGGAAAGATGAGCCGGGTGGCTCGCGAGAGTCAGGGGGTGACGTCACTCGCAGCACGTGGAACATAGTGAAAAACCGGGGAGGGAGGGGGGAGAGGGGTTGAGGGGGTGACGTCACCCACAGCGCGTGGAGGACAGCGCGAGCAGAGCCATTGTGATGAGCCCATCTCATTGATTTTATAAGTTATTCGAAATTTGTGAACATTTTCATAAATATTTTGGGAAATATAGCATGAATTTTTCAGGTAAGACAATTTTGGACTCCACCAGATAAAACTCGACAAGAATATGTTAAAATGTTACAGTTAGGGCATCATTTACACACACACACACACACACACACACACACACACACACACACACACACACACACACACACACACACACACACACACACACACACACACACACACACACACACACACACACACACACACACACACACACACACACACACATATTTAATAGTTATAAGAAAGATATATATATATGACAAAGTGGTGCCATCTATTCCATATATATATATATATATAAATATATATAGTACAAGACTGCATTTACACTTTAATTTTAATGAACGTTGATAATTCTGCTAAAGTAATTGTAAGTTGGGACCTGGTTCATTTTCAATCAGCTGCCTAACCAGCAAAATCTGATCTTTTCATTTATTGCTAGGGAATGTGTAATGGCCTCTAAAAATACCTTATGCCTAAACCATGCCATAAAAATAAATTGTTACAATGCTAAAATAGATATCACAATAATTTACACACTTGAGTAATTAAACTGTATCAGAGTAATTATCTCAAGTTCAAAAATCATTTGGGGAAATTTTTCACCCTCAGCATATTCTATTGCTAAACATTTCCCACTAACTGAAAAAAAGGCTTTATACAGTCCACTTCCTGTTATAATCAAGGTCTTGCAAACCTGATATCTCAAGGTTCTGCTTCAGTGATTTTTTCAGAAGGTTACTGATACTGTTGCAGCATAAGAAACTACCAATCTTAGATTGAAGTTGTGAAGGATATTAAGAAACAATTGCAGAGAGTGACACATTTAATAGAGAAAGATTACACTGCTACATCTACTTAATTTGAATAGAATAAATTTCAAACCATTTTACGCAATGCATTCCACAATTTATGTGAAAATTCATGTTGCTACGGTGAGCTCGACCATGAGGTTATTTTATTTTAAATAACAAAGATTTTTATATTTGGTATCATTTTCCCCCCTCCTTCGAAAAATAATGTGAGTTTAGCGTGTCGAACTCGGAAATGAAAAATCTGAATTTTAATTCTACAAGATGACAAATAACAAAAGAATAGGACACCGACTTCCTGATATAACTGAATTCCTTCAGGACTGTTGGAATTAGGCAAATACATTATGATCCTTCAAGGGAAATTTAGAGGGTATTTCTAGAATGACTCTAAAATTCTGAATAAATGCTTTTGGAAAAACAAAAGGTGCCTATTTGGCCTGAATCACTAAACAGAATTTATAAACAAAATACTCCTGACAACTCATAGTGCTGTTAACTCACTAGTCTTGCCACAGATAATGATATTTTTCCAGCTACCTTTGAAAACACAAATTCAAAACAGAAACACTTATTTTTGATATGTTAAACGATTGCCTTCTTATCATAAGTGTCCGATTAATTCATGGCTCCTCCTGCAATCCAGCAACATACATTATTTTTCTGACATTTAATGAAAGCCTGATTTGGCAACAACGTTGGGCACTTTGTATCATGAGCACAGTATTCTGAAGAGCTTGAGAGGTTTTGTTTCTTTACGGGCTTGCCACCCCACACATAAAATGCACACGGGTTTATCTATGCTTTGAAGGAGCACGCTCCCATGCCATTTTACCTAATCAGGCCCAAAATTGTCCTGGTGGTAGAGAAAAACATTCTTTGAGTAAAAGAGGATCAGTGCACAACCTGAAATATGTTACTGTCGTGGCCATTTGAATGATATAAAAAACTGCCACTACAGTTACCTTTGTGCAGGAAGGAACTGCAGATGCTGGTAAACACCGAAGATAGATTAAAAAATGCTGGAGTAACTCAGCGGGACAGGCAGCATCTCTGGAGAGAAGGAATGGTTGATGTTTCAGGTCGAGACCTTTCTGGTCTATGAAGAAGGGTTTCAAGCAGAAAGTCACCCATTCCTTCTCTCCAGAGATGCTGCCTGTCCCGCTGAGTTACTCCAGCATTTTGTGTCTAGTTTCAAAAATGTGATCATCATAAGATCATGTGATAGGGGTAGAATTAGGCCATTCAGCCCATCAAGTCTAATCCGCCATTCAATCATGGCTGATTTATCTCTCCCTCCTTACCCCATTCTCCTGCTTTCTTCCCATAACCCCTGACATCTTTGTCAATTTTCCTTTCTGTCCATCAAGGCTTCATCTGGATTACTTGGATCATCCTGAAATGTGCTGTGGGAATGTGAACCATGGAAATCCCATTCCAATGTGATCCTGTACTAGACTTTTAGACTTTAGACTTTAGAGAAACATCATGGAACCAGGTCCTTCAGCCCACTGAGTCCGCCTCGACCAGCAATCACCCCATAGACTAACACTATCCTACACTCAAGGGACAATTTCCAACCTTACCAAAGCCAATTAACCTACAAACCAGTATGCCTTTTGGGATGTGGGAGAAAAACAGAGCACCGGAGGAAGTCCACGCAGTCACAGGGAGAACGTACAAACTCCATACAGACAGCACCTGTAGTGAGGATTGAACCCGGGTCCCTGGCGCTGTAAGGCAGCAACTCTACCGCTGCACAATGTGCCGCCCTAGTCTCACCTAAACCCCAATGCAATGGTTACTACCTCAGCCAGTGCCAGCAGTCCTACCTGGTACACGAATATATGGGACACAATTTTGGCAAACTAACTGGAGCTAACAATGAACTAACAGCAGAGGTGCTCATTGTCTCTAATTAGGCTTCTAGGCACTAGCTGCTGCAGAACAGGAATGCGTGGAAACATGCTGACTTTACTGGAGCAAAATGGAGAAGTCCTGTAGCAACAAACAACAAAGTGGAGGAGACACAAGGAACTGTAGATGCTGGAGTCTTGAGTAAAACAGTTGAAGTAACTCAGCGTGCCAGGCAGCATCAATGGAGATAATGGTAGGCAATGTTTTAGGTTGAGACTCTTGCTCAGACTAACTGACTTACCTGGAGTAACTCAAAGGGTCAAGCAGCATCTGTGAGGAGAAAGAAATTGTTGACATTTTGGTTTGAAACCATGACCTAGGATTGAGAGTAGCGAGGGAGGATAACCAGTATAAAGAAGAGAGGGGAGCAATAAGTCAGATACACATGAGACTGCAGATCTTGGAATTGTGAACAAAATACAAAGTGCTGGAAGAACTCAACTCTCAGAGAAGTGTATCAAGCAGGGTCCTACCCCAAAACATCATCCATCCATTTCCATCCATGGATGCTGCCTGACCCATTGCGTTCCTGCAGCACTTTGTTTTTAGCTTGATGATTGGTATCATCAAGGAGGGATGAGAGATGAGGGGCAGATGGAACCAGGTATAGAGTGGGAGGATTGAAGGAGAAGGTAAGTAGGTGGACGTGGACAATAAATGCAGGTGGAGCAGGTTGGGAGTCTAGGAGAGGAGCGAACATGATTGCAGTCGTTGGATGGTGATCAGCGGGAACATAAGAGTTACCAGTGGTGGAATCTGTTAAGTAAGGAAGGTGATAATGGGAACCATTATGGGAGGGGTGAAGGGGAAATGGAACCAGCTGGGGAAAGGGGAGGAACCGGTGAGTGAAATGTATGGGTAGTAGTTTTACAGAGCCAGGGCATTGTCTAGATGTGAGATGAATCTCTATACATCTGTTAATGATCTCTCCTCACCAACATCCACCTATCACTTATCAGTTTTTGCTCTACTCCTCCTTATCCCTCTTCCCCCTCCCTCCCCCCCACCCCCATCGCCCTCTCTTTTCTAAATGGGGGAAAGCTTTTTCTCAGTCTGAAGAAAGATATCAAATCAAAACATTGTCTATCTATTTCCCTCCACAGATGCTGTTTAACCTGCTGAGTCCCTCCAGCTGAAGATTCCGGCATCTATAGTCACTTGTGACTCCATGCCATCTTGGAGTCTCGTATGCAGACACAGAGAATCTCCTATTTCTCCCTCTAACTACTGAGTCCTTATCCATATCTCCACCCCTCCTGTGCATCAGAGCAAGTCAGAGTGCCACAGACCTTTCTGCTGCTACTGTCTTCTGAAAGGCAATACCCACGAACAGTATCCAAAATTGTGGACATGTTATTGAGGGGAATGGCTGCAGGGGAATCTTGCACACTCTGCCTATGTCCTTTACCCCTCTTGGTGCTCAGCCAATTACCTGAAGCCTGCACCTTATATATGATCACCTCACTGCAACTCCTATCAATGCCCTCTTTGTATCACTCTACTCACGAGTGAGGTCAAGTGCAGTTCCAGTTGATCAGTGTAGTCGGCCAGGAGCTGTAGCTGGACGTCCTTCCCACAAGTATAGCCATTAGGGACATTGGAAGTTCCCATAATCTCCCAGATCCTCCAGGAAGAGCAGCGACTGCCCCAACCTCATGGTCAGCATGGGCAAGTGGGGCCGAAGGGTCTGTTTTCATGCTATATGACTCCATGATATTCATCGAACAACTTATCATTCAAGGCCACTTGCCCATTTTCAATCATCATCATTGGTATCTCGTTGGAGGTGGGGGAAAATGTTGAAGGAATATGTGCTGCAAGCAACGGCTGATGGGATGAAAGGTGAGGACTGACCCTGTTTTCACTGGGGGGAGGGGGAGCAAGTGCGGAGCTGTTGGATACCATGGAGACCCATGTGAGGGCCTCATCTATGATGGAAGAGGGGAACCCCCTTTTCACCATTGAACAAGGATATCTCAGATGTCCTGGTATGGAGACTGTTCCCCCCGAAACTCCCTGGTTAACTCATCCCTTCCCATCCAAACCAGCCTGTCCCCAGGTATTTTCCCCTGCAACCGCAGGTGATGCAACACCTGTCCCTATACCTTCTTCCTCAACTGTGTCCAAGGACCCCAACAGTCTTTTCAGGTGAGGCAGAGGTTCACTTGCACCTCCTCCAACCTCATCTATTGTATACGCTGTTCTAGGTGTGGACTCCAATATATTGGCGAGACCAAGCGCAGGCTCGGCAATCGGTTCGCTGAACACCTCCATTCAGTCTGCTTAGGTGTAAAACATTTTAACTCTCCCTCTCATTCCTATAACTTTCTGTCCTGGGCCTCCTCCACTGTCAGAGTGTGGCCCAATGCAAATTGGAGGAACAGCACCTCATATTTAGCTTGGGCAACTTACACCCCAGCTGTATAAATTCAAGTAACTCTTGCTGTCACTCTCTCTCCGTTCCTCCCCCATCCGAGTTCTCTGGCTAGTTTCACTGTCCTCCTGATTAAATGTTACTGTTTGTATGCCTCCTTGTCACCTTCCCCTCAGCTAACAATGAACCATTCTACATTTCCTTATCATCGTCTGACTTGATCTGTCATTTTCACACTTTACCCTTCCATATCTCTCTGTCTCCCTCTCCTCTGACTCTCAGTCTGAAGAAGGGTGTCGGCCCGAAACTTCACCTATTCCTTCTCTCCAGAGATGCTGCCTGTCCTGCTGAGTTACTCCAGCATTTTGTGTCTATCGTAGCTCAGACTGTTGTTGCTCTCACTGAGATGATGCAATGCAACATTGGGCCTCCTTGGTCCAGAGTTGCTTGAGGTAATCCTTCCATACCACCGACGGCTTCCTTCACAAAGTCAGTCATCTTATACTTCAATAAAAACCCACAAAATGCTGGAGTAACTTAACAGAACTGGCAGCATCTCTGGAGAACATGCATCGGTAACATTTTGGATCAGGTCCCTTCTTCAAACTCTGAAGAAGGAGTCTGAATAAGGAACCTGACCCAAAATATCACCCATCCATGTTTTCCAGAGATGCTTCCTGACCTGTTGAAGCACTCTGTGCCTTTGTTTATAAACCAGCATCAGCAGTTTCTTGTTTCTACAGTCTTCTACTTCGCATGTTCGATCCACTGGAGAAGGCACAATAACAGAAGAAAATAAAAGCACCAAGCCCCTCAAGCCAGCCTGTTATTCAATATGATCGTGGCTGATCTATGCTGGCCTCAATTGCTCCATAACCTTTCTCCATAACCTGATCTTTTAAACATCTACCTTCACTATAAATACTTCTAATGATCTGGTCTCCACAACTCTCTGGCGAGGACAAATGTAGAGATTTGCTACCATCCACTAACAGAAATGTATAAATACTTCAGTATGAAATGAGAACTTCTTTACCTTGAAACTGTCCCTTCTTTCGACATTCTTCCATTAGTAAAAACTTCTCAGCATGCACGCTGTCATGCCTCGTTAGAATGTGAAACTGCCTTTTGATTACTCTTGCCAAAGTGTATGACCTGACACGTCCCCACATTAAACTCCATTTGCCAAGTTTTCACACACTTTGTCAATCTATCTATATCCTGTTGGGGAGTTGCAATATTGTCATCTCAGTTGCGAAACATTTTTCATCCCAAGCCATCTATTTTTGCATCATCAGCAAACCTGAATATTTTGCATTCATCCCCCTCTTCCAGATCATTAATATAAATAGTAAATAATTGATGTCCAAGAACTGATCATTGCGGTACTCCACCTGACTTGAAAATTATCAGTTTTCTTCCAACTTTCTATTTCATGTTGATTTCTGATGAATGTGCTTTTTGGTTGCAAGGTTAGTTAGGTTTGCTGATTATGCACACAACATCCTGAACAAAGCCGTCTTGCTTATTTCCAAGCATAGATGAACTGAAATAGTGAACGAGGATTACAGCAGTGGAGAGGGGAAAATGTACTCAGTCTTGAGTCAAGGAAGGAAATGACAAACCTGGTCTATGCAGTTCCTATCTTTAGCTAGACGCTGAATTTCAAACATTAAATAGTGAGAATGTGCTGAAACAAGAAATGAGAAAAGAGTATACAGCTACATTTTATGTACGTAGATGATTCAATTCCATAGCATCAAAGCTGAAAGTAGTATTTTTTGTAATCACGGCCCTGGTACCCTGATGCTGTGATGTACTTACAAAGCCCAATGACAACATCTAAAGGCAGAAAATCAGTACTACAACTGCTGGTATCAAATAATCGAGAAATCCTTGACAGACCTCAATACAGTCTCTCAGTTGCTAAACATTTTTCACTCATAATGAAGCACATTTTATTTAATTATGTGGGACAAATTGGTCTTGGGGAGAAATTTATACAAAGGTGAATATTTCATTTCAAAATCAATAGGTGGAAGGCAACCATTGTAAGACTGCCCATGTTGGATTTCTGACCAGAATCTATTACTGGCCTATAGTCTCAGTGCTGGCTATTCATTCATAAGAAACAGCTACAAAGTTTATCTGTAAACTCTGCAAGATTTTAGTTCTGAGCTGAAGCTGACAGGTAAGGTCCAAGTGAATATTATATGATAATATTCGCCAATGGATTTGTATACATATATTCCATGTTTCATGCAAGTAATCCAAAATTTGTAAAGCTTTTACTATACAATTAAGCTTTACAGAGAGCCGTTTTCTCAGCCCTATTATTAATTTTTTTAAAGCTGTTAGTAAAACTAGCCTTTGCATTTGTGCATCTTAGTGCAAATTTTTTCTTAATTCTATTCTGATAAGACGATTATGTTCTTGGACATCACCATTTACATGTCAATCATTCGCATCGTGTGCATCCACATGATGGTTTTAAAGATGCAGGTTATTTTGTCTTTGTACTTCGGTGTAAATGGGTCGGCAAAGTGAATTCATGCAGGAGATCATTCAGCTCTCTGTACCTGCTCTGATTTTTTGAAAGAGCCTTACAAGTCGTCGCAGTTCCCTCTCGTTCCCCTCAGCTTTGCAATCGTTACCCTGTGTCTCCACTTTTGTCTCCACTGTATTTACAACGTTAAGCCCACCATTACCCACTTAACACAATTCTAGTCAAAGCTACCCCTAAACTTACCCCTAAAATATCAAAGGAGCTTGAGAAAAATACCATGAGACGCACTTGTGCCATGTGCCTTGCCTTCAGTTTTTCAAAAATCAAGTGCATTCCTTTTATTTTTCGTGATTAATTGAAGTTCTTCTCTGGCGGGTCATGCAGAAAAGATTCTTAATATTAAACTGAAACAGTGCTGTGAACACTGGAACAGAATGTGTCATTTTTTAAAGATGGATTCATATATTTCAAACAGATTGTCTGATGGAAAAATGTTGTGTCTATTGTACAATGTGACAGTTGTAACAGATACAAATGGATATTCCAAAGCCTGTTACCGAGGAATTTGTCATTTAATGTACAATAATGTGTCGCATTGATGTTCCCACTGTTCTTCCCTTTTCAGCACTCACTATTGATGTAAATGTATAACAATTGGAAACAGGAATTTTAAATTAGATTCTTATTAAGTACATCAGAAGTCAAAAATAATACATCTTTACAGGAAATAATTTTGCCCTACAAAGATCAGATTAGAACTCATTGCTTAGTTCATTATTTCAATATCTGTTCTATTGATATTTTTCATGATTTTAATATAAATTTAGGGTAAATATATAAATGAAATAAGATGTTTTTGATCATATTAAGGACACAGTTCTTTAAACAACTAAAAATAAGTGGTGAAAATTGAGATGCTTTAGAAATTATTTTTGCATTCAAGTATTTTTAAAGCACATCATAACAAGGGAGTGCCTCTTCCCAAATTGATGCTAGGCACACTAGTCAAAAAGCTTCCAATTAAATGAACACAGAACCTTTACCAAAAAGCAGCATGAGAAACATTGAACCAATTTTACTACAGGATTTTCAATAATCACATATCCAAATTTTCGGATGAGTACTCTTTCTACAATGATTGCAATGGAGTAAAAGTGTTGTCAAACAGACGTGCTTTTGCTTAATATTTAATCAGTGGAATGATGGCATTATCAGTCGTCTCTACAAAAGAAGAAAGGTCCCGACCTGAAAAGTCACCTATCCTTTCTCTCCAGAGATGCTGCCTGACCAGCAGAGTTACTCCAGGACTTTGTGTCTATTTTCGGTGTAAACCAGCATCTGCAGTTCCTTTCTACACTCTACAAATCTATTAATGGCTTTGGAAATAGATAGCTAATACTGTGATTTTTTTTTTAAATTATAGAAATACCTAGCATGTGCAGGAGGAATTCAGCCCATTGTGACTGAGGATCTATTGAATTAATCCTGCCTCTCCACTTTTTTGTCATAATCCTTCCATTTATTCCGTTTAATTTAGAGGTACAGCAAGGAAACAGGCCCGCACTGCCCAACGATCAACCGTACACTAGTTCTATCCTACAGACACACTTGGGACAATTTACAGAACCCAATTATCCTACAAACCAGCATGTCTTTGGAATATGGGAGAAAAGGCACCCAGAGAAAACCCACGTGCTCTCAGGGACAACATACAAACTCAGTACAAGGACAGCACCCAGAATCAGGATCGAACCCGGGTCTCTGGAGCTGTAAGGCAGCAACTCTACGTAAGGCAGCAACTCTACTGCTGTGCCATTTTGCCATCCATATTTTCTTTTTAAGTGTACATTACAAAGGAACATCTCAATTTTCTTTTACGTTTTCAAGCAATACATTGCAAGCACTACATAAGAAAATTTACCTCAGCTGCATCAGATACACTTGCTCATTATCATGGATCTGATTGCCAGCTAGCCTCCACTCACTCCAGATGGACAGGTTTTATTAAGTTTGTGATCTGGCTGAGGCTAAGTGAGTGCAATTTGAAATGTGCAGATGATGCAAACATAAGAAAAACAGCCCATTAAACCCACCCTATCACACCAAATTAAAATTCTCATCTTGGATTCAAATCTTTCCATGGCAATTCCATCCATAATTCTGTAACTATCTCTTCCCTCCCTTTTCAATATCTCTGTGACCTGACAGGGCCAACCTCATGTCAATTCTGGGCTCTATTTCCAACCCCTCCCCTAACACCAGCTGTATAGGCCATAGTTTAACCTCCGTGCTATCCTTTGTCTCTCATCGCCTTTCAGAAACACAACGGGGCTTTAAGTCCCCCGAATCTCAGATTTAATTCTATGTTTTAATGCCATGTTTATTTCTCTCTGAATTGGAGATGACCTGCTCCCAATCCAGTTCATTAGTTTGCTAGATGATTGAGGACCCCAGTATCTTCTTTGCTGTTGTGTGCTGTGGCAGCAGGGCGAAGGCCTCGGACGCCAACAGAATTAACAAGCTAATCAGGAAGGCTGGCACTGTCCTGGAGGCGGAGTTGGATTCACGGGAGATGTCTTGAAGGGGAGGATGCTCCTCAAACTGAGGAGCATCTTGGACAATATAGCCCACCCCCTCCATGACACACTGGTCAACCTGAGGAGGACCTTCAGCAACAGACTGGTTCCACCAAGATGAAGCACAGAATGTCACAGGAGATCCTTTTTCCCTGTGGCTA
Organism: Malacoraja senta; assembly: GCA_038087875.1. NCBI lineage: Eukaryota > Metazoa > Chordata > Chondrichthyes > Rajiformes > Rajidae > Malacoraja > Malacoraja senta. The sequence goes on along the minus strand of CM075977.1, from coordinate 88,277,383 downwards.
TAAAACTATACAACTCCTCCCCCTTCTGTCGTGGGGTAGACTGACTCTCCTTTCTCCCCCCTCACCTCCCCCTCCCCTATCTTTGTACATCCCCAATCCTGGGTTTTCCACTCGTCACTTTAATTTCATGTTTCATGTAGCTTTTTGTGTTTTATGACTGTCGGTAGACCAATTTCCCTCCTAGGATAATTTAATTTCTATTGTATCATATCATATATGATCCAGAGACTCTGATGTAGGTGGGGCACCAGGTGCTTGCTAGATGAATCAATGGATAACTTGGGATGTGATGTGCTCCTGTAGCCATTAATTTTGCGCTTTCTTATGCTCTTGGTGCATGGATTCACGGTTATCAGTGCCATCCTGAGAGCTTCTTTTCCACTTTGAGCAGTCATGGGCCAAAGATTCCCAAGAGTTGGTGGGTATGTTACAGCATTCCAAGAATGGTTTGAGAACAACCTTCGCTTCTAACCCAGGCAAGCCTAACCCTGGCAAACTAACTGCAAAAGAGTTATTGAGCCTGAAAGAAATGTTTTAATTGGCATCTCAAACACGGAAGTTCAGGAAATGAATCCCAGCTTACTTCCCGTGACGAGGCATTGAAAATTGTAAAGGCCCAGGAGGCTAGGACAGGAGTAATAGCAGCAGAATTACTAGAGTGGTGAATCTGTGGAATGCATTGCCACAGAAGGCTGTGGAGGCCTAGTCAATTGATATTTTTAAGGCAGAGATAGATCATTCTTGATTCGTATAGGTGTCAGGGTTAACGAGGAGAAGGCAGGATAATGGGGTTGAGAGGGAGAGATAGATCAGCCATGATTGAATGGAGGAATAGACGATGGGCTGAATGGATTTATTCTGCTCCTATCATTTATGAACTTATGAACTCCTACTATGACAAAGCTCAGCGTAGAATGTCTGTTTTGAGAGTCTGGTGCCAATGCTGCGTACCCATTGGGTTCAACTGGAGAATGCTGACCTGGACGAACATACTGATATTGGTTCATTTATTCTGTCCGTGGGTTTAGAATATTCTGCAGAGAGACAGCTTTGCATCAGAGAGACAGCTTTGCTTAAAGTGCCCGATGTTGTTTTTTTCCATATAGAGTCATATAGATCCTGCTCCTATTACTTATGACCTTATACGATCAGATATGATACAATACAACTTTATTTATCATAGAGTCATAGAGTGACATGGTGTGGAAACAGGCCCTTTGGCCCAACATGCCCACCCCGGCCAACATGTTCCAGCTACACTAGTCCCACCTGCCAGCATTTGGTCCAAATCCCTCCAAACCTGTCCTATCCATGTACCTGTCTAACTGTTTCTTAAATGTTGGGATAGTTGCTGCCTCAACTAGCTCCTCTGAATACTCTAAGTGTGTCCTCACCAACGTCTTATACAACTGCAATGTCCTGCCAACGTTTAAACTCAAAACTCTGGATGATGAAGGATAATGTGCCAAAATCCTTTTTGACTACCCGATCTACCCGCGACTTCACCTTAAGCATGACAATAGCATGACAATAGCCAATAGACGTTATGCCCAACATAAGTGGCAGAGGGTGAATACCATTTTTTTTTTTTTATTATATATTTTTTTTAAATTAGAAGTATTGTACAATGCAGTGATCTCAAACAAACATAAAATTATACATTTCTTGTACCACTTCTTATTTTAAACTTTAATAAGAAAAAAGATAGAGAGAGTTAGCGAAGATAGTGAGTGAGTGAAAGAGTGGTCCAGGGAAACCCATAGGGACCTAAACCACAAGAAATAGTTAAACATAAAAGAAAAAGAAAGAAAAAAAAAGTAAGATAAGATAAGATAAAAGGGATGTACCTACTTCATATCTTTACACTCCCCTCACCAGGTCCTGAAACCATTTATTTTCAACATTTTGTTGCACCCTATGTTTGTAATAAGTCGATAAATGGAGACCAAATCTTTTGGAAATGGTCTGATTTACCTGCTAAGAGGAATCTCATATCTTCTAGGTGTAACAGTTTGGACATATTAGAAATCCACATTTTTATCGTTGGTGTGGGAGCGTTTTTCCAGAATTTCAGTATAAGTTTTTTTGCCATTATTAAGCCGTAATTAAGGAAGCTCTTTTGAAACGAAGTCAGCTCAAAGCTGGCTTCGATTGTTCCAAAAATAATCAGTTCTGCATTCGGTTTCAGTTTTATTTTAAATAATTTCATAAAAATGTCAAAGATTTCATTCCAAAAATTTTGAATTGTTATACAAAAAACAAAAGAATGTGCTATAGTTGCTTCTTGGGTTAGACATTTATCACAGATGGAAGAGACATTTGGATAAAATTTACTTATTTTAGCTTTTGAGTAGCATAGTCTATGTAAAGTTTTAAATTGAATTAGAATGTGTCTTACATTAATCGAGCATTTATGCACATATAGCAAGTGTTTATCCCAGCTCTCTTTCGAGATTTTTATAGCTAGTTCTTGTTCCCATTCTCTTCTAATTCTATCAGATGATGGTATTTCTATATTTAGGATGTTATTATACAAATATGATATTGTTAGTTGATTCCGCCTTTATATTCATAGCATCGTCTAATAGGTCTGGAGATAAATTTTGATATTCTTGTGTACATTTTTTCAAATAGTCACGGATTTGAAAATATTTAAAATATTGATTACTTCTCAAATTGTATTTAAGTTGTAGTTGGTGAAATGATAAAAAATTTCCATTATCATACATGTCTCCAAACATTTTAATTTCTAATCTGTCCCAGTATGTAAAAGATGTATCTATAATAGATGGTTTAAACGACGGATTATTAACTATAGGTGAGAGAAGCGATAGGTTTCTTAATTTTAAAGTTAATTTTATTTGTTTCCAAATTCTAATTGTACTATGAATAATTGGATTTTTACTATATATTGTACCTATTCAATTTTGTTGGTGAGAGAAGGATCGCTCCTATATTAAAAGGGGAACAATCCTCTCTCTCCATTACTATCCAATCCACCTGCTGGGCCGAGTTGTCCAACAGGTGAATCATATTTTTGACATTTGCTGCCCAATAATAATACAAAAAATTAGGGAGTGTTAATCCGCCAAATTCTTTAGGTTTGCACAAATGTCTTCTTTGAATTCTATGGGATACCATCTTTTGAACTAGCCAGCCTCCCATCCCAACAAGCACTCCCATCCCAACAAGCACTCCCACATTGAACATATCAGTGGATCCAGAACTCAGAGACCTGGTGGGGACATGTCATCCTTGTAAACCACCAAAGAACAGGCAGGGATTTGAATCATGGTGAGTGAAGCAGGTAGATGGATTAATGAGGAGGCAATGAAATGTACAAATGAAAGTAAAGCTGGATGCTGCTGAAATCCGAGTGTACTTGAGGAATGACACATTGCACTGCATTTGGCAAGACCAGCAAATCAGATGTCAAGTTTAAAGGTGTTTCTGCATTGTATCCATAATTTGGTCATTTCTATCACTGTTCCTCATTACCTCAGTTATCTCCATCACACCTATTGCGTGTGAGCCCAGCAAGCCCTGTGATATATCTTTAACTTTGGATAATTGATCTACTCGTACCATCCATCGTAAATGGACACAATTTTGTTCTCACCATGATCCATTTTCCAAGAGTACATTATTTCAGGTGAGATGAGATATAAAATAGACGTCAAAATTATTCATTTCCATTAAATTGCAATGGCAGATTAGAAGCAATAGGCAATGCTACTGCCTTTGCCTATATCACTCTTCTCCTTCCTCCTTGTTAATGTTGCAAGTTAAAATTGAGCAATTTCACACTTCAGACTTCATACCTGCACTTGTGAGTCATGAAGTCTTTTTCAGAAGTGGAACGGGAATTTTTATCCACTACTGTATTTATGCTCTTGATTGCAAGACTCATATTTCAAAACTTTGGCTTACTCAAGCTTTATTCCATGGTTAAAATGCACTTTAGTCCAGTCTCCCTTAATAACCATGACTCTTTCAACTTGCTGCTGGCTGTGCTTCCGTCATTTACTACTCCAGTACTCTCATGATTGTTGGCCTTCATTGATTCCAAGTCAAGTAACATCTCAATTTTAGAGGCTTCCATAGTCTTGCCCAACCTTTAATTTGTAATCTTCTCCAACCTTTATAACCCTCCAAAATGGCTGACCTTCCCCAAATACTGGCTTGAATCAAGATTCCTATTGTCATTTAGTCTCTATTGCATTCCACAATCAGGTTTCCTTTAGGTCCCCCCCCCCTCTCCCTTTCTCTCTCTCTCTCGCTCTCCCCCTACCCCCTTCACCTCCACCCCCTTCCATCTATCTCTCCATCCTAAAATCAGTTTAATTTCATATTTTCAGTTAAATTTTAAATTTGTTCAATTTCTGGAGATTGGGCATTTTTAGCATTTTCTATTTTTAATCGCAAAATTGTTAAATTCCACGGAAAACCGTTTGATTGTTGCACTTTGAATAGCTTGAAAAAGAAGTGTGGTTATCAGGAAAAGCAAAAATGCTTCAGTATCTTAAAAGTTCAGCAATTATGTGTAATTGAAGTCATACTGTTTAAGTGCCCATTATTATTTGCATCGCAGTTGGACCCTGTCTAGACAACTGATACTGATGAACAATTGCCCTCATAATGGACAACACAAACAGGCAGCAGGCAGTTGTTCAAGTAATTCTTCTGACAAAGATTAGTTTCCCTTGCTTTCCTGTGCTCCTTACTCTAAACATTAATTTGGAGGTTCAGTTCTCTGCACAGAAATACATTTATTTCAGAGGAGCAGAGATGTTAGATCATGAAGAGATGTTGACAGTGGGCTTAGGATATATTTAGTTTAGTTTTAGCTTAATTTATTATTGTCACATGTACTGAGGGACAGTGAGAAGCTTCCGTTTGTGTGCAATCCAGTCAAAGAAAAGACTATACATGAATACAATCAAGCCATCCACAGTGCACAGAGAAAGGATAAAGGCTACAACATTGAGTGCAAGATATAAAATTGAAGTTCGATAAAGTCTGATTAAAGATAGTTCAAAGGTCTACAATGAGGTAGATGGGAGGACAAGATCATGCTCCAACTGATGAGAGGGCCATTCATTTGCCTGATAACAGCTGGGAAGAAACTGTTCCTGAATCTGGAGGTATGCATTTTCAAACTTCTGTACCCCCTGTCCAAAGGGGAAGGGGAGAAGAGGGAATGGCCACCAGCGTGAGACTGGTCCTTGATTATGCTGACAGCCTTGCCAATGTAGCGTGAAGGGTAGATGGAGTCAATGGAATGGGGGTTGATTTGCGTGATGGTCTAGGTTACGTTTACAACTCTCTGCAATTTCTTGCAGTATTGGATGGGGCTGTTCCAAAACCATGCTGCGATGTATCCTGATAAGATGCTTACTACAGTGCATATGTAGAAGTTGGTAAGGGTTGTTGGGGTCATGCTGAATTTCGTAAGCCTTCTAAGGAAGAAGAGACATTTGTGTACTTTCTTGTCCACAGCTTTGATGTGGCTGTCTAGGACAAGTTGCTGGTAATGTTTATTCCGAGGAACTTGAAGCTTTTGACCATCTTTATTTTGGCGCCAACAATGAATGATAGTTTATTGCCACATGTAGGGTACGTAGGTACAGTGAAAAGCGTTGTTTTGCAGTACACAAGTGTCGCCATGTGTTGGCGCCGATAAAGTTACAAAAGTTCAGAACAGTCCTATCTACCAAAGATTATATAGCTTGCTATCTACTGTCTGCCACCGCATGTGGCAGCATGCCTCCCTTCCCCCCCCCCAGTTCCCCCTTTGTTCTTGTTGCCCTCCACACCGGGTCCCCCTTTGTTCTCTGCGGCCCCCCCCCCTCCCCACTGGGTCCCCCCTTTGCTCTCGTCGTTCCACCTCTCTATCGGTTCCTCCTTGTTCTCAGTGGCGCGTTTCTCATTGACGCCAGTGACTCGGGGCCGATTCGGAGTCTGCAGTGATCGAGTCGGGCTGTAGACTGGGGTGTGTGTACTGCTTCATTTCCTGAAGTCAGTCGCTATCTCCTTGGTATAGCTGATACTGAGGGAGAGGTTATTGTCCAGGCACCAAGTCACAAGTTTCTCAATCTCTTTTCCGTACTGCAACTAATTATTATTACTGGGGTAACTCAGCGGGTCAGGCAACATCTGTGGAGAAATAGATAGGTGACGTTTCAGGTTAGGAATCCTCCTTCAGACTGATTGCACTAGTGGGGAAAAAGCTGGAAAAGGGGCGAGGGCAGATGAAGCCTGGCAAGTGATAGATGGACACAGATGAGAGAATTTGTCGGCAGGTGGGTGGTGTAAGTGGCAAAGACTTGAGGTTTAAAAGAGACAAAGAGCTTCAGATAAAGAGAGAAGAGGAGTGAAATGAAAAGCCAGAGGGGCACTATAGGTGGAAGGGGGCAGGTGGGATGTGTTATAAGAAAGAATTAATAAGTTTATTGGCAAGTATTCACATACAAGGAATTATTGCCTTGGTGCTCCGCCCACAAGTGACAACATGACATACAGTGACAGTTAAGAATGATACATAAAACATTAAATATTAATAATAAAACATTATTGATTAAACATGTGAATTAAATACAATACCAGAGCAAAAGGCTACAGATTTTTGGTTATTGAGTAGAGCTACTGTGACAGTCTGGAGTCACCTTCTAGAGGGAAGTGATTCAAAGAGTTTGTGGCCAGGGTGAGAGGGGTCAGAGATGATCTTGCCCACTCGCTTCCTGGCCTTTGCAGTGTACAGTTCGTCAATGGAGGGAAGGTTGCAGCCAATAACCTTCTCAGCTGATCGGACAATTCGCTGCAGCCTCCGGGTGTCGTTCTTGGTGGCTGAGCCAAACCAGACCATGATGGAGAAGGTGAGAATAGACTCTACGATGGCCCTATAGAATTGGACCATCATTGCCTGTGGTAGATTGTGCTCCCTCAGCTGCCGCAGGAAGTACATCCTCTGTTGTGCCTTTTTGACTGTGGAGTCGATGGTAACCCCCACTTAAGGTCCTTGGAGATGATAGTTCCCAGGAACTTAAAATATTCCACAGATGTGACTGTGGTGTTGTTGATGGTGAGTGGGGTGAGGGGAATGGGAGCTCTCCTAAAGTCTACAATCAATTCTACTGTCTTAAGAGCATTGAGCTCCAGGTTGTTGCGATGGCACCAGGACGCCAGCTGTGATACTTCCTGTATGTAGGCAGATTTCTCCCCATCCTGGATCAGTCCAATCAGAGTTGTGTCGTCCGCAAACTTGAGAAGCTTGACAGAGGAGTCAGTGGAGGTGCAGTCTTTGGTGTAGAGAGAGTAGAGGAGAGAAGAGAGTACGCAGCCTTGCGGTGCTCCTATGCTGAGGGTTTGCGGGTCCGAGATGTGCTTTCCCAGCCTCACATGCTGCTTCCTGTCTGTCAGGAAGCTGATGATCCACCGTCAGAGGGGTTCAGGCACAGTCAACTCGGAAAGTTTGGAGTATAGTAGCTCTGGCACAATGGTGTTGAATGCAGAGCTAAAATCAACAAACAAAATCCTCGCATAGGTCCCTTGGAGCTGGAGGATGAAGTGCAGGCCCAGGTTGACTGCATCATCCACAGATCTATTGGCCCGATATGCAAACTGCAGAGGGTCCAGCAGGGTGTTCGTGATATTTTTCAGCTTGGCCAGCACAAGCCTTTCAACGGTCTTCATGACTAAAGAGGATTGGGATAGTGAGGTAAAAGTGTATATTAGTTGTAATTTGGGTATACTTGCAAGCTTCAAGCTACAGTAGTATTATGGTAAACCGTGATACTGAGAATTTAAAACGTATTCTTAAGGAAACTCAACAAACATGAGCTCTCATTCTTTAATTGAAAAAATACTTGATTCAATCACTAATTAGAACATATATTATTTTCATAAGTGATAGGAGCAGAATTAGGCCATTCGGCCCATCAAGTCTGCTCCACCATTCAGTCATGGCGGATCTATCTTTCCCTCCTAACCCCATTCTCCTGCCTTCTCCCCATAACCCCTGACACCTGTACTAATCCATACTATTAGTTGTAGAGCAGGAGAGGTCTACTACTGACAGGCGGTGCACTCTGCATGGCAATGCAACTGAGTGGTAGTCACTTCAACTTATATTTTCTGCAAACAGATTGCCTAGTGGAAGGCTGGTAAATTTGGGGAATGGCTGGGACTTAAAACAAAGCCATATCCTTCAGAGGTTCCTCAAGTGGGTAGCAAAGTGTCACCCAGAATTTTTTTGTGTTTCAGAATGCACTCGTGAAAGCATTCATCCCATATTCCCCAATAAGTGGCCAATGTGAAGTTGGCTGTGAGACTACATTCTATGTAGATTTTGCGTGGGCCACCCCACTTCTAATATTGGTTACTTTATCAACTTCAGGAGCTCCAGCCGCAGGAGCTTCGACCGCCCCGATCGCGGGAGCATCGATCGGCCCGACGCGGGAGCTTCGATCGCCCCGACGTGGGAGCTTCGATCGCCCCGACTGCAGATGGTTCAACTGCCCCGATCGCGGGAGAAAAGGAGGGAAGAAGATTATACGTTATTGCCTTCCATCACAGTGCACTGTGGTGGATGTCTATGTAGTTTTTATGTAGTTATGTGTCTTGTTGCTTTTATGGCATGACTGTATGGCAAATCAAATTCTTCGTATGTTTTGACATACTTGGCTAATAAATTAATTACAATTTAAACAAATTTTATGCTAAACAAAAAGAGCATGTAAATTACAAACCATGTTTTTTCATATTGTCAAGTAATAGAAATAACTACTGATTTTACATCAGAGAGTTTTGAAGCTCCTAAATTATACTCATGCTAAAACAGTGTTCTGTCTCATTTGTAATGAGTTTTGGCCATAGATTAATTATTTTCAGCATTGTTTTGAGATGATAGTTCAATAAATTAGTTCAAGGATAATTCCCGGGATGGCAGGATATGATGGCGGGATATGATGAAAGAATGGATCGACTGGGCTTATATTCACTGGTACTTAGAAGGATGAGAGGGCATCTTATAGAAACATATAACATTCTTAAGGGATTGGACAGGCTAGATGCAGGAAAAATGTTCCTGATGTTGAGGCAGTCCAGAACCAGGGGTCACAGTGTAAGAATAAGGGGTAGGACATTTAAGACTGAGATGAGGAAAAACCTTTTCACTCAGAAAGTTGTGAATCTGTGAAATTCTCATCCACAAAAGGCAGTGGAGGCCAATTCACTGGATGTTTTCAAGAGAGTGTTAAATATAGCTCTTATGGCTAATGGAATCAAGGGATATGTGGGGAAAGCAGGAATGGGGTACTGATTTTGGATGATCAGCCATGATCATATTGAATGGCGGTGATGGCTCGAAGGACCGAATGGCCCACTCCTGCACCTATTTCTTTCTATGTTTCTATGAAATTAATACACATTGTTCCAAAACATTCAAACTTCATGAAAGACGCATTATAAACTCCCCACTGTATTTAATGTATAGAGTGCATGGACATCACCACAAAATATTTCAGAAATGAAAATTTACATTCATTACAAAAATGTGTTAGTTGTACCAGGATTTTGTTGGCATTGTGATTCAGATGCAAAGACTTCAACTTTTTTTCATAAATGAACTGTTAATCACAATGTCACGGTTCATCACTGCTCTGACATGATAAGACAGCACAGCATTAAAAAAAGCAATGTTAATTGTGACTACTGCCTTTTCATCTCCGATGGTGATCTTCAAATATGACAGGTGAGGTATTCATGCCAATCAACATAAGAGGCATCCACACGCCCAAAGCACTTTTACCTGGAAATAAGCCCCGTTTACAAGAAACTGACAGCACTGATAACATGGTGTCATCATTGTTATGATTAGTAAAATTGTGATTATCTTTCCTTACAAAATCACACACTGTCAACCTTAATTGTTAATATTGTCATGGTGTCTTCATCCCACACTTGCTCCTATCTTACCCAATTCAAAAGCACAGTCAATATTTGTGAATTTAAGAAGTTAAGTATCACGATTCTCGCCATCTGTCCAAATGTCTTGACTAATCTGCCTCAATCAACATCACTACACTGGGTAGCATCATTGTTTTAGGCAGATTGCTGTGCACAACTTGTATGTGACTTTCCTAAGTTACAACAGCATGTCTCTCAAAAGTAATTTAACATTTTAAAACTATTTTGGTATGTCTTAGAGACAAAGTCACAGAGTAATAGAGAGATACAGCACAGAAACAGGCCCTTCGGCCCATCAGGTCCACATTGGCCATCAACCATCCCACATTATTCCAAAATATTTAAAGAAATTCTCCCCACATTCTCATCAACTCCCCCCCCTGATTCTACCACACACCTACACTCTGGGAGCAATTTGCAATGGTCGATTAACCTACCAACCTACACATCATTTGGAATGTGGGAGAAAACTGGGGTACCCGGGGGGAACCAGTGCGGTCACATGGAGAACATGGAGCTCAACGCAGATAACATCTGAGGATTGAACCAGGGCCTCTGGTGCTCTGAGGTAGCGGCTCTATCAGGTTCACTACTGTGTTGACTTGAAGTAAAGAAGATATTTATGGGATTATACCACATCAGTGAAGCAGATCAAGATTTGTTTTGGGGAAGAACATTTCTTTGAGTCGACATATTCTAACCTTCCAGGCACAACATTAAGTTTGAAAGTTTCAGATAATAATGTTTCTTCTCTCATTACAAACCCTCCAGAGCCATATTTTTGCCTTTATGCTTGTCCCTTTATCACACCATTTTGCCTTGCACCGTCTTCCATTTTGTCATTTAATCTCTCGTAGTTTCCATTAGAACATGCATCATATCCAAATCAATGGATATTTTTAGGTTGACAGATTTTTGATTAGTACAGGTGTCAGGGGTTATGTGGAGAAAGAAGGAAAATTATGTTGTGAGGGAAAGATAGATCAGCCATGATTGAATGGTGGAGTCGACTTGATGGGCCAAATAGCCTAATTCTGTTCCTATAACCTATGTTTCTCCTCACCATTCACCCTACCGCCCAACCCCACCACAACTATATCTTAAACTAAGCTAAACTAGACTAAACCAAACAATTTTTTTTAAACTCTCATAATATTTCCTCAGATGTGACGACATCAACCTGAAATATTAACAGTTTTCTGTCTGCCTTACAGGCAGAAAGTTTTTTTAAACATTTTCTATTTTCAGTTTCCAGCATCCTAATTGTTTTGCCTTTGGCACATTCAAAAGTGATGAAAGACCCGATGTAAGCACAGGCCTATCTTGTTGTTAACTGTAGTGCAATCTAGAATTAAGAATGCATTTTTAATGCCAGCTTGTTGTTTTTCACCACTAAATCATCTCCTCCTTGAAGGCTTGTCTTTGATTTCAAGAAGTGAAAGTCCCAAGCAGCTGTTGAAATTGTGATTTTGATGCCTTGATGTGGCACTGGTTCTCACCTGCAGTGGTGCAGCCACAAAATGGCTACTTTCAGCTTTCCCAAGTCTACAGCAGGGTTGGTTTTGGCCGCGCATCGACAGACTCCCTACAAATTGTCATTATAGGCTTAGGAATCCACCATGACTAGCTACTTAAGTGATGAAAATAAATGGCCTGGTTGTGACTGGAGTTACAGAGTTTGCAATCTTGTCAGTAACCATCAAATCTTGACAACTAATATTCTGGCACCTCAGTGTCTAGCCTGTATCTCCTCTCAGTCACTCTATCCCTCCCTGTAATGTAGTTTAGTTCAGAGATATAGCATGGAAACAGGCCCTTTGGCCATACGAGTCCACACTGATCAGCGATTCCCGCACATTGACACTATCCTACACACACTAGGGAAGATTTACATTTTTACCAAGCCAATTAACCTACAAACCTATACGCCTTTGGAGTGTGTGAGGAAACAGAATATCCCGGAGAAAACTCAGGCAGGTCACGGGGAGAACGTACAAAATTCGTAGAGGCAAGCATCCATAGTCAGGATCGAACCCGGGTCTCTGGGGCTGTAAAGCAGCAACTCTACTGCTGCGCCACCATGCCGCCCATAATGTGCAGCAACAAATATTAAAACATTCAATGGAACTCTTTACCTTGTGCTATTACAGGATATTAACAAGTGCTGCTGGATGAACATCTACTCATTGAAGGATGATCTTTAGTCTGCCCTTCTCTTCTTTCATGTCCATCATCTATGTTTCAAATGTTCAGCCAAGCTCTTGCACAGTGGACAGCCTTCTCATTTGCCACCGCTAGATCTTCCAGGCCGCATTGTTCACCAAGAAGTGGGCATCTTAGTAGGTGTGGCATGGATTGTACAGATGTTCCACATTCACATTCTGTGTCTGCTGCATCTGCATAGCCCCATTTGCTCACATTGGTCTTGCATCGGCCTATCCCTGTACGAAGTCTATTGAGGGACTTCCAGGTCTCCCAGTCACACCTATGACCAGGTGGTAGCTGTTCCTTGGTTTTTAATTGGCATCTTTACGTTGTGGTGGTTTTCACTGTGTTTCTTTTCCCACAAGGCTAGTCTGGTTGCTTGCGGAGACTGTGACAGTGGCTGGACTGTGTGAAGGAAACTCTTCCTCGACTTCAGCTGTTTTGTGGCTGGGTGATGGGAGTGACAGGAATGGCGGGTATCCTCAACTTGCCTACTATGTTCAGTTCTACCGGCAACTGATCTGTGGATTCCTGGTGGAGCAATACCGGCCAAGACATGCAAGCTATCCACATCCGTTGGTTTTAGGCAGCCAGTGATGCATCTGCAGCTGTCATTAAGGGCGGCATCAACTTTCTTCGCATGAGATGCTCTCTCCCAAACAGGACAAGCATACTCTGCAGCATAGTAGCACAGCGCAACAGTGCAAGAGCAGTTGCAGCAGTGTGGATGCATTGGTACCCCTCGACGAGTTTGCCAGCTTGCGTAGGAGGCTGTTCCGCGCACAGTTTCCCAGCACAGCGAGATGTCCGACAGGGAATGTTGCTGACTGGCCCACTTTAGACTGCAAGAGTACTTGCTGTGAGACTCACTGAAGCTTGATGCAGCCAACACCAAGGCTCTGTGGGGAAAGACCACAGTCTAGGGCCCATCTGCTGCTGAACATTGAGGCGCAGAGTCCAGTAGGGATGCCCTTCAAACAAAGGAAGGGATATCACTCCAGGGGGTTATGTACATGGTCATAAGTGATAGGAGCTGAATTAGGCCATTCGGCCCATCAAGTCTGCTCCACCATTCAATCATAGCTGATCTATCTTTCCCTCATAACTCAATTCTCTTGCCTTTTCCCCATAACCCCTGACACCCGTACTAATCTATCTCTGCCTAAGAAATACCCATTGACTTCGCCTCCACAGCCTTCTGTGGAAAAGAATTCCACAGATTCACCACCCTCTGACTAAAGAAATTCCTCCTCATCTCCATAAAGGAATGTCCTTTTCTTTGAGCCTATGATCTCTAGTTCCAGACTCTCCCACTAGTGGAAATATCCTATCCACATCCACTCTATTCAAGACTAAAGATATGTGAAAACACTGCTGAGTATGACATGAATGAATGAATGTATAGTTGCTGAGAATGTCTAAACAATTTTCACACTGTTTTTGTTTTATATATACTTTTAAAATTCTGATTAAAGTTTAGCTTTGGATAAAAATATACCTCTGATGAACCCAGAGTGAAGAATGTTTGTGTAACTGGTGAAGGTCGTGCCCATTGTTGAAGGGCATCAAAGGCCAAAAAAACAATGTCTGAAGAAGGGTTTCGGCCCGAAACGTTACCTATTTCCTTCGCTCCATAGATGCTGCTGCACCCGCTGAGTTTCTCCAGCATTTTTGTGTACCGCCAAAAAAACTATGTTGTAAAAAGCATCCATTTAAAAGTGCTCCTGAAAGACGACATCAGAGATTTGAAGCAGAGAATTTAAGTTCAAGGACAGGATTCCTCCTTAATTTATATTGTGTCACCCTCTGTTCTTATCCAATGATGCAAACCTCTTGTAACATCACCACAGCTGTTGAAGAAAATAATGAGTAGGGTGATCCCAAAGCAGACTGGGTACTAATGCCCTCATCATAGATAGCCAACCTCCTTCATTGTCAGAGTGAGGCTAAACGCAAATTGGTGGAACAGCATCTCATATTTCGCTTGGGCAGCTTACAGCCCAGTGGTATGAATATTGATTCTCTCACTCAGGTAGCCCCGCCATTCCTCTCTCCTCTATCACTCTCCCACCCAAGTCGCACTAGCTTCTTGTTTTCACCCAACAAACAGCTAACAATGGCCTGTTTCCTTTAGCATTGTTACTTTTTTACATATCTTTCATTCATTATTTTTTATCTTTCTACATCATCGTCTATATCTCTTGTTTCCCTTATCCCTAACCAGTCTGAATAAGGGTCTTGACCCGAAACATCACCCATTCCTTCTCTCCAGAGATGCTGCCTGTCCCACTGAGTTACTCCAGTTTTTTGTGTCCACCTCCTACCTCTGCCAGGGTGTGCTCAGGTACCACTTACCCCAGTCTGGAAATTTCATTTCTGACATTAATTTATTTTGTTATGTCATTTTGATCCTGTGGGCAAGATCAGCAGAGACATGTTTTAACCATGTCATAAAATTAACACTGTGAGCAATTTTCCAATTAACTAAAGGCCATTTTTGAAGGCTAATAGTTATTAGAATATTTCCAATAATGAGAAACATTTACGCTGAGGAAAGATGTACTGTTACGTGACTTGCTGTCTGTTTATGCGCATGTTAATAAAAGTGGTTTGCACATAATCTCAACCAGAGAAATTGGAATAAAGCTACTCATGTCGATGGGATATAATAGTAACACCTTTATCACAACACACTCAGAAGAGATTAATGCAGAGACCGCAGGAGAAAGCACACTGCCAGCATTTCGGGAGAGTTTTACGTACAGCATTGCACTCATGATCAAGGTGAGGCAGTTTAGCATGTGTCAAAATATGCAAGGAAGTATAAATCAGAGCCTTAATCCAACTAATGCACAGAGCTAAGAAGAACAGGCTCAATGGAATAAGAAGTAATTCCATTGTGGAAAGGCACTTTCATTCCCTAAGACTGCTTCAGTCATCTAGCCCTAAGCCTGCAGCGACAAGTTGTACATGGATATGCGCAATCTAGCGGATTACCATAGGAGGTACATTCTTACTTTCTATTTTCTATTTCCCGTGCCTGGTTTAGAGGAAGCTTCAACCTCCCTGCATTCTATAACAACACCGTAGCTAAGGACAGCCTCTCAAAAGTCAGTCAAAATTCCTTCAATTTGGGATGTTCCCTGTTGCTGTTCCAATTTTATACAAATTACAGATTATCCAGCACCCTTGGTTCAGAGCCTTGGGGATTATCAGTTTTGCTGGACCGGCAGAGGTCTCGTAATAATAACATAATAATATTAATGTGCGCTGCTGACTCCCCTCGCCATGTTGATTGATCTAGAGAACAAGAAGGGAGAAGACGGAAGATGCGAGAGAGAGCACAGTCACTGACATACTGCATAAAGTAAAAGTGCTACAGCAACTGGGCTGGGCTGCTGTTCAGGACTGCTTTACTGCGCTCTCCGTCTGTTCCTAAGCCAGGCCCACACATTTGATCTTGTGAGATCAAGTGAGCCCCTGAGGCTCATACACACTCTGGGAAGTTGCGATCTCTTAATTGCCAAAAACTTTAACTCCCCTTCCAATTCCCACACTGACCTTTCTGTCTGGGGGCCTCCTCCTCTGTCAGAGTGAAGCCAAACGAAATTGGAGAAACAGCACCTCATATTTCATATGGGCAGCTTACACCACAGTGGTATGATATTGATTTCTCTCATTTTAAGTAACGCTTGCATTCCCTCACTCTCCGTCCTTCAACCACCCTAGTTGTCCCAACAAGTTTCACTGTCGTCCTGCTTAGTTTCACTGTTCCTTGTATGTGAATACTTGGCCAATAAACTTATTCATTCATTCATTCATTCATTCATTCATTCATATCCCTCATTATCACTTTATCCACAGCCAACATTGGACCATTGTGTGCTCGGCCTTTCCTTGATCATTGTTGCTGGATTTGATTTGTTCTTCTCATATCTTTCATTCATTTGTTCTTTGTATTTTTCATACCTCTAGTTTCTCTCTTCCCTGACTCTCAGTCTGAAGAAGGGTCTCGACCCGAAACGTCACCCATTCCTTTTCTCCAGTGATGCTGCCTGGCCTGCTGAGTTACTCCAACATTTTGTGTCCATCTTAATGTAAACCAGCATCTGCTGTTCCTTCCTACACAATTCCATAGAACGGTAGCCTTTTCTTTCAGCATGTTTTTAAAAAAATTTATGTTATTCTTTTATTATTCTAGCTTACTATAGGTTTAGACAGTAAGTCTGTAATACAAGGAAGAATAGAGTAATAGGCAGCAAAGTCAGCTACACCACTGATAATGTATAACATCACGTAACCATTGTGTTAAAATTACAGATTGATGTATCTGTCAATATAGTCACTTCTTTGATTATTAAATCTCAAAAGATCATCTTCTTTTACTGTGTAAGAAAGAACTGCAGATGCTGGTTTAGATCGAAGGTACTCAAGGAGGCGGCTCTAGAAATCGTGAACGCATTGGTGATCATTTTCCAAATTTCCATAGATATTCGATCAGTTCCTGCAGGGTATCTAATGTTATCCCACTTTTTAAGATAGGAGGGAGAGAGGAAGCAGAGAATTATAGACCAGTTAGCCTGACATCGGTGGTGGGGAAGATGCTGGAATCAATTATTAAAGATGTAATAGTGGCGCATTTGGATAGCAGTAACAGGATCAGTCTAAGTCAGCATGGATTTACGAAGGGGAAATCTTGCTTGACAAATATTCTGGAATTTTTTGAGGATGTAACAAGTAAAATGGATAAGGGAGAGCCAGTGGATGTAGTGTATCTGGACTTTCAGAAAGCCTTTGATAAAGTCCCATACAAGAGATTAGTGGGGAAAATTAGAACATATGGAATTCGGGGTAGGGTATTGACATAGAATACCATATGTTCTAAGACCCTTCTTCAGACTGATATGGTTGGCAGACAGGAAACACAGAGTAGGAATTAACGGGTCCCTTTCAGAATGGCAGGTAGTGACTCGTGGGGTGCTGGGACTGCAGCTATATATATTAATTATTTAGATGAAGGAATTAAAAGTAACATTAGTAAATTTGCAAATGACACAAAGCTGGCAGTGTGAACTGTGACGAGGATGCAATGAGGATGCAGGGTGACTTGGACAGGTTGGGTGAGTGGGCAGATGCATGGCAGATGCAGTATAATGTGGATAAATGTGAGGTTATCCACTTTGGTGGCAAGAACAAGAAAGCAAATTATTATCTGAATGGTGTCAGATTAATAAAAGGGGAACTGCAATGAGACCTGGGTGCCCTTGTGCATCAGTCACTGAAAGTAAGCATGCAGGTACAACAGGCAGTGAAGAAAGCTAATGGCATGTTGGCCTTCATAATGAGAGGATTTGAGTATTGGAGCAAAGAGGTCCTTCTGCAGTTGTACAGGGCCGTGGTGAGACCTCACCTGGAGTATTGTGTGCAGTTTTGGTCACCCAATTTGAGGAAGGACATTCTTGGTATTGAGGGAGTGCAGCATAGGTTCACAAGGTTAATTCCCGATATGGCGGGACTATCATATGATGAAAGAGTGGAACGACTGGGCTTATATTCATTGGAATATAGAAGGATGAGAGGGATTCTTACATAAACATATAAAATCATGGGGATTGGACACGCTAGATGCAGGAAACATGTTCCCAATGTTGGGGGAGTCCAGAACAAGGGGCCACAGTTCAAGAATAAGGGGTGGGCCATTTAGATCTGAGAGGAGGAGAAACTTTCTTACCCAGAGAGTTGTGAATTTGTGGAATTGTCTGCCTCAGAAGGCAGTGGAGGCCGATTCACTGGATGCATTCAAAAGAGAGTTAGATAGAGTTCTTAGGGTTAGCAAAATCAAGGGATATGGGGACAAAGCAGGAACGGGATACTGATTGTGGATGATCAGCCATGATCACATTGAATGGCGGTGTGGCTTAAAGGGCCAAATGGCCTACTCCTGCACCTATTGTCTATGTATCTATGAAATGGAACACTCACATATTCATTTGTACTCAGAAATTCTCTCAGCATATCAAGTCAAGAATCAATAGTATTTTATTGTCATATGTTCCAAAACAAAACAATTACATGTTTACTTCCAGCAGCACATGAGATATGTAAACATGTGTGCCTGAAGTTCAAACCAATAATGGCGAAGAAGATGGCTAATTCTTCTTCTTGGAATTCTCCAATGGCCATCATGTCTGTAGAAAGTAACACAACTGCGTGGAGCAGTTCTTCTCCAAGCTTGTCCCTGAGGAGAAACCTGCTCTCCTAATGACCTGAAATCAAGACAAAAAGATGGTGAGGAAACTCAGCAGGTCAGGCAGCATCCGTGGAAAGGGAAATTGTTAATGTTTCAGGTTGAACACTCTTCATCAAAATTGAGAAATGGTGAAAACAGGTTGGTCTACTTCCTATTAATGACCATGTCTTGTAAGTTACAGACAGGATCAAGAGTTTAGTTTAGTTTAGTTTAGCGATACAGCACAGAAACAGGCCCTTCTGCCCACCAAGTCTGCACCAACCAGCTATCCCCGCACATTAACATTATCGGACATAGATACATAGATACATAGAAAATAGGTGCAGGAGTAGGCCATTCGGCCCTTCGAGCCTGCACCACCATTCAATATGATCATGGCTGATCATCCAACTCAGTATCCCGTACCTGCCTTCTCTCCATACCCCCTGATCCCTTTAGCCACAAGGGCCACATCTAACCACCTCTTAAATATAGCCAATGAACTGGCCTCAACTACCCTCTGTGGCAGAGAGTTCCAGAGATTCACCACTCTCTGTGTGAAAAAGTTTTTCCTCATCTTGGTCTTAAAGGATTTCCCCCTTATCCTTAAGCTGTGACCCCTTGTCCTGGACTTCCCCAACATCGGGAACAATCTTCCTGCATCTAGCCTGTCCAACCCCATAAGAATTTTGTACGTTTCTATAAAATCCCCTCTCAATCTCCTAAATTCTAGCGAGTATAAGCCAAGTCTATCCAGTCTTTCTTCATATGAAAGTCCTGACATCCCAGGAATCAGTCTGGTGAACCTTCTCTGCACTCCCTCTATGGCTATAATGTCCTTCCTCAGATTTGGAGACCAAAACTGTACGCAATACTCCAGGTGTGGTCTCACCAAGACCCTGTACAACTGCAGTAGAACCTCCCTGCTCCTATACTCAAATCCTCTTGCTATGAAGGCCAACATACCATTCACTTTCTTCACTGCCTGCTGCACCTGCATGCCTACTTTCAATGACTGGTGTACCATGACACCCAGGTCTCGCTGCATCTCCCCATTTCCTAATCGGCCACCATTTAGATAATAGTCTGCCTTCCCGTTTTTGCCACCAAAGTGGATAACCTCACATTTATCCACATTATACTGCATCTGCCAAACATTTGCCCACTCACCCAGCCTATCCAAGTCACCTTGCAGTCTCCTAGCATCCTCCTCACAGCTAACACTGCCCCCCAGCTTAGTGTCATCCGCAAACTTGGAGATGTTGCTTTCAATTCCCTCGTCCAGATCATTAATATAAATTGTAAATAGCTGGGGTCCCAGCACTGAGCCTTGCGGTACCCCACTAGTCACTGCCTGCCATTGTGAAAAGGACCCGTTTACTCCTACTCTTTGCTTCCTGTTTGCCAGCCAGTTCTCTATCCACATGAATACTGAACCCCCAATACCGTGTGATTTAAGTTTGTATCCTAATCTCTTATGTGGTACCTTGTCGAAAGCCTTCTGAAAGTCCAGATACAACACATCCACTGGTTCTCCCCTATCCACTCTACTAGTTATATCCTCGAAAAATTCTATAAGATTCGTCAGACACGATTTACCTTTCGTAAATCCATGCTGACTTTGTCCAATGATTTCACCACTTTCCAAATGTGCTGCTATCCCATCTTTAATAACTGACTCTAGCAGTTTCCCCACTACCGATGTTAGACTAACTGGTCTGTAATTCCCCCTTTTCTCTCTCCCTCCCTTCTTAAAAAGTGGGGTTATGTTTGCTACCCTCCAATCCTCAGGAACTACTCCAGAATCTAAAGTGTTTTGAAAAATTATCACTAATGCATCCACTATTTCTGGAGCTACTTCCTTAAGTACTCTGGGATGCAGCCTATCTGGCCCTGGTGATTTATCGGCCTTTAATCCATTCAATTTACCCAACACCACTTCCCGACTAACCTGGATTTCACTCAGTTCTTCCATCACCTTTGACCCGCGGCCCCCTGCTATTTCCGGCAGATTATTTATGTCTTCCTTAGTGAAGACGGAACCTAAGTAGTTATTCAATTGGTCCGCCATATCTTTGTTCCCCATGATCAATTCACCTGTTTCTGACTGCAAGGGACCTACATTTGTTTTAACTAATCTCTTTCTCTTCACATATCTATAAAAACTTTTGCAGTCAGTTTTTATGTTCCCTGCCAGTTTCCTTTCATAATCTATTTTCCCTTTCCTAATTAAGCCCTTTGTCCTCCTCTGCTGGTCTCTGAATTTCTCCCAGTCCTCTGGTATGCTGCTTTTTCTGGCTAATTTGTACGCATCATCTTTTGCTTTGATACTATCCCTGATTTCCCT
Organism: Malacoraja senta; assembly: GCA_038087875.1. Taxonomy (NCBI): domain Eukaryota; kingdom Metazoa; phylum Chordata; class Chondrichthyes; order Rajiformes; family Rajidae; genus Malacoraja; species Malacoraja senta. Next base: position 88,256,636 of record CM075977.1, on the reverse strand, counting down.
TGTAAATCCCACAGAATACAAAGAACACACCTTAACAAACGAAAAGAGTTGGGGGGTCTAGCGCTCCCTAACTTTATGTATTATAACTGGGCAGTAAATATTAAAAATATGATTCACCTGCTGGACAATTCTGCCCAGCAGGTGGACTGGATTATAATGGAAAAAGGGGATTGCTCCCCGAATAATATAGGAGCGATTATTCTCTCTCCAATAAATTTGAATAATAAAAATTATAATAAAAATCCAATTATATATAGCACTATTAGAACATGGAAGCAAATAAAACAGAATCTAAAATTAAGAAACCTATCTCTCTTAATACCAATAGTCAATAACCCATCGTTTAAACCTTCAATCATAGATAAAGCATTTATACAATGGGAAAGAATGGGAATTAAAACGCTCGAAGATCTGTATGAATTAGAAAAATTACTATCATTCCAACAACTACAACTGAAATATAATTTGAAAAATAATCAATATTTTAAATATCTACAAATCTGTGACTATTTGAAAACACACACAAAAGATTATTATAATATGCCTTCCGACTTACTAGATGAAGCAATGAAGACAAAGGCGGAATCAGTTAATTTAATATCATACTTATATAATATCATCTTAAATATAGAAATACCCACAACAGATGGAATTAGAAGAGATTGGGAACAAGATCTAGGTATAAAAATTTCAAAAGAGAGTTGGGATAATCATTTATTACAGGTGCATAAATGCTCGATCAACGTACGACATACGCTTATCCAATTTAAAACATTACATAGATTATATTATTCAAAAACCAAACTAAATAAAATCTTTCCTAACGTCTCACCAATCTGTGATAAATGTATATGTCAAGAAGCTACCATAGCACATTCTTTTGTTTTTTGTACAAAAATCCAAAAATTCTGGTTTGAAATATTTGATATTTTTTCAAAATTAATCAAAATAAAACTGGTACCAAAACCAGAATGGATTATTTTTGGAATATCGGAAGGTATTCCTGAATTAAACGTGTATCAGAAGAATTTACTCAATTATGGGCTAATAATGGGAAAAAAGCTTATACTTAAATTCTGGAAAAATGCGCCCACACCAACAATAAAAATGTGGACATCAAATATGTTGGAAACATTACATCTGGAAGAGATGAGATTCCTCCTAGTAGGCAAAGTAGATCAATTTCAAAAGACGTGGTCTACGTTTTTGGACCTATTACAAGCATGAGGTGCAAGAGTAATTTAGAAAAACAAATAAATAAATAAAAGGTATCTGGACCTGGTAATGGGAGGTAAAATAAAAACAGACTTGGTTGGTAGTTCCTTCTCTATGAAGTATGGTATAAGAATTATAATAGAGCGATTGTTCCTTCTTTCTTTCTCTTTTTTTTTCTAGGGTCTATTTTCTAACTTTACTTCCTTCTCTAACTTCTTTTCTAAGGGGCTTTCTTTTCCCAACACTCTTTTGCACTTCACAACCTTTGTGCACTTTCTTCACTTTTCTTACTTCTTTCTTTTTCTTTCTTAAAGTTTAAAAAAGTGAAGCGGTACAAAAAATGTATTAATATATATGTGTTGTACATTACTGTAATCTACCGTACTTCTAAAAAATAAAAAAAAATAAAAAAAAAAAAAAAAAAATCCACGGATGCACTACCTTCCCTGATTTATTCTTTTGCCAAACTGGGATGAACAATTTTTGTAGTTCATCCATGCAGTCTTTAAATGCCTTCCATTGCATATCCACCGTCAACCCTTTTAGAACTAATTGCCAGTCAATCTTGGCCAATTCACGTCTCATACCCTCAAAGTTACCTTTCTTTAAGTTCAGAACCGTTGTTTCTGAATTAACAATGTCACTCTCCATCCTAATGAAGAACTCAACCATATTATGGTCACTCTTGCCCAAGGGGGCACGCACAACAAGTCTGCTAACTACCCTTCCTCATTACTCAATACCCAGTCTAGAATAGCCTGCTCTCTCGTTGGTTCCTCTACATGTTGGTTTAGATAACTATCCCTCATACATTCCAAGAAATCCTCTTCCTCAGCACCCCTGCCAATTTGATTCACCCAATCTATATGTAGATTGAAGTCACCCATTATAACTGTTTTGCCTTTGTTGCACGCATTTCTAATTTCCTGTTTGATGCCATCCCCAACTTCACTACTACTGCTAGGTGGACTGTACACAACACCCACCAGCGTTTTCTGCCCCTTAGTGTTTCGCAGCTCTACCCATACCAATTCCACATCCTCCAAGCTAATGTCCTTCCTTTCCACTGCGTTAATCTCCTCTCTAACCAGCAACGCTACCCCACCTCCTTTTCCTTTCTCTCTATCCCTCCTGAATATTGAATATCACTAGGATCACTAGGACACACACTAGGATCAATTTACATTTATACCAAGCCAATTAACCTACAAACCTGTATGACTTTGGAGTGTGGGAGGAAACTGAAGAACTTGGAGAAAACCTACGCGGTCACAGGGAGAACATACAAACTCCGTACAGACAGCACCCATAGTTGATATTGAACCCGTGTCTCTGGCGCTGAAAGTGCTGTAAGGTAGCAACTCTACTGCTGCACCACCGTGCTGCCCAACAGTGGCAAAGAAAAGAAGCACTGTGAAAAGAAGAATGTGGAACTGAAGATGAGGAGAAGGAATTTTAATTGCTGGGAATCTGACATTTTTCACAACGGAATGCAGGTTATACATAACAGATTTGTCAGCTTCAAGAAGAGAAATCATTCATTCAACCGATTATTCATTCACCAAAACTGATATACTGCACTATCTTTTCTTCTTTCAGGTGCCAGTAAACCTATGGTGCATTTTAAGCTATATTTGTAAACTAGATATTTATATATATATATACACATATATATATATATATATATATATATATATGTGTATATATGTATATATGTATATGTATATATGTATATATGTATATATGTATATATATATATATATATATATATATGACAATATTGCTAACACTACTTGCAACATGATTGAGGAGGGACATTAACCAAGTCAGGAAACACCAAAAGAAAACACACCAATTATTTGCAGGCTTTAATACCGTCAGCCTTAAATGTTGGTAGCTGAAAAATAGCCATGATTTTGAAAAGAAAAGGTCATTTATTCCTTGTGTATTGGTGTCCAATGTTCAATGTACATAGAGACTCTTCGGGTCTCTATGTACATAGAGACTCTCTATGAAGGTAACCCAATTTGTTTTTAGTTAATTTACAATAAAGAGCTTCCACTTCTGCACCTTTGTATATCTCCATTGTGAGATAAAAGGGCCTGTTCCCGTTGTGTACTGTTCAATCCTGCTTCAGTACATGTGCTCCTAAAACAGATAACATTATTTCTGTTTTAATGGTCAAAAAGGCAAGCCAATCCTATTCTGGATGTAAAACAATGTGAGTTGAATGACCAACTTGGTGACCACCAGCGGCAACCTCCAGCAGATTGTCGGGTGGCTGCCCACCCATGGTGGGTGGAGATAGGCTGAGGTCAACGCTGATCATGGCTTAGTTTAGTTTAGTTTAGTTTAGTTTAGAGGTACAATGTGGAAACATGCCCCTTGACCCACCGAGTCCACACCGACCAACGATCGCCGCACATTAACACTATCCTACAGACACCAGGGACAGTTTTTTACATTTAAACCAAGCCAATGAACCTACAAACCTGTACGTATTTGGAGCACGGGTAAAAACCGAAGATCTCGGAGAAAACCCTCACAGGTCACGGGGAGAATGTACAAACTGCGTGCAGACAAGCACCCATCGTCTGGTCTCTGGCACTGTAAGGTAGTAGCTCTACCGTTATGCCAGCATGCCGTTCCAATTGACTCTTAAATGGAGGTCAATAAAGTGAGGGATAGTGGCCCACGTGCAGCCTTAGTTATAATGCTGCGTGCCAGGTGAGGCAGAATAAAATATTTGAGTTTAACCCTGCAAAATGTACCATTATCTAGCAAAATGTGAAACTGACCAGGAAACAACTGGAATTAACAAATCTACAATGTTAAAACACTGCAGCATATGGAGTTGTTCAAAATTAGCCTTCAAGTTGGCAAACATTTTAACTCACCTTCCCATTCCCATACTGACCTTCTGTCCTGGGCTTCCTTCACTGTCAGAGTGAAGCCTCATGCAAATTGAAGAAATAGCACCTCATTTTTGTTTGGGCAGCGATGTGAAAAAGATTTATCTAATTTCAAATAACTCCTGCTCTCCCTCGCTCTCTGCCCCTCCCCCACCCTAGTTGCCCTGCCTCTTCCACTCTTGGCATCCATATCTCCCTTTGTTATCACCTCTTCCACAGCCAACGAGGGCACCTATTCCTTTTCTCCAGAGTTGCTGCCTGACCCGCTGAGTTACTCCAGCATTTTGTGTCTTTCTAATTTTAAAGCAAAATTCTATTTCTTCCAATGGCCTAATTCTGCTCCTATCACTTATGACCTTATTCTCACAAAAATACTTTGTCAACAAATTAAGACACACATGCAGTCTGAAGCAACTGCCAAAGCTAGCAAATTTGAATATTTATGAATGCTTCTGATTTTAAAAATTCTTAGAAGTTAAACTACTATTGGAAAATATAAAATTATTTAAAATTTCATAAATACACTTAAAATACAAGAACATGTTAAAAGCAATTTAAATTTGGTTTAACATGAATAAAATAATACATTAATAATACAATACAATAATACAATAATAAAATATGTCATTGTAAATTATCTAAAACCTTAATTCTTTCCCTTGCAGTCATCCCTCTAAAGGTGAAATTAAAGGAATCAGACAAGTACATGTATAGGAAAGGTTTAAAGGAATATGGGTCAAATGTGGGCAAATGGACTAACTTAGATGGGCATCTTGAGTGGCATTGATGAGTTGAGCTGAAGGGCCTATTTCCGTGTTGTGTCACTCTTTCACTGAAAGGGGATGGTCCAGTGCAACTGTTGGGAAACTGCAGGGATTATTTGCTCGACCTTTGGAGGAGTTCAAATGGTCACTCTAAGAGGACCTCAGACCAAATGCCAGTAGACGATCAGCCGGTGGGGAAGTTTAGGATTCCCACATTAGTGTTGCTTCCACAGCTGTCCAAAATTTCCTGTCAGCTGCAGAGGTAAATGTAAGTAGTCATGTAACCCTTTTTTTGCAGAAATAATTGACTTTATAACGCTGTTAACTTCTAATACTTATTCCTTCAGAGCGAGGATCATTTTAAGGCCCATACACATGGTGACATGAATTCAGCTATGCGTAGTTTCACTAACACACCATTTAGCTTATTGCTGCCTTTAGAGATACTGGGAATAATATTGCATACTACATCAGCGACACTGCTTTCCTTCAAATCATTGACTATCACTCATCTTCACTCAGAGTAATGCTGGCCTAAACGAGACCCAGACAAAGTATAACATATCAGTCATTGGAGTTTTTCCCTAACCTTTATTGTTTCCATACACCCAATGAGCTTTAACAGATGTCTGTCAAAAGCAGTCTCACTCAATATTCCTGCAATTGCCGCTCGGAGCAAAGATTCCCTTTAATTTCCATCAACATGGATTCATCAAAAAACATTTACCCAGGCTTCAGGAGTCAATCATTATCTTCATTGCCACACCTTTAATCAGTAACACATCTCGGGCAATAAAAAACCTGAACTACACCAGCTTTTGCAGAAGTTGTTGGAAGCTCTGAAGGGTCAGAGGGTGAAGTGAATAGGAGAGAGTTGTCCACCTCTTGCCTCGCATACAAAGTTAGTCTGACACAGTTTTAAATGCTTGTCAATCTCATTATATCTGTTAATGAGATTCTTGTAATGTTATTTTTCGATCCAGGATACAAATATGTTCATCTTCATTGATCTTCATTCATACATGGCAAATGTCATACTTGTGTGTGTCAGGGTAGAGAAAGACTGGCTAAAAACATGGTGAGCAATGCTTGTTCCACATGAGAGAGGTGACAGTTCTCAGTGGTGGAAAACTAAACTGTGCAGAATAATTATATATATTTTTTTTAAAGAAAGCTTCAAAGTTGTAACGGTAAAACTTGATAAAGTTTAAATCTTGGATTCTGTACTTCAATGACTGGCAAAAGACCTGCAGGCAGAATCCAACCCTTGGTGTGATTCTTTCTTTAATTATAGACCAAAGTGAGCCAAGTACTGGCCCCTCGAGCAAAAGCAGAATGTTTCATCGGGTCTGTGATGTATCATTATTCACCAGAGCAAGCTTGCAAGTTTTCCCTGAAGGCCAAAGAGGGAATCAAAAGTTCAAATCTATGTGTCACACAGTAAGTTTTGGTTGTTCATGCACTAAGCGTTCGCCATAATCTATGTACTGTTCAGGGAACAAAGGTATCCTTGGCAATGTGTGGACGTTCCTGACACTGAGGAGATCGATTTGACCTTCAGTTCACTGAAAATAATAGGGTTGCATCCTCAAAGTTATTGTGCTCCTCTACCACACATTTTAATATTTCCATGTTTCTTCCAATGGGCTTCCTGCTTCCACAGGCCATCCCTATATAAGAGAGTCCCCTAGAGATCAGCTCTGAGGTCTCTGTCAATGATTCTCTGACTGTCAGTTCACTCTGAAGAGCCCTCTCAGTTTTGCTCCATCAGTGAAGGTACAACCAAGGAGCAAAGTTCAACTCGGAAAAATCTGAAAACAAAAGATGGCTTTGATTTTTATTCACTGTGAAAATGTACTTTTGCACTTCATGATTCATTCATGATTTAAAAAAAAAAACTTATTGGACTATTTAACATTTCTTATTATCCTGAAGATCCTGACCTGATCAGAAGAATCCAATGCTGAAGATAATACACTGAAAAGTAAAATTCCACAAGAAAGCTAAAGAGCTTAAATTTCAAAGAATTTGACAGAGATTTATAACATTATGTAAAAAAATAGTAAGCTTCAGGATTGGAGGAGTTATCAAGTCCAGAAGAGAATAGTTAAAAAAAGAAAACTGGAGGAAAGAAAAATATTTGACTGTTAAGAGTTTCTACAAGTACATAAAGAGAACATAAATTATAAAAATAAACTTGGGTCCCTTAGAGGTCGAAGCAGGACTAATTATAATTGGGAATTAGGAAATAGCTGAGGTGTTAAATAACTATTTTTCTTCAGTCTTCACAGTTGATGGCATAGAAAGAGAGGTAAAGAGAAAGTATTGACAAAATTAATGGAATAATTTTTTTTTTCATACAGCTCTTGAGTTCTAAAAAAAATGGCTGAGAAAATCCATTGGTTATAATAACCGGTTTACAAAACCAGCTTAGATTCCAGAAAGGATCTCTATTTGTGTAGGAAGGAACTGCAGATGCTGGTTTTAATCGAAGATAGACACAAAAAGCTGGAATAACTCAGTGGGACAGGCAACATCTCTGGAGAGAATGAATGGGTGACATTTTGTGTCAAGACCCTTCCTCAGACTAGTTAGGGAAAAGAGAAATGAGAGATATAGACGATGATCTAGAGAGATAAAAAACAATGAATGAGATATGGAAAAATGGTAACGATGATAAAGGAAACAGGCCATTGTTAGCTGTTTTTTGTGTGAAAACGAGAAGCTGGTGCGACTTAGGTGGGGGAGGGATAGAGAGTGAGGGAATGCAAGCGTTACTTAAAGTGAGAGAAATCAATATTCATGCCACTGGGGTGTAAGCTGCCCAAGCAAAATATGAGATGCTGTTCCTCCAGGATAGGATCTCTATTTTCTTAGATAGCTGATTGGAATTGAAGATAACTCACTTCCACTCCAGGTCTATGGGTTCTAGAGTGGCTGATGAGGCTGATATGGGATTTGCAGATTGCCACAGGAGAGGTAGAGGACACTTGATAGGACAGGTGAATGAGTTGTTTGAGAGGTGTTATGTTCCTTCTGTTTATTCTGCTCACGTGCCCACAAGGAAGAGGCAAGAGGTGCTCAGTGCTTTCCCAGATGCTCCTTCCCCCTCAGCTGCTTCACAGGAGCCAGTGAGGGTGGTGTCATTTTTTTCCAAGAGGACTCTTAAAACCTCAGCGGTGGAGAAAGTTGCTCAAATAATAATCACGGACAGAATTCCAAAAGAGGCCTGTGAGGGATTGTTAACCGACAACTGGCCTCAATTAATGTGACCACTTGGCCTAGAGGAGTCATTTAGCCAGCTTCAGGACCGCATGAGGCTCAGTCAGCATTAAATGACCAAGAAACATTTGGGAATATTTTCCCTTGGTTAGGTTCCAATGCATATGTAGGTAGTGAATGTAACTTTGATATTCAGGAAAGGATGGAGAGAGAAAGCATCCCGACATCTGTCACTAGGAAGATTTTGGAAAACATTACCAACACAAGGCAGGAAAGTCACATTTATCATTCCGTACAATCAACATGGTTTTATGCAATGCAAATGACATTTCCCAAATCTAACGGAGTCTGATTTGAGATGTACTGACTAGGTAGGAAAGAAGAAATACACATACATAAACACAACACACATAAATAATATATAGTACATAAAAATTAATGACACAATACTAATGCAAAATAGAAACCCCGTCCTTCATGCAAGCAAAGACATCCCATTTTTCGTTGTTTAGGTTAGTGTTGTGCAGTATTCAAGAGATGTTGGGTTGAATCTGTTCTTAAACCTTGCGGACATGGTGTTCAGACTCCTATATCTTCCTCCCAATGGTACGAGTGAAATGAGAGAATAGCCAGGGTGGTGAGGGTGTTTGATGATAATGGTTGACTTTTTGTAGCAGCGTCTCCTATAGATCGTTTTGATGGTGGAGAGATCAATACCTGTGATGGACCAGCAGTGTCTACCACTCTCTGAAGTCTCCTTCCTGGGCATTTGAGTCGCCAAACCAGGTTGAGATGCAATTTGTTAATATGCACTCCACAGTACACCTGTCGAAGTTCAAGCGAGCATTCATCGACATACCGAATGTCATCAACCTTCTAAATATGTAGAGGTGTTGATGGGCTTTTGTTATTATTGCATCAATGTGCTGGGTTCTGGACAGGTCTTCAAAGATATGCACGTCCAAGAATTGAAGTTCTCTACTGCCAAATGCTTCCCGAGGTGCCACGCAGTGGAGGTCTTCCTGAGAAGCTGCAGCCATGACGCCCGCCCGAAGGCTCATAATTCGGCGGGATGGGGAATCCGTCTGAAGGCTTGTTGGTCGGCTGGATCTCGCCCGAAGGGTCGTCGGTTAACAGGACCGGGAACCCTCCCGAAGGCTCGACAGTAACGGGAACCTACCTGAAGGTTCGTCGGTCAGCAGGATCGGGAACCCACGCAAAGTCTCGGCAGATGCTGTAACCGGTAGGGAGCTGGAGAATTCAGATGTTGGGAGAAAGGGCCGGTAACAAAGGTGAACCAGTGTAATGTATCCAGCACCTTCAGGTAGGCTGCAGGAAGTGTCCCGGGACACAAAGATGGCTGGACGAGGAGAGGAGAGGACGAGGAGTTGGTTCATGGGAACTGCTCCAATACACCAAGTGCGGGGGACCGACGGACTTTGAACTCTGAATAATGGTGCCTAAAATGTCGGCGTCCGCATGTGTAATAAATGCAACATGAATTTCACTGTGCAGTTGCATACGTGACAAATAACGCATTATTGACCTATTGAACTATAGAGGACAGGTGGGTGGATCCTTGGCTTTGCCCTTCTAACGTCAACATTCAGTTCCTTGGGCTTGCAGACATTGAGTGCTAGACACAACAATTTGGCACTATTCATTCAGATTTTCAATCTCTCTCCAATTTTCCAATTCATCATTACCCGTTATTCGTCCAACAACGGAGGTATCGTCAGTGAATTTAAAGAGGCAGTTGGAATCGTGTCTGGCTACCCAGACATGGGTATAGAGTGAGAAGAGCAGGGGGCTGAGCACAGAGCCCTGAGGTGCTCCTATGCTGATTGTTAGAGGAGGAAGTGTTGTTGCCAGTTCATTCTGCTTGTGGTCTGCTGATGAGGAAGTCAAGGGTTCAGTTGCACGGGGATGTGGAGAGACCCAGTTCCCTGTGTTTGATGACAAGTTTGGAGAGGATGATGGTGTTGAATGTGAAGCTGTAGTCGATGAACAACAATCTGATGGTGATATGGATTTGGTCAAATTGCAGTTAGAAACTTAAGGCTCTGTCTCACGGTGTTGCGGTCATCGGCGGTGAAGCACGGTGAAGTGCGGCTTCGCCTGTAGAGGGGACCGCACGGCAACGGCGAGAGCGCCGAGCCTATGCCGCGGGAGCGCCGCACGGGTGCTGCGCGGGGGCCAAGTGATTTAAGTACGGCTGGTCCCACGAGCTTGCGGTAAGTTAAAAAAAAGGGCAGGGCCGACTGCGATGACGTCATTTCGGATCTGCGGGGCTGTGGCGGTGGCCGTGCTGATCGCGGCGCTGTGGCGGCGGCTGTGGCGGCGGCCGTGCTGCACTCATGCCTCACTGGCGGCGGCCGTGCTGCACTCGTGCCTCACTGGCGGCGGCTGTGCGGTAGGAACATATTTTTGAACATTGTTGTTTTTAATTTAGCACCGTGCGGTGTTGGGAACAACGCCGCATGGCCCCGGAATTGTGCGTTTGACCGAGTGCGCGGTCTATGGTGGCCCAGGAGCGGTAGATTCTTCCTGTTTCGCCGCCAATGACCGCAGACTCGTGAGACAGGCTTTTAAGGAAACCAGTGGATGATGTGTAACTACAAGCAGTCATAATGAAGCCGTGTATAATTAAATACTTTGCAGATTGTGATTTCAGTGAGCAGAAAGCAGAAGACTCAAGGTAGAATATAAATTAATAAATGGAGCACAAAGAAACTTCCATTAATGACAAGCCACAATGTAAGTGAACTGATGATGAACATTGCCAGAACACATGGAGGACAGAATGTTAAGTGCATTGGTGAGGCAGAGTAGAATTTATGCCCGCTGAAACTATATTCACCAACTCCAAATTTTTATATGTTGGAAGGAACTGCAGAGACTGGTTTAAATCGAAGATGGACACAAAATGCTGGAGCAACTCAGCAGGAAAGGCAGCATTTCTGGAGAGAAAGAATGGGTGATGTTTCGGATCGAGACCCTTCTGCAGACTGAGAGTCAGGGGAGAGGGAGACACAGATATACAGTACGTCTCCCATTCCTTCTCTCCAGAGATGCTGCCTGTCCCGCTGAGTTACTTCAGCATTTTGTGTCCATCCAATTTTCATTATACTCCCGCCCGAGTTGCGGGGCTGAAAACGGCCCGGAGCAGGGCCCGACATTGCCCGGCACGGCTTTAACGGCCGTGGGACTTGCCATCGCCCATCTTTTTGTTGTATGGCTGCAGAAACCAAAGTTCCTAACGGAAAAATAAAGTCTTTATTTATTTATTTGTTTGTTTGTTTTTATACATTTTTATTTATTGAAGGAACGTGGGATTTTCGGGTTTAATTGTCCATCTCTGATTGCCCATGAGAATGTGGTGGAGGGCTACTTCCTTGTTCCTTTAGGAATGAGATGAATTTCCTTTGTCAGAGGATGGTAAATCTGTGGAATTCTTTGCCACACAAGGTTGTGGAGGCTAAGTCAATGAATATTTTTAAGGCAGAGATAGATGGATGTCAGGGGTTATGGGGAGCTTGCAGGAGAATTCTTGCACAATCTTGACTTGAGCCTTGGAGATGGTGGACAGGCTATGGGGAGTGAGGAGGTGAGTTAATCGCTGCAGGATCCGAGCCTCTGACCTGCGAGTGCGCTTGGGTGACAGTCAGATGGTGACCTGAAGCCCCGGTAAATGCTGCTCACCTGCTCTTTGCAGCTGTCAGTCGTCCTTTCATTTGGTCCTGAAACTGTGGTTCCGGACACTGGCTGGATGGCTAGTGTGATGGTGGCCATGACGTGGGGAAAATGGTGCCTCGCGGTGTCCTATAGAAGCTGAGAGGCTTGATTCTACTCTGCTTTTCAACCTGTTCTCCTGAGCTGGCAGACCTGTCATCTGAGCTTTCATGGGAGAGAACCTGACTGGGTTCCATCCTCCTCCTAAGGAGCTGTGATATGTCCCGGTGCCGCTGCTGTTTGCTTGTTCATTTGCAATGGTGCTACTGATTATCAGAGTGTGCGTCCATCCTGGTGATCCCAAGTGGAGAATTACCACCTATCTTACCTCTCCTGAACGGGGATCCCAAAAGAGCTAATTCACATCACTCTTCAGAACATACCTACCTTCTACTCTCTCTCCACGGAAAAGATACGCTGGACCTTTGCATTGTGACAGGTAGGCCATAGGCCATTAGCTCACGTGGCTCAGATAACAGACTGTTTCTTGTCATGTGTTTTATATTGCTGTCAAGGGCAGGTGTTCCAGCTTGCACTGCTGCTGATTTGGAGCTGCTGCAAGGAGGCAAAGATGAAGATGAATACAGTGCAGATCCCATCAATTTTTGCCCTGTACATGTGGGACCACAAGGATATGACATTCCAGATCCTCATCCTCATGGAGCAGCACGGCGCGCAGTGGTAGAGTTGCTGCCTTACAGCGCTTACAGCGCCAGAGACCTGTGTTCGATCCTGGCTACGGGTGCTTGTCTCTACGGAGTTTGTACAATCTACCCGTGACCTACGTGGGTTTTCTCTGAGAACTTTGGTGTCCTCCCACACTCCAAAGACATACAGGTTTGTAGGTTAATTGGATTGCTATTAATGTAAAAATTGTTCCTAGTGTAGGATAGTGTTAATGCGCGGGGATCGCTGGTTGGTGTGAACTCGGTGGGCGTAAAGGCCTGTTTCCAGGCTGTGTTTCTAAACTAAAGTAAGCCAAACTAAACTAAACTAAACTAGACTAAACTAAACTCCTGTGACTTGGCTGAAGGTGCAAGATTAAAAGGTGGAAGTTGAGAATGTTTTAGCCTGCTACTCCTGAATTGCACTCTCTGTTTACAGTGGATGGGAGCTGAGGCCATGTGATACTATAATGGTATCCATAAAAGGTTTGATTACATCTGGTCCCAAACAATGCCATCGCTATCTGGTTCATAATAGCAGAAAATCTGGCACGTATGCAGGTCATGGTTATAGGTTGAGCAAGTACAATGAGTTCTCATCTCAGCCTTACAGCTCCTTATCTCATAGCCAGTTTTGTTCCTCCATCCATTGATTAATGTAGTCATATGGGAGGATGTTCTCCACCATACAACTATGCAGTTTACATGATATTTAATGATATGTGTTTAACAGGGAGGTTGCAAAACTTCCCTATGTGAACATAGACCGACTGATATATAAATGGATTATTCCCATCAGAGTAACATATATATATATATTTTTTGCTTTAAGAACAATTCCATATTTTAAAAAAAAATAATATTATATACCTTCTGCAATAGATCAACAACCTATAGCAATTGTGATAAGCTTTACAAACATGTTTTAATGTCAATTACAGCCAGAATATGATTCTCACCTTTTCAAAGCAGTTTTACACAGGTGACTCTTCAATGAAAATGATCAGTATCTGAAAAATCAATTCACCACTTGTGAAATATAAACTGATTTAGATAGTAGATAATATAACTACAAGGTGAAGAATATTTAAATGTTTAGATTGTACCATTTAAATACTTTGAATTTCTTTATCACTTTTATTCTTACTTCTCTCAAACTCCTTGGGGATAGGGATATTTACCGATCAGACATCCAAGGAATGAGCAAAAATAAGTCAATGAACTAGAACAGTTACCACAAGATTGCATTACTCTGTGAGAGAATAGATAATAGAGGCATACAGTGCATAGCTATTCTTCTCAATCAATTAACTGCAAAAGCATTAAAGGAGTGGAATTCATCGAATGATCAAATTACCACAGTTAAATTCATCACTAACCATTGGAAAACTTGCATTAGCTGAGTGTTATGCTCCACCAGTTAATCGGTTTGAGCAAGAGAAGCAATATTTTCATGACAAGCTGACTGATGGTTTATATATATAGCAACATGTCATGTCTTGATAAACTTCTGGTCACTGGAGATGTGAATTGAAAAATTGGGACAGAAAGCATAACATTTGAAGAAAGAACCGGCGCATGCAACAATGATAAGGCAAGTGAAAATAGTTAAGTGGATTCCTCCGCTGGAAATTAATAATTGATCAACCTGTATTGTACACATTGGGGCTGCACAGTGGCGCAGTGGTAGAGTTGCTGCCTGACAGCGCTTGCAGCGCCAGAGACCTGGGTTCAATCCCAACTATGGGTGCTGTCTGTATGTAGTTTGTACGTTCTCCTCCTGACCGCGTGAGTTTTCTCCGAGGTCTTCGATTTGCACCCACACTCCAAAGACGTCCAGGTTTGTAGGCTAATTGGCTTGGTATAAGTGTAAAATGCCCCTGGTCTGCATAGGATAGTTTTACTGTACGGGGATCACTTGTCGGTTGTATTCAATGGGCCGAAGGGCCTGTTTCCACACTGTATCTCTAAACTAAACTAAACTTCCACGCTGTATCGTTAAACTAAACTAAAACTAAACCAAATTAAATTATGCATATTATCAGTTGTATTTACTGGTAAAAACAAGCAGAAATCAGATTATCAGAGCTAAGTAGTGGAAATCTCCACTAAACATCTGTTCATATAAAGGACCTGGTATTAGAAGTGACCTCTATCTGGTAGAAGCGTCGTTCAATATACTGCAGCAAAACTAATTCAAGTGCCCTTGACTACCATATGCTGTCAACAGATTGAAAGATCCACTTATAAGTGAAGAGTTTCAACTACTCCAGGAAAACAGATTGAGAAGTGGAACCAATTTTAAAGCTTGATCTAAAAGTAGGTCTTGGCTGGAGTGAGTGGGTGCAGGCCACTTAAAGTGCGATGATAAGCCAATAGGGACAGAATCTAATTGAAGAATGAAAAAAGATCAGGAATTGAAGTTAGTGAGAGAACCCTTTATGGGTCATTAAGTGATGATGAGGGGAGGAAGGATAAAACCTTTATAAACATGGGAACGAGGCAGAGGGAGCAGCTGCACAGAATTCCACCAAGAGCACAAAAGTTAATGAAACAACTTATTACGCAATCAGAATCCAGAAATCAGTATTTCTCGAAACTAAACAAGGTCGTTCCCTCTGCAGAAGACTAAACTATTCCAGCAGGTGCTAAACTACATCAAAGCAGGATCGCTCGCTTACTTGAAGGGAAAGGAAAGATAGTTACACATGAAGATGTGCTGCTTCTGAATAAAGGAGATGTTAATGAATAATTAATCATTATAACAATTGTACCAAATATACTGAAAAATCATGTGAGATGGTTAATGCTGGACTTCCAGCAACATTGAGAGATAAATTTATGGTCTCTGTGTCAGAAAAATAGCACACCGTAAACTATCTATTTTGTGCAATCAAGCGTTAGACAAAAGAAGGCGATCAGATTGAATTAGATCTGACATGGAACTGCAATATATGGGATTTATTGCGATTTAGAAAATATATGAATTAAATTCCAGTTCGTGAAACTGAACAAAAGATAATGCTAATTGTGAACCATAAGCTGCAGACCAACTGCTATAGAAAACCCAAAGTAAACAGGCGAAATAATGGATTTATCAGAAGAATAGCAGCATGTTTTAATATCTGATAAAATAAAATATTAATATTGAAGCAAAAGGTAAAGCTGTATGACTGTAGTAATGCATGGCTCATCACCAGCTTCTTGAGGAGCAGCTTCTCTTGCTTGGGTAGGTTGCCTCTTTGATACCAGGGTCAGGGATGCCTTGTAGCCCTGTCTCACGTACGAGTTCATTCCAAGAGCTCTCCCGAGTTTAAAAAAAATCAAACTCGTGGTAAGCACGGAGAATAATAATAATAATAATAATAATAATGGATTTTATTTACGGGCGCCTTATACCGAGGTCTCAAGGACACCATACAGAGATTTATAGAAAACATATAATCAGAATTTAAAAAAAAATAGGTTATAAAGACCAATACATAAATCAGTGACAGAATTCCTTCCAAAAACACAACAAAAAAAAAGAAAATCAGAAGCACAATTTGAGGAGAGAGCAGCGGCAATTTAACGCCAGCGTCCACTCTCCCCTCCGACCGCCATCTTGAACACAGACTAACAAATACAATGAACGTAGCTAGTACGTCGGAGCTCGGGGACGTCTCTTAGTGGCTTGTAACGCTAACGGCAGGTACTCGGGAAGACTCGCTAACGGCAGGTAAGCACGGGAAGACATGTTGAAAAATATCCACGAGAGCTCTGAGTACCGACGAGTGGCCATTACCGTAAATCTCCGAGTTCGAATCAGGGCAAACTCGGGAGAGCTCTTGGAATGAACTCGTACCGTGGGACAGGGCTTTAAGAGTGACTTAATGAAGTCATTCTAAAAGTGGAGTGTAAAGGGGAGTGTAAACAACAAAAACATGGTGGCACAGCATTAGAGTTGCTGCCTTACAGCACTTACAGCACCGGAGACCCGGGTTCGATCCTGACTACGGGTGCTGTCTGTATGCAGTTTGCACATTCTCCCCGTGACCTGCGTGGGTTTACTCCGAGATCTTCAGTTTCTTCCCACACTCCAAAGATATACAGGTTTGCAGGTACATTGGCTTGGTATAGGTGCAAATTGTCCATAGTGTGTGTAGGATTGTGTTAATGTGCGAGGATCGCTGGTCAGTGCGGACTCGGTGTGCCGAAGGGCCTGTTTCAACGCTGTAGCTCTAAAACTAAAAACTAAAACTTAAACAAACTGGAGGAGATACTCCATATTTATACTAGTGACACAGGTAAAAGGAGGGATCAGCTCCTGCACCATGAATTTACACTAAACAGCATGACATCTAAACGTAATCTGTGGATTACTTCCTGTGCCACATATTAGGGCATAAAGGAATCGAGGGAGAGGTCGGTTGAATGTATGGCCACAGGGATGGTGTAGGATGGAAGGTTTCACATTTTTGGATCATTGGGACCATTTCTGGGGAACTTGGGAGATATGCAAGCAGGATGGGTTGCACCTGAACCAGAATGGGTCTGACATCCTTAAAGGGAGGTTTGTCCATGGTGTTGGGAAAGGTCTAAACTAACTTGGAAAGGGAATGAGGCACAGAGTAGATGCACAGTTGAGGGGGAGTAGGGTCAAATATATAAGAAAAATGAGTCCAGTAGTCAGAGCGAATATGGGGATGTGGGAGTGCATGGAAAGATTGGTTATTTAAGTTGCATCTATTTTAATGCAAGGAGCATGGCTGGGAAGGCAGATTAACTTTGAGCATTGATCAGCATGAGAGAATGTGATACAGATCCTACACCGATTTTCCGGCACCCATGGTTCCAGAGCCTTTCTGGATTATCCATTTGCCAGACTAACAGAGGACACGGTCTCCGAGAGGTACCGGAACGGTCCGCATATGTCGCTGAGGGGCCGAGATACATATTTTGCATAGTCAGGCTCAGAAGTCGGCTATGGGAATGGATCTGCCGGTTCCTGAGCCCCATCTGCACGGGGCAATTTTGACCCGCCGATCGGTGTGGAAGTCCCGATGAGGTCAGGATCAGCAGCTTCACCTGGCCAAGGCACCAAATTTTCAGGGGAGACTACCAAGAGAATTTCAAGTGTGCTCTAGTAATTGTGTCTGAATGAAAAAGTGTTGGACCATCAGTTGGCTGTAAATCAGTGGTGGACCTATATTATTACAATCACCGAAACATGGTAATGAAGGTGATCACTGAGTGAGTGGTGGATGTTGTCAGCATGGATTTTAGTAAGGCAGTTTTTAAAGTTCCCCATGGTAGACTGCTCCAGAAGGTTTTAGATGCACCTGATTAGCAGTGACTTTTTGGTATGGATTTATAACTGGCTTACCTATAGAAGACAGAGGGTTGTGGTGGAAGGATTGTGGTTTGTGACCAGTGGAGTTCTGCAAGGATCTGTGTTGGAACCTCTGCTGTTTGTGAAATATATAAATGACTTGGACATAATTGCAAATGGGTTGGTCAATAAATTTGCAGATGACACCAAGATTGCTGGAATCACTGGAAGGCTGTCAAAGCAAACTGGGGGATATAGATCAGCTACACAAATGAGCGGAGAAATAGCAGATGGAGTTTAATCCACACAAGTGTGAGGTGCTGCAATTTGGGAGGCCGAATGTAAGGGGAAACATAGAAACATAGAAAATAGGTGCAGGAGTAGGCCATTTGGCCCTTCGAGCCAGCACTGCCATTCAATATGACAATGGCTGATCATCCAAAATCAGTACCCCGTTCCGGCTTTTTCCCCATATCCCTTGATTCACTTCGCCCTAAGAGCTAAATCTAACTCTCTCTTGAAAATATACAGTTAATGGCAAGGCCCTCAACAGCATTGATGTACAGACGGTCTTGGAGTCCAAGGCCATGAGTCCATGAAAGTAGCAATAACAGTGGATAAAATGGTAAATAAGGCATATGGTATGCTTGCCTTCATTGGTTAAAGCATAGAGTATTAGAATTACTCCAACACCTTGTATTTTTTTCTCCCCAATATTAACTTGGATTGCCTTTGGCAAAGTATATCCAAGAGAACATCGGAAGATTTTATGTGGATAGTCCTGCTAGAACAGAAGGAGTACGGGACCTGATCTTAGAGAATGGTTTCTGGCAAGTAGTTGGAATGTGTGTGGGTGGGCATTTCAGGGTGAGTGACCATAACTCCATAAGTTTGACAGTCAGAATGGAAAGGGAATTTTTATGACTTTCTGGACCTGAAAATAACTTTGTACCCAAACACAAAGGCATACGATGTGAAAGAAGTATCTCAACCTGACTCGCAACAGCACTAGCCAGAACAAGTGGAAACTCAGGCATATGGTTCTGACCGGCCTCCCACAGGCAGACACTCCTCTTCTGCACGCACATTACAGCCACTTGGTTCTTCGTGTCCGTCATGGGATTTGCCAGTATTTTTCATTTCATCTCATCCTCAAAAATTATTGTTAGATTTGCCATAAGTTTGTTGGCAGTGTGGACAATATCAGTGCTGCTTATTAATAAGACACCTTTCTACTGCTTATGCAATGTCACAAAGGGCTAGGTGTCTATGAGGAAAATACCCAGTCATATCGACATGATGGATAACCAATTTTACTTCGGAGTCACGTGAGTGACTACGTGAAGAACCCCGTCAGGGCGCATGCGCGTCATTACGTCTGACGCATTGGCGACAACGGCAGCAGGAGCACGGACATCCTGCTGCAGGTGAGTAATTACAGCTCCACCAAAGT
This sequence comes from Malacoraja senta, assembly GCA_038087875.1. Lineage (NCBI taxonomy): Eukaryota > Metazoa > Chordata > Chondrichthyes > Rajiformes > Rajidae > Malacoraja > Malacoraja senta. The sequence continues at coordinate 88,237,362 of CM075977.1, read as the reverse complement.
CGGGGAGACTTTGGAGGAGTTAGAAAAAAGTAAAGAAAGTGTTTCTGTGTGTTTTTTCCCCCACATACAGGAACAAGGAAAAGGTGCAGGCTGCTGCCGACAAGGACAGAGAGAGCTGCGGGACGCAGTCTCTGAAAGGCAGCCTGTCACCTCGGGGGAGTCGCAAGCCGGTAGCGGTGCGGTGACAGACTTGGCAAAGTGCCCAGCCGGGTACACAGCCAACGCCAGTCGGGCGGTCGGCATAACCCAAGTCTGTCAGGGCTATAGACTCCGCAGAGTCGGGCCACGAGAGTCCCGTCGGGGACAGGATACCGTTCCCCAGCGGTTATCCAAAAGGAGCAGCTCATACAGGGGCTGCTCCACAGAGACGCTCCAGGAGGAGTAGTGCAGGCGGGAAGCCACAGGGAAGGCTCCGCTGGCAGTGCCTAGGAGAGGTCTGCTTCATAAAGCCACACTCCAGGAGGAGTAGTGCAGGCGGGAAGCCATAGGTAAGGCTCCGCTGGCAGTGCCTAGGAGAGGTCTGCTTCATAAAGCCATACTCCAGGAGGAGTTGTGCAAGCGGGAGGCCGTGGGGACGGCTCCGCTGGCAGTGCCTAGTAGAGGCCTGCTTGAAAGCACCCTCTTTGCAAGAGGTGAGTGCAGAAGGGCAGATACGCTCTGACCCTGAGTCCGACGACTTCCAAAGGGAGGGCAGGCAGCTGTCAGAGCTGACACCGTGTGCAGCACGGTTTGCTATGTCGTCGGATGCTGGTGAGCCTCTGGGTGAGGAACTTGCCACCAGCATAAATTACCAAGTCTCACATCAGCTACAGGAGCTGACAATGGATGAGACAGTAACGAAGTATGAAGCCCCAATCAACTGTGGACTGTTAAAAGTTCCTGTTGGGAACAGGAAGAATTGGGGCAAGATGGGCAATACTAATGAAAGCCCAGGAGCATGTGAAGCTCCAGCATATTTTTAAAGTTGCTGGCATCTGGTATAACGAGCTTTGCCAGGATGGTGGATGGAGAGGGCATGACAAATTACAAAAAAAGGCGCTATTGTGGAGTGCCCACTTTGAGATCAATTGCCTCCGCAAGATGCGATTAGACCAACCATCAATGCTAAATATGCTTCACTCTGCCAGCCTGGCACAGTGCAACTGGCACAGCTGTTTGGCGAGGATTTCGCACAGCAGGTGAAGGAGCTGGAGGAGGAGGCTAAGACGGCAAAGCGGAAGTATCCCTATAAGGGAGCAGACTGGTCCAGGCAAGGGACGAGTCCAGCTACGATGCAGCGCAGTTGGCGTTCGGCTGTAGCACCGCCACGGAGGTGAGATATCCAGCTCAAGGCCGGGGAAGAATGCCAGGTGGTAAGGAGGTAAGAGGGTCTGGTTCTCATGTAGACAGATCTAATGTGATACAATTAAATGTTTACCTCAGATATGTTTATACTGAAGGTTATTCAAGGGCATCGAATAAAGCTTAATGCAAATTCTGATTTACCCATGCAACATGTTCCAAAAAAGGAGTTTGACCTCAGTATCACTGAACAATTGGAAGTTCAGCTGGAACTTGCAACCTTATGTAATAAAGGTGTAATTGCTAAGGCAGTTTACCAAAGCCATCAGTTTGTGTCCAATATCTTTCCCAGACCAAAAAAGGATGGGGGGATGCAGAATTATACAGACCTGAATAGGCTTAACCCTTTTGTACGGTATAGACATTTTAAGATGGAAACGTTTGTGAAGGAGATCTTAAAGATGCGGATTCAGTGTCTGTTCATTTGCAGGATAGAAGATTTAAAATTCAGCTGGATGGGGAATTATGCCAATACAATCCACTGCCTAATGGTTTGTCTTCAGCTCCTAGAGGGATTACAAAGTTGTTAAAACCTATTCCAAGCATGAAGAGAAGTCAAGGTCATGTGCTCATGGCTTAGCTAGATAATATCTTGATTGTAGGACAATCAAAGGAAACAGCTGAAGCATCAGTGACAGTTGGTAAAAACCAATTTTTAATTGGGCTTTATAAGCTATTCTGAGAAATCTAAATTTATACCTGTGACACAAATTGACTAGTTGGGTTCACAATGCAGCATTTCCAGCAGTTCAATATGGCCACTTTATTATCTACAATTACAAAGGTCAAAGGAACAAGCATTGAGGATACATTGGGGTCATTATAATAGACCTATGCTTCTATCAATAGAGGCTGTTGCTGATGTACAATGGTGGATTCAGCATGTGTCCACTAGTAGTTCCAAAGTGTTATTGGACCAAGCTTCCATGATTTGCAGACAGATGTCAGAGCACTTGGGTAGGGTGCTACTGATACAAGATCCAGCGGTGGAGACAGATGAACATTGCTTCTGCAAACATGGGGAATTAACCAAGAGTATTTTATGGACTCGAGGCTTATGGCACTAACTAAACTAGTTTGCATGTGCAGTGCAAAATAGACAACACTACAGCAGTTGCTGATATGAATCACATGGGTGGAATCAAATCGTTATCATGTGACAGGTTGGCAAATACAATTGGACCTGGAGTAGGGATAGAGAGATTTGGATTGGAGCTATCTATCTCCCAGGGAAACTTAATGTAGTACCAGATGGCAGCTCATGAAAATTCCATCATAACACAGAGTGGATGTGGAACCAGCATGTGTTCAAGAACATAGTACTTCTATATGGAAGGCCAAAATATGTTTCATAGACACCAGATCCAGGGGCAGTGACAATTGATGCTTTTTCACTAAATTGGGATGATATGTTTGTGTACATTTTCCCACCATTCTGCCTCATAGGTCGGTGTTTGAGAAAATCAAGCAGGATGCCGCTTCAGGGGTTTTGGTGATACCAAATTGCCTGATTCAACCATGGTTTCCTTTGATAGCGATCCAACCTCTTTTTGCTGATTCCAAACAGTAGGAATTTGCTGGAGCATCCAGTAACGCATTAAGTTCATCCGTTATGTGATGGTATGGATCTGTTAATTTGCAGGTTTTAAGAATGCCTTACATTGGTCGAGGACTTTCTAGGCCCACGGTGGATATACTCACTGCAGCCTGGAGAAAGAGTACTCAAAAGCAATATATGACTTATGTAAAAAATGGGAACAATATGGTGTTCAAAAGAATATTCAATATGATACTGTAGTTATTGCAAATGTGTTAGAGTTTATCTACACTTTATTATGATGAAGGTCTTAGCTATACTGCTATCAATACAGCTAGAAGTGCTTTGTCCGCATATCTTGTAAGAGGTACACGGACACAAAGTATAGGTTCTCACCCTCTCATATCTAGGTTGATGAAAGGAATCTAATTCCAAACCGCCTAAGCCTAGGTATATGGTAATCTGCGAGGTAAGCGTTGTTCGTAACATACTTCGTCATTGGGTCCATGTCACGGCTATAACTTTGTTAAAATTAACCATGAAATTGGCTATGCTAATGGCATTGGTGCCAGTACAGAGAGTGCAGACTTTCCAAAAAACTTCAGTTCGAGAGAATGGAAGTGAATACAGAGAATGTTCTGTTTTATATTTCTGACCAGCTCAAACAAAGCAGGCCAGGTGTGAGAGGTTTTAAGATTGTGTTCTCAGCATATCCTAGAGCTTTAAAATCTTCACGTAGTCACTCACGTGACTCCGAAGTAAAATAGTAAGATTAAACAAGAACTTACCATTTTGAAGTTTGATCTTTATTTTATGAGGAGTTACGTTGGTGATTACGTGCCGCCACGCCCAACCCTCTCTCATAGAAAAAAGGTCATAATGGTAGTTCTCATGTTGATCATCTTAATATGTTACTTCAATTATGGTTTTGTCTGTGATTTCATACCGCTGCTTTGAAGATTGACGCGCATGCGCCCTGACGGGGTTCTTCACGTAATCACCAACGTAACTCCTCATAAAATAAAGATCAAACTTCAAACTGGTAAGTTCTCGTTTAATCTTACTATTAATTATACATTTACAATACTTACACCATTTTAAGATGCTATGTGATTCATGATTATTAAAATGAAAATTGTTTAATTCCATACATATATACCAGTGTGATTTTATCATCAGGATATGGGCATCTTCAGCAAATCCTTTCCCAATTGACCAAAAACCTATTAGTGGTCTTCCCAATGGAACTTTTCCAGTTTATGTAGTTCACAATGCTACTTATTCTTACAGATCGATTATTACAAATAAGAAACTTGCCAGGCATTTAAAATTCAAATCCATGTACTGCCATGACAGAATTAGTTTTTTTTAATTGTCTAGGCCTCTGCAGCACTGCCGAAGTATTATTATTTGCTTTTTTGTGATTTGCTGCAGAGATAAACATTTAAAAGTGCTCCAGTGGATACAGTCTGAAGTAAAAAAATTACTGATATACACTTATGGCATCATTTAATATTAATTTAAGCTGAATCAAATCTATGCCTGACCCGAGCAAAATAATATATCACACAGTATGTTTGATATTTCCTATACTGAATGCCATTGATCACATTAACTGTTGTGTTCTATCATCGCCAGTAACAGGAAACATTGCCTACATCTAAAATTAATGATGTCTTGTAACCAGCACTACATGCTCTGCGTTTGATATATGTACCAGAGTACATGCACAGCGTTTTTGTTGCAATACATTAACTTGAGTAATCTGATATGCATCTTTGACTAGCGCCTCAGCTGAGTAGATACGTCTGGCACCAGATAAACTGTGGTACAATCAACTAATTCTACAGTCAGTTAAATTCTACTTCCAGATTTACAATGATGAGAACTTCATTTGTTATTGGAAGTTCTTCTCAACAGTTTCTCCGGGGTCTTTGCAGGAGCGGCTGCAACAGACATTTTCCAAGCCGCTGAGTGTTTACCCAACGCCGGAGTTCCAGCTTTCCGGTAAAGTGGGCCTGAAAACATCGGACTGGCTGCGGAGGCCACAAATAGGCCCCAACCTCGGGTGACTCACAGAGGAAGAGGACTTAACTTTTTGTTGCCTTTCCCCACAGTGGAAAATTTGTATTCTGTTGTGGGGGGACGTTCTTGTTGAATTCTATAATGTGTTATGTCATTTTTCTTATTTTTAATTTTTGTATAGATGTACGGAAACTTTATTATTTCTTTTATTATTTCTTTTATGTGAAGCACTTTGGTTTCAACGCGAGTTGATTTAAACGTGCTATATAAATAAAATGTACTTACTTACTTACTACGTATTTGCCTTCTATCAGCACACCGCAGCACAGCTTCAGTGAACCGGGTTCAGTTCTGACCTCTGATGCTGTCTAGCTGGAGTTTGCATGCTCTGCCTGTGACCATGCGGGTTTCCTCCTGATGCTCCGGTTCCCTCTCACATCCAAAAGATATAGTTTAATTGGAGAATATAAATTACTCCCAGTGTGTTGGTGAGTTAAGGGACTTAGACTTAGACTTAGATTCCTTTATTGTCATTCAGACCTTTCAGTCTGAACGAAATTTCGTTGCCTGCAGTCATACATATAATAAATAACGAAACACACAATAAACACAAATTAACATCCACCACAGTGAGTTCACCAGGCACCTCCTCACTGTGATGGAGGCAAAAGTCTTAAAGTCTCTGCTCTTCCCTCTTTGTTCTCCCTCTGTGCTGAGGTGATCCAGGCTTCTGACGCTGTGACCCCGCCGGGTGATGGCAAGTCAGTCCCGCGGCTGAATCCGTGCGCCGCTCCGCGACGGGCCGGTTCAAACTCCGCGGCCCGGGGTGGCCGAAGCTGCCGCACTCCAGTCCAGTGGACGCAGCTGTAGTTGCGGGAGCCCCAGAAAAACAGGTCACCCACCTGTGACCTGCGAGCTCCCGACGATGTCGTCCACCGGGCCCGCGGCCGAGCCTCCGGATTCAGGTCGCCACCAGTGTCCTCGGTCGCCACCGCCGGAATGCCACCGCAGCCCCGAAGCCGGCCAGCCCCGCGCTGGTAAGTCCTGGCTCTGCCTCCGGAGCCTCGAGGTCGGTCGGTCGCAGTTGGAGTTGGAGGCCGGCAGCTCCGCCATTTTGGCCTCAGCGCAGACGGAGGCAGAGAAGGGGGATACGACAAGAAAAAGTCGCATTCCCCCGAAGGAAGAGACAAAAAACATGTTTCACCCCCCCCCCCACCCAACACATACACAACCCAATAAACTGAAATTTGATTAAAACAGGACAAAAAGAAAACAAAAAAAGTAAAAACAGACGGACTGCAGGCGAGCCGCAGCTGTGCAACAGCGCCGCCACTTCCGGATTGTGGGATCTTCCGCCGCCACTTCCTGGTGGGAATTGATGAGAATGGGGCAACACAGGATCCCTTTTCACAGCTGCGATTGTTTGTTTTAACTGTTTTTATTCTACTCCCTATCATCGCTTCAAACCCTGGATGCAGAAATGCCATCCAGGCTCCTCTTTCATGGATGAACTGTAACTCTGGGCATCTGACAGTGCTGATGCCATTCTCTCTAGGGTGAAGGCCACTGTAAATTAAAGCAAACAATGAGTAGGAAGGAACTAAAGCTGGTTTAGACACAAAAAGCTGGAGTAACTCAGCGGGACAGGCAGCATCTCTGGATAGAAGGAAAGTCTGAAGAAGCGTCTCGACCCAAAACGTCACCCATTCCTTCTTTCCAGAGATCCTGCCTGTCCCGCTGAGTTACTCCAGCTTTTTATGTCTATCTAAAGCAGACAATGATCTCCCTTATGTTTCCAAATATTATTACTTTACTCCAGAAAGAGCCCTCCACCGGACCCCATCAATCCACTTATCAACTGTGCCAATATGTGCGGATTGTCTCGCCTCACCTGCTGCTGTATTTACCTAATGAATTAGACTTTTTGTTTTAAGTTTCGTTGAGTGGTAATTATTTTTTATTTTGGTCTGTTTCCATCAGAAGCCAGTTAAAGAGTTCATTTGATATGGAGTATGGGTCTGAGGTCTGAAAGCAACCTAAGTGGCTTTCTTCTGAATTCAGGAAAGATCGTCAAATTTTTGCTCGGGTAGCATACAACCCAATGGATTCAACATTGAATTCTCCAGTTTTAGGTAATGACTATCGATCCCCCCCTCCACCCCCCCCTTTCTCCCTCACTCTCCCTTTCATCTCCTACCCCCCACCCCCACCTTCCCCGATGCCCCAGTAGGACTCACGCCAATTTCCCGCCTCCCCATCCTACATTCCTTCCTCTGACTTCACAATTCAATCCTTTTTATCTGCAAATCATCTGCCCAACCATCTGCATATCAGAAGTTCCCCTCACCTGTGTTCATCTATTACCTGCCATGCTTTGTCCTGCCCTTCCCTCTTCCATCTTTCCCTCTCCCCGCCACCCCACAATCAGTCTGCAGAGGGGTCCCGACCTGAAACATCACCTATCCATGTTCTCTAGAAATGCTGCCTGACTCGTTGAGTTACTCTGGCACGTTGTGTCTTTTTTTGTAAACCAGCATCTGCAGTTCCTTGCTTCTACAGCAAATTTACATGGCATCTTGCCCTAAAACTTCAATCAGATGTTGTAATAAATATACACAAGACCTGTCAAATGCTGTTAAATTAAAATCAAGCAGGTTGAATGTGGAGATTTTGGGAGTGAGCTTTCATTCATCACTAGACTAAGTGGGACCCGTTGGGTCCCTGTCACACGGAAGACCTGGTCCCCCAACACAACCTGTTCCCCAACGCAATATTCCACCACTCACCCGTTCCTCCAACGCAATCCATTCCCCCAACGCAATATTCCACCACCTACGCCTATCCCCCTCCCAGCACTGCCCATCCCGTGACTCGCGGTGTCTCAGCGCTGCCGCCCCCGCCCCCCATTTCCCTCTACCACCCCATCTCCCTCCTCCCCATTTCCCTCATCCTCCTCCCTTCACTCTCATTCCCTGCCCCAGCACCCACCCAGGTCGTAGAGCAGCGCCAGGGCCTGGAACTCGGCCTAGTTCTCATAGTCCACCCGGCCCTGGCTGAAGGTGGCCGAAGCAATTCCGGACCTGGGCTTCGACGGAGGCATGCTCGTTGTGCTGGCAGCGGGGTGAGGGTGGTGGGCCGAGCCAGAGCTGCACGCAGAGCAGGAAGCGGAGGCTGGGTTGCAGGATAGCGGCGGCTGGGCAGCCCCCGAGACGCTGGTACACCTTGACCAAGGCCCCGGGCTTGGGCACGACTCCAGCCCTCAGCTCGGCCGCCGCCTGGGATCCAGTCCAGGCCCCGACTTCATCTCCGGGCTTATCCCTGACGCTGGACCCTGGGTCGTCCTTGGTTTCCCTCAGGCCCAGTCCCCGACATCATCCTTGGCTCCAGTCCCCGGGCTCGGCCCGCGGCACCACCCTCCCCAACGGGTACTGCGCAGCCGCAGCACTTCGGGCGACGGTACCACTCCTTCACCATGACGACCTCCAGCAAATTGACAGCGGACGCGGCCAATCAGTGTGGCGATGGTGCCAGGAAGGGGTGTCACCATCCCAGCAATTCCCCTTCCTGACAGGAGAGGAGACCAATCTGCATGGAAGCGACTGACAGCAATCTGCGCATGCGTATTTTTTTTTTTAACGATTTTTAAACCGTAATAACTTTTACAATATACTATTGATCAGAATGAAACTTGCTGCACATGCAGCACAGGAGAACGGTGAGTATGTTGGCGAAAAATCTTAGCGCTATCGTGTACTGTTTTTGCGCAAATAGAAAAACCATGCAAACCGGAAGAGCACAAGATCAGAGTTTGATAGATAGATTGATAGATAGATAGATAGATAGATAGATAGATAGATAGATAGATAGATAGATAGATAGATAGATAGATAGATAGATAGATAGATAGATAGATAGATAGATAGATAGATAGATAGATAGATAGATAGATAGATAGATAGATAGATAGATAGATTGATTGATTGATTGATTGATTGATTAGATAATGCAAGGAGCTGACAGTGGATGGACCCACCAGCAGCAATGCATTTATGTGATGGAGTATTAGTTGAATTAAATTGGCAGCACAAAGGTGCACAGTGAGTACCAAGTTTCCAAGTTCACAACTTATAGGAGTAGGATTAGGCCAGTCGACCCATCGAGTCCACTCCGTCACTAATCATGGCTGATCTCTGCCTCCTAATCCCATTTGCCAATGGCTCAATGTTCAGTGGAGGGAGCTAGGTAATCCAAATAGGAAGCTCCAAATAGCTCCTTACTATATAGATATTAGTTTTGCACTGGTGTTGTCTGCTAATTTGTCTATTTTTAAAAATATATACAGTGTCTACTGAATTTTGTTGTTTATTAAGGGTTTAACACTGTACTAGGTTTACATATCTGTTGTGCTGCTGCAGGTTAGAATGTCATTGTTTCCTTTCGGGACAAATGACTCTTGACTCTTGAGCTCCTCATCAGTGGCATGCACAAAAACAAAAACAAATGGCAACCCCATTCACATGAAGCGCAATGGAGAACTGCCAGGGAGCCTGTGTTTTTGTGCATACCTTTTGAATGCTCCTCCTAAACCCACAAAAACTTGTATTATTTGCCAGCATGTTCCAACATTCTCTTTCGAGAATTCTTTTGGTAACCTGTGTTCAGAATCTATGGTTAAATCACACAAGAAACATGTCTGCCAATTGGCATCTCCATTGAGCTCTTACAGAATTTCTGATTGAAATGTTTTAATAAAGCTGTGTAAATTGATAAGAGGGGTATATGTTGCTAGGTCTGAAAAGTCAACACATTTCCTGCTTTTATTACTGATTAGCAGCATCTGTAGTTTATTTTTTTCTCCTATTGATATCATTTTCCAAGATGGCGGATGTGCAGGAGTGGGCGCCGTTTGTATGGCAGCCTGCCTGCAGTCCGTCGTCTAACTTTTTTATTGTCTGAAACATTTTTTTTTATTGGAGTCTATTCTTTCTATGTGGGGGGGAACTGTTTTAACCCCAGTCCTACCTGGTCGGAGATGCGGTTTTCCTCCTAATCGCGTCTCCGATCTCCCCATGCGGCCTTCCATCGGGCTGGAGCGGCGTTCCTGCCGGGGACCACAGCTTCGGCGGCACAGCGCTGGGACACCAACGGGGAGCAGGCGATGCCTTGACGGGTCGCCGCTCCGGAGTGCTGTGGTTTGAGGGCATCCCGCCGCGGGCGGGCGGGCGGGCGACGCTGGATCAGGAACACCGCGGAGTCGAAAATCCAACCGGCGCGACCTGAAGTCCGCGGGGGTCGCAGTCTCCGGGGAAGGAGCGGCCGCTTCAGACATTTTCAAGCTGCTGAGGACTTTTCCACCCGATGCGGGTGGGCAGACAACATCGGGCTGCCGTTGCGGCGACTGGCTGCAGTGGCCTCAGACTGGCCCCGACCTCAGGTGGACTAGGAGGAGGAGGAGGACTGGACATTTTAGTGCCTTCCCTCACAGTGGAGAGTGTAGATTCTACTGTGGGGGGATGTTCGTGTTTGTGTAAAATCTCTTATAGTGTGTTGTCATTTTTTCTATCTCTTTTTATTATTTGTATGGTTAGTTAACTGTAAAGCACTTTGGCTTTTGCTTTAATTCAATTGGAAAATGTGCTATATAAATAAACTTATTATTATTATTATTATTATAGTACAACCGATCAATGCAATGAAAATAAATGTAAGTGGCCTTGGTTATAGATGGAAAGTTTGAGGCAAATCTACACCCATCCAATTCATGCAAGCAAACAGCTGGATAGACACAAAATGATGGAGTAACTCAGTGTGTCAGACAGCATCTCTGGAGAAAGGAAATATGTGATGTTTTGGATTGAGACCCTTCTTCGGACTGAGAGCTAGGGGGGAGGGAAACTAGAGGTGTGAAAAGGTTCAGAACAAATCAGAGGCAATACTGATGACCAAGCAAAGGTGGAGCACACAATGGTCCATTGTTGGCTGTTGAAGAGGTGATAATGAAGGGATAGATGGATGCAAACAGTGGAACTAGTAGGATGACTAGGGTGGAGGAGGGGCAGAGAGAGAGGGAATGTAGGGGTTATTTTAAATTATAGAAATCAATATTCATACTGCTGGATTGTAAGCTGCCCAAGCAAAATGTAAGGTGCTGTGCCTCCAATTTGCATTCACTCTAACTGGGGGAGGCCCAGGACGGAAAGGTCAGTGTGGTAAAGAGTGTTGATTCAGCAAGGGGACAGAGTTTCTAATAAGAGGTAAATACTGTAGCTACTTTTCAAAGGAGAAATTTCACCTCACTGTTGACTTAATGCCAATTGAAAACACAAAGGTCGCTATGGAATCAAGAAAGGGAGTGCCAAGACTCATTAGCATACATTTATAAATGCTGGCCTTTTGCCTAAAAGTAACACACAGGAGGAAACCGTCAATGAGGAAAAGATTTCTAAAGATAAAACCTCAATTGGTCATGATTGCAGTGCTGGGATAGTGAAGTCACAGTGCGAGGGGCATTGGCTCGAAGAGGTAGATTGCTTATAAAATATGTTCAAACATATAAAATATATATGATTTAAACAATACTGACAAAGTTACACTTCTTGCCAATTCCCCTGGAGAGAGATGGAAGGCAATTATTCAACTGCTCATAGAATCATATTGTTACCAAAGTGATTTTTGTTCTGATATATCTGTGCTCTTCCAATTCTGACCTTCCTTTTACTGAGCTTCACCATTCCATGATAGCCACAAAATGCTGGAGTAACTCAGCATTTGAACAGAAGAAATGGGTGGCTTATCGGGTCGAGACCCTTTTTCAGCATTCTATGGTTGACGACAACAGCTTCAGGTGGCTTGACCCTGAGCTCTAGAACCAATACCCCTCATTCCCCCAACACATTAAGACTCATGTATGACCATCAAATTCTCCCATTTAGGTAACACCCCACCTTATTTTTTTTTCTTTCCTTCTTTCCACGCCCCTCTCTTAGCTATGGTGTGTACCCATTCTCCCACTATCCCCTCTCATCACCTTCCACCTGTATCTCTCCCTCAGGCTTCATATTTCACTCCTCTCCTTATCAATATACCCTTTTGTGTCCTTGTCTCCCTTTTGACTCCTTCAGTCCTCTTGTTAATCCTGACCAAATCAGAGAGGCTAGGACTTTAAAATGGGGTAAAAACTTCAGGGCTGCTGGGAGATTTGGTCAATTTGGAATTCCTCTCTGCAGAACTGGGACAAGCTGCGGAGTGGTGCCAGTGTGTCTAGAGCCTCGATACAAGTTGTTAGAAAAGAATAAGAACATCTGCAGACCCCGTCAATTAGGTGCAAAATGCATAGCATGGATTGGATAGCTGCAAACCAGACATACACCTTGTAAATAATTGTAAATAATGTTGCAGAGTTCTACTTTGCCGAGTGTTGATTGGATGAGGTATTGAGCCTTGACTGGGTTTCTTGCAGATCAGGGTAAATGTTTCTAAGTTGGCTTCCTTGAGAAGTCCTGTTTGAATACAATGTATTAAGGTGCTGTATTATTGGGTTTGGGAAATGTATGTTATGTATGGGGTTAATCGATATCTGTAACTGGATTGTTCAGAGACCACCCCCATGTGGTTCAGCCCCTCGAGGTCCCGGGACATATAAAAGTCCGCTGCCACGTGGTCCAGCGTCGATCTTCTGGGAGAATGCTTAGGACAGTGTGACCTTCTGGTGTGTCTCTGTTTGAGTGAGGCCTAGAGGGCTTGATCAGGCAGATACGAGGATTGAACCCGCGGTGGGATAGGTACAGTAGTTGAACTGTAATTGTGTTTTGTCAAAATAAAGATTAATTGTTCAAGTGCTTGATTCAGTGATTTTTGACTGAAACTAGACTGGGGGGGAAGCTTAGAACGAGCAAATTACACACTCTTGTCATCCTTTTCACTTTTATCCATTGTCCACCAATCTGCCGATCAAAATGAAACCATCACCTGTAGCCACCTATCACTTGCCAGGCTTTGTCTCACCCGGACTTCTTTTCCAACTCCATCTCCATCTGTACTGTTCTATGTTCTATGGAATACATGCAAGTTGCTGATGTTAGGAGGGGGAAACTTTATTAAGGAGAAAGTGGCGTATGTATGGAATGAGCTGCTAGTGAAAGTCATTAAGGCAGATACAATAACAACATTTAAAAGACATTTGGATAGAACATACAACAGTACAGTGTGGGAACAGGCCCTTCGGCCCACAATGTCTGTGCCAAACATGATGCCAAGATCAGCTCCTATCTGCTAGTGCACAATCCATATCCCTCAATTCCCTGCATTTCCATATCGGCATCCCGACTACGGTTGCTGTCTGCACGGAGTTTGTCCTTCTCCCCATGACTCTGTGGGTTTTCACTGGGTACTCCAGTTTCCTCCCACACTCCAAAGATGTAAAGTATGTAGGTTAATTGGCTTTGGTAAAGATTGTAAATTATCCTCAGTGTGTAAGATAGTGCTAATGTATGGGGATCGCTGGTCGGCGCGGACTCGGTGGGCTGAGTTTATACAGAATTATACAGATTCTTGATTAGTGTGTGTGTCAGGGATTATGGGGAGAAGGTAGGAGAATGGGGTTGAGAGGGAAAGATAGATCATCCATGATTGATTGGCGGAGTAGACTTGATGGGCCAAATGGCCTAATTCTGCTCCTGTAACTTATGAACTTATGTTTCTGCATTGCATCTCTAAATTAAACTTTGTGCTACAAGGTCTGCTCTGTTGTATACAATTAGTGCACAATACCCTGTTCTTTTAGAAACAATAAGGGTATGCAGCTACGGGCCCTGACAGAGGACATGTATTGGTCTTGGTTATAACTGTACACTTGACACACCTCTTTCCAGTGGATTAGAATGTCTTGTTTTTCTTTAGGTTCCACAAGTGCTGGGTTCATATGTTCTAAAGAAACAGGAATAATCACTCTGTCAGAAAGGTTACTGATGAACATGGTGGCAGGTCAAGCTGCAGTGAACAAATAGTCAAATTAAACTTAAAACAAGGGATATTCTTAAATTCTCAGCAGACAGATGCCTTTCCAGAGCAATACCCATGACAAACCATTCGCCACCATTGACTGAATAAATTCAAAGGGCAGGCAGCTTCAATGAGTTAATAAATTAATGAAGAAGCAAGCACAGGTGAATTAATAAATAAGGCAGTGTGGAAATTCAAATTAGTAAATTGACGCAGTAGAACGGGCATAATGAAATTAACAAACTGATGGAATATACAGCAGCTGCAATGAATGAGTTACTCTTCTACAGAGAAACATCCATGGGCAATAGAGCATCTTTTAGTGAGATGTAGCTAACAAATCGATGAGAAGCATCAAAGTACTTATTAGCTGCTTAATGCTGCCATCATCCTGGTTAGTTCTTGTTGGGTTGGCACCAAAATGACAAAGATTTAGACTTTAGACTTTAGAGATCCAGCACGGAAACAGGCCCCGACCAGCAATCCTCATATGCCAGCACTATCCTACACACTAGGGGCAATTTACAATTTTACTAAAGCCAATTAACCTACAAACCTTTACGTCTTTGGAATGTGGGAGGAAAGCGGAGCACCCAGAGAAAACCCACGTGGTCACAGGAAGAATGTACAAAGTGCCTGTAGTCAGAATCGAACCTGGGTCTCTGGCGCAGTAAGTCAACAACTCTACCGCTGTGCCACTGTGCCACCACACAAGATGCAGAACTTGACTGTGAGCCTTGAGTCCACATGGTTCACTGCTCCATTCTTGTCATTGGTACTTACAAGTCCAATTTTGATCAGATTCCTTACTCCATCCACACAGCAATTTGATATTTGCATGCAGCTCCAGCTGAACCTCTACAAATCTGCCCTCACAATCAACCAACTCTCGCTTGCTGCTAACTGGCCAGCAATGCTGATAAGATTCATGCCAACCCACCTCATCTTTCACCAAGTGAACAAATCAGCATCAAATAAATCTGTTCTTACTATATCCCAAGAATAACTAAGTGTTGCATCAGTGCCCTACTATCTGAGATGCAAACCATAGGAACAATGCATGACCTGGCTCTTTCCTAACACTGCACCTCCATATGAATTTCTGTCATCTAACTTGCCAACTGCCAATTCCGTGGATGGCTCTTTATATGCTATATAGTGCCCGGTGCCAAGTTGGAGATACCATTGCCTGAATCGCAATGGATTGTCCTGGTCTATCCTCCCATGTTCTGAGGGGAAGGTCAATGGTCCGGAGAGGTGTGGTAGCTATTAGATGCACTGCTTGAGACAGTGGTCACCTGTGGGGAAGGTTCTGCTCCTGATCAGTCCTTTCCCACCATCAGGGCTACGGGCAGCTGGGAATGGAGTCTTGGCTGGTTCCAAGGGGCGGTTGCCCAGCTGAGGATGCACAACAGACCCCACTGAAGCTGCCTCATTGACTGTGAAGAAGACGGAAACTCCAAACCTGCTCGTGTCCAACTTGTTCCTGGGGCAGTTTTGTGTCCATGCCCCTAGCATCCAAAACTTCAAAGCAATGCATCACCTAAGCTGCTCTGATGTTAAATCTTCAGCCGTTCCCCATTCTGCTGGTTCCCTCCTGTTCTCCAAATCCTCTCAATGCACCACAATTTAATACCCCCTCAATCATCCCTTTAACAACCCAGAGCTGGCAACTAGGAAGCAAATGCAATAACTTATCTAACAACCTGAAAACAGCAGGGGAAGTCTCACAGCCTTCCATGTAGGATTTTTTATTCATAAATCATTAAAAAAAAGATCACCTGCCCTGCATGTGCAAGGCCCAAAGAAATATCAAAGCCCCCAAAGGAATGACAAGCAGACAGTTAAGGATCGTAACGATAGGACGCAGAATGAATTAGATTCATTGAATGGTGAAGGAGCCTTTATCCAAGGGCCCTGGCAGTATGACATTGGATATTTAGTTTAGAGATACAGTGCGGAAAGAGGCCCTTCGCCCCATCAAGTCCATGAAGACCAGCGATCCCAATACATTAACACTATCCTACGCTAGGGACAATTTACCAAGCCAATTAACCTACGTCTTTCGAGCGTGGGAGTAAACCAAAGATCTCGGAGAAAATCCACGCAGGTCACGGGGATGACGTACAAAATTCCATACAGACAAGCACCCTTCAGGATTGAACCCCGTTCTCTGGTGCTGTAAGGCAGTAGCTCTAACGCTGCGCCACCGTGCCGCCCTGTGCTAATATAGGCCAGGAAATCCTAAATAAGAAGGAAAAAGTATTCATCTCATTCCATCTAGCTTAGTTTTGTAAACCTTTTGGCCGATGGGAGTCTTGTGTTTTAGTAACTCGTATGTGTTTTAGTAACTCATCGTTGCAGATTGTCTATCAATAACTTTAAATCAAGTGCAGATGGGTTGGCTAGTAAATTTGTAGACAACACCAGAACTGGTGGAGATGCGAGCAGTGAGGAAGGCTGTCAAAAGTACACGGGGGATTATGGATCTGCTACAGAAATGAGTGAAGAAATCGCAGTTGGAGTTTAATCCGAGCAAATGTAAGATGTTGTACTTCGAAAAGTAGAATGTAAGGGGAAAGAATACAGTTAATGGTAAGACCCTTAAAGCATTGATGTACAGAGGGATTTTATCCATGGCTCCCTGAAAGTGGCAACACCAGCAGATAGCGTGGTAATGAAAGCACATGGTATACTTGCCTCCATCGGCCTAGCATTAAGTATAAGAGTCAGGAGGTCATGTTGCAGCTTTGTAGGACATTGGTTAGACCACATTTGGAATATTGTGTGCAGTTCTGGTTGCCCTATAACAGGAAGGATGTGGAGGTTTTGGAGAGGGTGCAGAAGAGGTTTACCAGAAGGTTGCATTGATTAGAGATATTAGCTCTATGGAGAGGTTGGACAATTTTGGACTATTAAATAGAAGTATGCAAAATTATGAGAGGCATGGATATGGTAGAGAGTCAGAATCTTTCTCCCATGGTGGAAATATCAAAGACCCTGGAATATTCAACTCATTTTTGCAATGCAAAATTATATTTAAAACTGTGTACTATTTACATTCCAGTATTGATTTACTTCCAGGGCATATCTATAAAGCGAGAGGGGCAAAGTTTAAATGAGATGTGCAGTGCATGTTCTTCTTTACACAGAGTGGTGAGTGCCTGGTGCTAGGGATGGTGGAGATATATACAATAGCGTATGTTAAGTTTTTTTTAGATAGGCACTTGGATATGCAGGGGATGGCGTGCTATGGATCACATGCAAGCAGAAAAGATTAGTTTAAAGCACTATTCACTATTGATAAATGGGCATCATATTTGAAATGGAAATTGTGGGTCATAGGGCCGATTCCTGTGCTTTACCATTCTGTATTAGTTCCAAGTATACCACTGGATAATTGTAACTAATTTCCCCCAGCCTTCACCAACCTCAACCCCTGCCCCCACCCTGTACCAGACCCAGTTACTGGCATGCAAGTGACAGGGATTTATCAGTCAAAGCACCAGTTCCTGCTCGCTCCTTGCAATTGAGCCGTGGCCCCTGGTTCAGAGTTGGTGGCTTCTACTGATCAAAAGCCTGGAACTAATTCTAGATTTATGAAGCAAGGCACCAAAATGGTTAAGAAAATAACAGTTAGCAAACATAGACAACCAAAACAATCTCACCTTTAACGACTATGCACGGCGGTGTCATTTTATAATTCATTGGGAATTATAAGGCTTTCAAAGGAGCAGTCAACCATTAACTGTCCGTCTTGACCTACTTAGTGAAGGCAATGTATAAATGCACTAAACAAATCATCACTGTAGTTGACATGCAATTAACATCCATAAAATTCTCAGGAATAATAGGAATACCAGAGCTACATAAAATCAGTTATTGTTCACAATTGGCAAGATATTAACATTTATTTGTATTTTACCATGTGAAGAGTAGGATTGTTCTGCAACTACATAAAATGTACTGAATATTCAACTCATTTTTATAATGCAAAATTATATTTAAAACTCTGTACACTTCACATTCCAGTATTGATTTACTTCCAGGATTTTATCATTTTGGAATCATTCACAATAATTCATACAAAAATAATTTCATTTATAAAATAGATCATTCCATCACAATAAATTACAATGATTATCCAATTACTCACTATATACAAACAAGAAAAATACATAAAGTAGTTTCACCCCGTTTACACAAGGTAGATTAAAAAAATGCATTTAGCAATTTAAGGCAGTTCATAGTCAAAAATTATTGGAGCAAAGTCTATTCACCAACCATATTAAAAGATCAACTTTAATTAAATATAAAAATTTGATATTAGTTTGGAAGCTAATTTGATTTGATCTGCCCTGATTTCATAAAAAGGTAGAGAATAGTAACGGTTCTGGTAAAAATGAATTGTATTACTTTTCGCCTGGTCAAGTAATACCTGGCATGCCCTTTTGCTGCTGGTATGAAATATTTCAGAAATAGTAAACAAAGTGTGTAGGAAAGAACTGCAGATGCTGGTTTAAACCGAAGACAGACACAAAATGCTGGAGTAACTCAGGCAGCATCTCTGGAGAGAAGGAATGTGTGACATATCGGGTCGAGGTCCTTCTTCAGTCTGAAGAAGGGTCTCGACACAAAATGTCACCCATTCATTCTCTCCAGAGATGCTGCCTTCCTGCTGAGTTACTCCAGCTTTTTGTGTCTATCTTCAGAGATAGTAGAGTAAGCAATGAACTTAGATAGCACGATTCAATGCTGGAGCACTTTTTAAAACATATGTATTATTCTTTTTTATAATTACTTGGTATAATGATACTGGTTGTAATAATGTAAATTTGAAATTTTGCAATTATCTTACTTTGGTTGTGTTACCACTTTGTAACTCATTTAGTAATTTTCTATAAGTGCTTTCTTTAGACATCTTCATGTACATCAAAGCTTAAGAGAAGCCAGTGGCTCATAACATTATCAACTATGACACAATTCTTTTATTCCGTCAAACATTGTAATTATTGCTACTTTAATATGTAAAATAGTAAAACAGCCAACTATTTTTTTAAATGGTTGAATTTAATCTACAATTTATAAAAAAATTATGACTTGATAAGTTTATCATTTTCAAATAGCTTTAAACAAAATCTCTTTAAAATATTAACCTGAGATTGCAACATGTGTTTAAGACTTCTTGCTCCTGCAGTGGCATATTCCATTAAAACAAATTGTTGGCAAAGTCATGAAATGAATGGAGTATTGTACAGAATGGCAGTGTTGCTTTCTACCCATGGCTTGATTCAGATTCTGTAATTTAATTCATCTTTCTCGTATTCAACAGGATAGAAATGCACAATTTGTCATTCTTTACGTTTGGCATCATAAGCCCTTTGGTTTTGGCAACGGACCATGCTGAGAAATAACGGAAAGCTGATTTGAAGCAAGCTTGTATTGCTCTTGTCCTGAACCTTGTGGAGGAGATGGTAGTGGTGTTTCTGGTGCAGCTGCAGAGAAGTAAAGAGAAAATACAAAACTAAAATGACAAGAATCAATTTTCTTTAAATGAAAATACATTTATAAAAAAAATCTCTCTCTCTTGCTCTGTGTGTTTGTGTGTGCATGTGCGTGTGTATATATATATATATATATATATATATATATATATATATATATATATATATATACACACACACACATGACTTTTAAAAAAATATCTCACCAAATACTTAAGCTAGTTATTCATCCTGGACAATGAGAGGCCCCTCTTCCAACTGGGGCACCAAAAGTCCAAGTATGCTGCAAGTCCCCAGTATACTCACCTTACAGGATATAGCACTTCTCAGAGTTACTCAGTCGATGTATACATTCAATTAACTTCTAATGGTGTTTGCCTGGCAGATCATATCTCTACTTCTGACATCTTCATAGTTTAGAGGTACAGAATGGAAACAGGACCTTCGGCCCACCGAGTCCACGTCAACTATCAATCCCCCGTTCACTCTAGTTCTATGTTATTCCTATTTCTTATCGACCCCCTAAGCACTTGGGCCAATTTACAAGGGCCAATTAACCTGCAAATCCACACATCTTTGGGATGTGAGAAGAAACCGGAGCACCCAGGAGAAACCCATGTGGTCGCAGTGGGAATGTGCAAACTCCATAGCAACCAAGGTCAGGATCGAACCTGGGTTTCTGGTGCTGTGGGGAAACGGCTCTATCATCTCAGTCACTGTGCTGCCCTCTGGAGCTAAAGAGGATTCATTGATGAGGACAATACTTATTTATATGAGCCTCTCAGGGATAATACAATGGGGTAAATTCTTCACATGTTACCCAGATGCAAATTGGAAATATGTAGTGCAGCATTTCTAATTTACAATATATCTAGTTTAGTTTAGTTTAGTGATACAGCGTGGAAACAGGCCCTATGGCACATCGAGTCTGTGCCGCCTAGCGATCTCCTCATACACTAGTTCTATCCTGTACCTGATGAACAATTTACAGAAGCCAAATAACCTACAAAACTGCACGTCTTTAGAATGGGGAGGAAACAGGTATACCTGGGAAAACCACACAGTCACAGAGAGAATGTACAAACTCCATGCCGACAGCATCCATAGTCAGGATTGAACCCAGTCTCTGGCGCTGTAAGGCAGTAGCTCTACTGCTGTGCCACTGGGCCGCCCCTCTGGTGCATCTACTACTCTGAGCCCCTGGCTGCCCACTAAAGGGCCTGACCCACTGCGGGGACCTAATTTGCGAGTTTAGAAGAGTTTGCGCTTGACTCAAACTCGCAGCATGGTCGACATGTGGTCCTAGGAGGTCTATGTAACTCTCCTTCATGCTCGAGAGAAGTTCCCGCAGCCTCGCGGCCTCAGTTTGGTCGAGGAGTATTTTTCAACATGCTGAAAATTGTCCGCGAATAAAAATTGGTCGGCATGGAAATAAAAACCGATATTTTTTTTACTCGTAGGTTTAGACAAAGTAGGTCGTAGTAGGTCGGCATGTTATTCGTAGGTATCGAAGGCAGTCAAAGGTAATCAAAGGTAGTCGAAGGTAAGCAAAGGTAGTCGAAAGTAGTCGTAGATAGTGTTAGTATAGTCGAAGGTAGTCGAAGTTGGTCATCTTCACTCTCCACTATTCGATGTCCAATTTTCCCGAAGCTAGTCGAAGCTAGTCTTCAACATAGTCGAAGGAGGTCGAAGGAGATCAAAGGAGGTCTTCTACATAGTCGAAGGAGGTCTTCTACATATTCGTAGGAGGTTCTCTACATAGTCGAAGGAGGTCGTAGGAGGTGTTCTACTTCGGCGATACAACAAGACCATGACACTTTTTAAAACTCTCCTAAACTCACAAATAAGGTCCGCGCAGTGGGACAGGCCCTTAAGGCTAGCCAGATCTCTATCCAATTCAGATTTGTTCTCCCCAACACTCCCCCTCTCTGCAACTTAAAATACACTTGTTTGATTACTATTCAAGTTTTGTTGAAGGATCAGCAACCTGAAATATTAACTCTGCTTCTCTATTTCCATTATTGTTAGTTTTTCAGATTTCCACCAGCCGCAGGTTTTTTTTCCATTTCACAGGCCATTTCTCTCTTTGCAGAACCTTCTTTCAAATACATTGTATTTGATTTACAGTATCATAATGCAATAACAATCTATTTGCTGAGAAAATATTATATACTAATATACTGTAGTTTAGTTTAGTGTTTAGAGATACAGCGCAGAAAAAGGCCCTTCAGCTCACCGAGTCTGCGCCGAACAACGATCCCCGCACATTAACACTATCCTTCCTACACTAGAGACAATTTACACTTACATCAAGCCAATTAGCCTACAAACCTGTACGTCTTTGGTGTATGGGAGGAAACTGAAGATCTCGGAGAAAACCCACACAGGTCACGGGGAGAACGTACCAACTCCCTACAGACTGCACCCGTAGTCAGGATCGAACCTGGGTCTCTGGCGCTGTAAGGCAGCAACTCTATCGCTGTGCCACTGTGCCTTGCATGTAGTTACTTCCTCATTGTTATTACTGCATTGGTATTATTAAGGATGCTAATATTTTCATAAAAGTGTCAAACTATTGTAAAGACTACAGAAAATTGGTAATATTAAAATGAAAGAAAAATACATACATATCTGTTGACTGTGACTTGCTGTAGGAATTGAACTGATCAAAATGGTTTGGCCCGTTATGGGATCCTGGGCTACATGAGGATTTAAAGGATGATGGAGATGACTTGCTTCATTAGTTGTACCTGTAAAACGGAAAAATAGAAGAACAACCTATAATATGTGTAGGAAAAAAACTGCAGATGTTGGTTTAAATCGAAAATAGACACAAAATGCTGGAGCAACTCAGCGAGACAGGCAGTATTTCTAGAGAGAAGGAATGGGTGACGTTTTGGATCGAGAAATAAGTAGTGGACACAATAACACGTCTTGAAATTAACTCAAGGCATAGATTTAACATACATAGAACCAAATTATTGTGGGCACACAAATTAGTATGTTCTGGCAAAATACACTGAACTTTTTAATTGCAAATAATCATGTTGATTCCACATGAGCTTCAAACATTTTCTCTCAGTCTACATATTCCACGGTGTAAACATCAGCAAACGTTTGCTGATCTAACCCAAACACTAACTTTTCTGAACATAACAATCATTAAAATTGCAAAAGGCTACTATTTATTAGTCAAGGCGCATTCACATACACAAGTATCGTACAAATTAGAGGCCACTGGACTCTTTAAACTGCTCCGCTATTTAATAAGAACTGATAATGGCAGATAATTTGTAATCTCAAATCCACATTCCGGTATACCCACATTAAATACAACACCGTAAATTGGAGGAAATGCACCTCATATTCCGCTTGGGCAGTCTACACCCTGGTGGCCTGAACGTTGAATTCTCCCAATTCTGCTAGCCCTGGCTGTCCCCTCCCCTTCATCAGCCATCTGGTTGTCTCCTCCCCTCCCCCAACCCTCGGGCTCCTCCTCCTCCTTTTCCTTTTTTCCTTTCTTCTCCCCACCCCCTATCAGTCTGAAGAAGGGTTTCGGCCCGAAACGTTACCTATTTCCTTCGCTCCATAGATGCTGCTGCACCCGCTGAGTTTCTCCAGCATTTTTGTGTACCTTAAAACTTAACCTCCTTGCTTACAAGAATCTATCTACTCCAGCCTTAAACATATTCAATGACCAAAGAGGATTCTCCTAAACTTCTACAGGTGCACGGTAGATAGCATTCTGACTGGTTGCATCGTGGCCTGGTTCGGCAACTTGAACGTCGAGGAGCGAAAAAGAGTACAAAAAGTTGTGACCACTGCCCAGTCCATCACCGGCTTTGACCTCCCCACCGTCGAAGGGATCTATCATAGTCGCTGCCTCAAAAAGGCAGCCAAAATCATCAAGGACCCACACCATCCTGGCCACACACTTGTTTCACCACTGCCATCAGGAAGAAGTTACAGGAGCCTGAAGATTGTAACGTTCATGTTCAGGAACAGCTTCTTCACCACAGCCATCAGGCTATTAAACACAACACTAAGCTATGAGCTCTGAACTGCAAAAGACTATATTATTATTTGTTATTTGCACTATATTTGTTATTTATTGAACTTTTTCTTTTTTCCCCGTTATATACAATGTTTACATATTCACATACTCTGTTGTGCCGCAGCAAGTAAGAATTTCATTGTCCCGTCCGGGACATATGACAATAAAACACTCTTGACTCTTGACTTGACTCTTCCATCACTCTTTTACAAAGACTGATCCAACTCAATCTACAAGGTCGCAGATGACACCACCGTAGTAGATTTGATATCAAATAATGATGAGACGTAGTACAGAAAGAAGATTGAGAACCTTGTAATTTGGTGCCAAGGCACTAATGCCTCCTTCAAAGATAGATACACAATGCTGGAGTAACTCAGCGGGACAGGCAGCATCTCTGGAGAGAAGGAATGGGTGACGTTGCGGGTCGAGACCCTTCCTCAGACTGCCTCCCTCAATGTCAACAAGACATTCAGGAAGTGAGGCAGTATACACACAAGCAGTACTTTGATGGCATATTGCAGATATTGTTGAAAGCTTTAAGTTCAAGAATAAATTTCACCAGCAATTTGTGCTGGACCAGCCACATCAAACCTATGGCCAAGAGAACATTCCATTGCCTTTACTTCCTTGAAATTGCAGAGAGTTGTGGACATAGCCCAGATGATCATGCACACCAACCTCTTCCACTAACTCCATATACACTTCACGCTGGCTTGGCAAGGCTGCCAGCATAATCAAGGACCAATCTCATGCTGATCACTCTCGCTTCTCCCCTCTCCCATCCGGCAAGAGGTACAGAATACACAAACGTCTAGATTCAAGGACAGTTTCTTCCCCATCGTTATTAGGCAGCTGAACAGTGCGCTCATCAGCTAGACAGTGGTCCTAACCTCCCATCTACCTCAGTGGAGACCTTTGAATAATCTTTAATCAGACATTATTAGACTTTATCTAGCACTATACGTTGTACATTTATCCTTTATCGGTGCACTGTGGACGGCTTGATTGTAATCATATCTTCTCTTTGACTCGATAGCACACCAAACAAAAGCTTTCTCACTCTACCACGGTACACATAACAGTCATAGAGTAAACCCTCAGAGAGAAACAAAATATCACCTTGTATCTCTCTTAAATTAATGAATCCTTATATTTCAACTGTGACTACAGGTTCAAGAGACTTCCACAAGGGGAAATATCCTTTCCAATATGGTTCAATTGCAGTCAGAACCTTTTTCCCCCAGAGTGAAAATGTCAAAAGCTAGTGGACATAACTTAAGGTGACGGGGACAGAGCATAAAAAAGATGTGCACGGCAGGTTTTGTTTACATAGAGAGCGGTAGGTGCTTGGAAATTGATGCCAGGTGTGGTGGTGAAAGCAGACATGATAGTGGCATGTAAGAGGCTTTTGGGTAGGCACATGGATATGCAGGGAACAGAGTGATATGGATCACGTGCAGGCAAAGGAGATTAGTTTAGCTTGGCATCATGTTCGGTACGGACATTGTTGGTCATAGGACCTGCTCCTGAACGGTATTGTTCTATGTTCTATGTATGAAATCACCTGTCACTTTTCAGGCTATGCAAGCATTGCCTATCTAATCTTTCATCCTAAACTAACAGTGTTACAGTTGAATAAAGGGGACTATGGGGTCATGAGGGTGGAGCTGGCCAAAGTTGACTGGAAAGATACCCTAGCAGGGATGACAGTGGAACAACAATGGCAGGTATTTCTAGGAATAATACAGAAGGTGCAGGATCAGTTCATTCCTAGGAGGAAGAAAGATTCCAAGGGGAGTAAGGGGCGACCGTGGCTGGCTAGGGACGTCAGGGACAGTATAAAAATAAAAGAGATGAAGTACAATGTAGCAAAGATGAGCGGGAAGCAAGAGGATTGGGTAATGTTTAAAGAGCGACAGAAGATAACTAAAAAGACAATACGGGGAGAAAAGATGAGGTACGAAGGTAAGCTAGCCAAGAATATAAAGGAGGATAGTAAAAGCTTCTTTAGGTATGTGAAGAGGAAAAACCTAGTTAAGACCAAAGTTGGACCCTTGAAGACCGAAAAAGGTGAATTTATTATGGGGAACAAGGAAATGGCAGATGAGTTGAACAGGTACTTTGGATCCGTCTTCATTAAGGAGGACACAAACAATCTTCCTGATATAGTAGTGGCCAGAGGATCTGGGAGGAACTGAAGGAAATCCACATTAGGCAGGAAATGGTGTTTGGTAGACTGATGGGACTGAAGACTGATAAGTCCCCAGGGCCTGATGGTCTGCATCCCAGGGTACTTAAGAAAGTGGCTCTAGAAATTGTGGATGCATTGGTGATAATTTTCCAATGTTCTATAGACTCAGGATCAGTTCCTGTGGATTGGAGGGTAGCTAATGTTATCCCACTTTTTAAGAAAGGCGGGAGAGAAAAGATGGAATTATAGACCAGTTAGCCTGACATCGGTGGCGGGGAAGATACTGGAGTCAATTATAAAAGATGAAATAGCCGCAAATTTGGATAGCAGTAACAGGATCGGTCCGAGTCAGCATGGATTTACGAAGGGGAAATCATGCTTGACTAATCTTCTGAAATTTTTTGAGGATGTAACTAGGAAAATGGACAATGGAGAGCCAGTGGATGTAGTGTACCTAGACTTTCAGAAAGCATTTGATAAGGTCCCACATAGGAGATTAGTGGGCAAAATTTGGGCACAGGGTATTGGGGGTAGAGGGCTGACATGGATAGAAAATTGGTTGGCAGACAGGAAACAAAGAGTAGGGATTAACGGGTCCCTTTCAGAATGGCAGGCAGTGACTAGTGGGGTACCGCAAGGCTCGGTGCTGGGACCGCACCTAATTACAATATACATCAATGATTTGGATGAAGGGATTCAAAGTAACATTAGCAAATTTGCAGATGACACAAAGCTGGATGGCAGTGTGAACTGTGAGGAGGATGCTATGAGAATGCAGGGTGACTTGGACAGGTTGAGGGAGTGGGCAGATGCATGGCAGATGAAGTTTAATGCGGATAAATGTGAGGTTATCCACTTTGGTATCAAAAACAGGAAGGCAGATTACTATCTAAATGGCGTCAAGTTGAGAAAAGGGGAAGTACAACAGGATCTGGGGGTCCTTGTTCATCAGTCTATGAAAGTAAGCATGCAGGTACAGCAGGCAGTGAAGAAAGCGAATGGCATGTTGGCCTTTATAACAAGAGGAGTCGAGTGTGGGAGCAAAGAGGTCCTTCTGCAGTTGTATAGGGCCCTAGTGAGACCACACCTGGAGTATTGTGTGCAGTTTTGGTCCCCTAATTTGAGGAAGGACATTCTTGCTATTGAGGGAGTGCAGCGTAAGTTTACAAGGTTAATTCCCGGGATGGCGGGACTGTCATATGCTGAGAGAATGGAGCGGCTGGGCTTGTACACTGTGGAGTTTAGAAGGATGAGAGGGGATCTTATTGAGACATATAAGATTGTTAAGGGTTTGGACAGGCTAGAGGCAGGAAACATGTTCCCGATGTTGGTGGAGTCCAGAACCAGGGGCCACAGTTTAAGAATAAGGGGTAAGCCATTTAGAACGGAGATGAGGAAACACTTTTTCTCACAGAGAGTTGTGAGTCTGTGGAATTCTCTGCCTCAGAGGGAAATGGAGGCCAGTTCTCTGGATACTTTAAAGAGAGAGCTAGATAGGGCTCTTAAAGATAGCAGAGTCAGGGGATATGGGGAGAAGGCAGGAATGGGGTACTGATTGGGGATGATCAGCCATGATCACATTGAATGGCGGTGCTGGCTCGAAGGGCCGAATGGCCTACTCCTGCACCTATTGTCTATTGTCAGGTATTAATCCCATGAACCTTTTCTCCGAACAGCTTTCACCACATTAACATTCAACATACAAAATGTGAGTTGATGCTGCAGTAGTTTGTCTATGTGATTGCTAGAATATACAGTACATCATTTATGAACTGTGCTTTATGAAACTTCAACTTGAACACCGAATATAACAAAGGTGAGTTGACGCAATCACTACATGGAGTTAATGATCAGCTGTGTTTGCTTATTTTTTTAGAGTAAAATTATGCAAATAATAGGGTTAAGAACAGAAACAAATACTTGTTCGCTTTAAAAAAAAAAGCATGATTCAATGGGTATGGCTCTGCAAAGTAATGTCACAATCCCATCATTGCTCAGATTGTCCTAATTATTGCAACTTTTGAGATGAATAAAAACACTATCCAGTCTAGAATGGAAAGATACAAAAAATTCACCCGAACGAATGATGACATATCATGAAATACATTAATGAGGTGTCTGCGTTTTCAATAACAGTTGCTATGTGACTAAGGTGGGATTGTAAATGCAATATTTGTGAGAACTATAATCACTGAACCACTGAACTTTGCATCATTTAAGGCTATAAACAGCACCAAGATATTGCCACATTGTTAAAAGGTTAATGCTTCCACTAAAATGTTGAACAGTGTAATCATCCATATGCCAAATTCAATTTTCAGGTCAAGGTACCAACTAAATAAAAGACCTTGAGCCAAAACATCTCTTAACAGCTTGCATCCATATTCCAGAAGCAAGCTGGGTAAGTGCTATAACAGTCCCAATAACATTTTCCAAAACTGTGGTAAATATCATTATGCCAGAAAACTGGAAGTTATAACAGGACGAGAATAAGCTATCATATTCTAGATTAGTTTATCTTAATTAACTAATGTGTGCGCCACAATGGCATAACCGGTAAAGCTGCTGAATCACAACATGAGGTTCGATTCCGACCTCGCGTGCTGCCTGTGTGGCATTTACACGTTCTCCCTGTGACCACGTGGGTTTCCTCCAGGTGCTCCAGTATCCTCCCACAAACCATAAACGTGCGGGTTTGTGGGTTAACTAGCCTCTATATACAGCCCCTAATGTGTTGACAATGTGAAAATGGGGTGACATAGAACTAGTGCGAATTGGTGAATTATGGTGAAAGTGCTGGAGTAACTCAGTGGGTTAGGCAGCATCTCTGGAGAAAAAGGATGTTACCTTTTATGATTGATGTGGACTTGGTGGGTCAAAGGGTCTGTTTCTCTGCTGCATCTCTAAACTAAATTAAATTCAGTTTTTTTTAAATATATTAGCCTAAAATCCTTGATTAAATTCACTATAATCTGTGAGATGGATAAATGAAGGATGTAAGAAAGCTTTTAAGGTGGTATCGTTTAAGAGACAGTGCAATGATAATGAAACATGGCATTAATGTGACTATCTCAAACATAACATAGCTGCAGAAAGGAGAATAAGGGTAAGAAACTTATCAAATTTGAAATATGTGGTATTTTGTAAATGGCACTATTATCCACTTTACAGATATAAATTATCTAGATTGTGAAGTTGTGGAAACAATATTAGATACCACCGTTGGAATAGGCATGGTAGATTACGGTGAAGATTGCGACAGTCTTCAAGAAGACATAGAGGTTATGAAGCAGGCAGAGAGAAGGCAAGTATGGGGCATTGAATGAATGCATGCTTTAAAGCATCATTCTAATCAGGAAATATGCTTTCCACAATAAAAAATGGGGAGGAGGGATCTTGGTGCGCAGATGAATGTTTTTCCAGGTAATTGACAAGCAGACATATCCATCAGCTAGGAAAATGAATACAATTTACTATCCGGTGGCATATAGAGTAAAAAAGTAGGAGGGTAATACAGGACCCGAATGTGTCCACAGTTAGAAGTTATGTTTTGGCTCTCCCATTATTGAAAGCTTGCAAAAGCGATGGACATGGTATAAACCTTTTTAGCTCAACACGGCCTCAGTGAGGAGAAAATCCAGGCTTTTCACGAGAGTTGGTACGGTTAATGGGTATCTATATAGACCATTGATCTATTGAAAGAACAGAATCTGCACTTGTTTTGTTTGTGCCACAGTAAGCGACCCATTGACACGATGCATCAGAGTGATAGAACACAAGGAATTTCTTACACAGTGTTCCAATTTCACGAGTTTGAAATTGACAGAGCGGTAAAAACATTTCATTACAGGAGGGGGAAATGTCAGCAGGCCAGTCAACCTCCGCTTGAATTGGAGGAGAGGTAGAAAGAAGCATTGGCAAAGGAATGGGAAAGGTTCATCATGAACCACTCATCCCTGGGGAAAAATAGGAAGCTCATTAAAAAAATGTATAAGTGAACGAAGCAGTGTGTTTCAGAGTAATAAATTACCTTTGAACTACGCACGTTCATTTTTTTGGGAAAACATGGCAACTCTAATCTGTGAAATGAGTGCTGTGGATGTATGTGGAACTACATTGAACATACATCACAGAAACAGAACAATCAACCCAACTTCACATTTGAGCCGGTTCCAGCCTTCCTCATCTGACTTAAACATGTAACCGTGTAGGAAGGAACTGCAGATGCTGGTTTAAAACGATGATAGGCACAAAAAGCTGGAGTAACTCAACGGGACAGACAGCATCTTTGGAGGAAAAATGAATAGGTGACATTTCGGGTCGAGACCCTTCTTCGGACCATTTCTCGGACCCATCATAAGAGCATCGGACTTACCTTTTAATGTTCTAAATACTCCTTTTGATTTAATGGATGTTACAGTATTTCATAGTAACTGTTGGATTTTTCTAATCTGCAAAAGTGAAAACTCTCTTTTTGTCTCCACTGCATCAAAACAATTGCTAATTTCAAAAACCTTAACTTGCTTACTACTCAATCTTCTCTTTTCAAGAAAAAAGTAGCCCACTTTGTTTCAGATTGCAAGAAAACCTCAATGACGAGGTTTGAGGATTTACCCATCGACTACCAATGCTAGGGCATAAAAGCTCTTCAAGTGTATCTGGGTATCTTTCGGATGCAGATGATTTGACAATTCAAGAAGAAAATACCCAGCAAAATTATTGAGCTAAAGAAGCAAGGCACAAAAACACTGGGGCCTCTGAGGGTCACAAACGATTAATTAGTAAACAGGCTTGTACAACTACCTTCAGCTGATAAGGAACAGCACATACCTCCCAGCAGCATTTCTTGGAGCAAATTGTCAATCTTAGCTAGTCCAAAAAGTTTGACAAATTGAATTTGTTCAATCATTTGCCAGGTTATACTCTGAAGAGTTGGCAATAGCAGCAGCAGTTCCCCGAATCGTCCTCGAGAATCATACTGTCGATCATTAATGTAATCTTCCAAACTAACTTGCACTTGATAACGCATGCTCTTGATTTTTGTTGGATCATTTAGAGCTTTTGCATCTGCAGGAAAATAATTGAAGATTAAATAAAATGTACGCGAATATTTGAAACTCGGAGAAAAACAACAGCATCGGAGGTCCAGTGAGGACATATGTATTGCTCAATACAGCTGAGTTTACAGGTTGCAGATTTGTTTAATAAAATGTTGTAAGCAAAAATAATGCGTTGTTGTGCTTGTGACATATTTTTAAACAGAAGAGGTGATATTGCAGCCGCTGCAATTAAGGGACAAAAATAGCAACTGCATGTCATTTACCAAATCTATAAACTCACCACATTGCCAAGCTATTGAATTAATACTCAGATTTCTAAGTTAAACCTTTCAGGCTTAATTTAGTTTAGAGATACGGCATCATCCTTCAGCCCACCAAGTCCTCGCCGACCATTGATCATTCACTCATTCTAGTTCTATGTTCTCATCCACTCCCTTAATAGGGGCATTTACAGAGGCTAATTAACCTACAAACCCGCACGTCTTTGGGATATGGAAGGAAACCAGAGCACCCGGAGGAAACCCATGTGGTCACAGGGAGAATGTGCAAACTCTGCACAGACAGCACCCTAGGTCAGAATTGAACCTGGGTCTCTGGCACTGTGAAGCAGCAGCAGGGGGAAGTATTTATTTTTAATTTAAAAAAAAAAAAAAAAAATTAAATGTTCGGCACGGACTTGAAGGGCCGAGATGGCCTGTTTCCGTACTGTTATGGTTATATGGTTATATGGTTATATGGTTCTACCATCTGCGACACTGTCTTCCCCCCCCCTCCCCATCCCCACAGGTACAGATCGGGCTTGACCAGATGGAGCCACAAAAGAGGCTTCAGAAGCTGAATAGTGGTCTCCTGTATCCGGTACCTGTAACGCACGAGAGGTAGGAACTTTTTAAGGAGTGGAAGGAACTGCAGACCCTGGCATCTTGAGCAAAACACAGAGTGGTGGAGGAACAATGGATCAGGCAGAATGTGGGGAAGGAATGAACAGGTGACATTTTGGGTTGAGGCCCCTCTTCAGTCTGAAGATGTGTCCCAACCTGAAATATTATCTGTCTTTCCTTCAAGATGCGGCATGACCTGCCGAGTTTGCCAGCACTTTGTGTCATACTATCTGAATACCTAGCTCAAATCTATCTACACCTAGAGAGCCTGTGAAAGGATTTCACGAGACAGTTTTTGCAGCTCAGAGGTTTTCTAGAATTATCATTGATTGCACCAGATCTTAGGTATAATTCATTACCTGAAGCTATGGGTGTTTGAAAAGATACACCGTTGTACACCACCACACATTTCACAGCCATGTTCCCACCCTTAGCTTGAACCTAATGGCGGTTTACAAATGTTCAAAATATTTTGAGAAGCATTTTCGTTCAATTTCCACTTGTTTGGAATCATATTTAGGCAACCGTCAATAATCATGCAAATGAAATCATATCTAACATGCTGACAATCAGAGTGGTGAGGCATTCAACAGAAAGGTATATGTGTTGATCATCTGAATATAGATCCTGCCTCCCTGGGCCTCAGCACATACACATGCTCACGTTATTCTTTGTCAACCTAGATGTTCTTGGATATTCGCGGGGCACTTACATTCATGTTCAGCTCAGCATACATAGTTTTAAATTAAGCAATTTCTTAGCTTGGTTTTGTATAACGGCTGACTGAATCGATAGTATTGTTTTGTATTAACTCTCAAAGAAATTAAAATGTCACCATTGTACCTTTAGATATACATGGTATAAGAAGTAAGTGGTAATTTGAAGATAGACACAAAAAGCTGGAGTAACTCAGTGGGTCAGACAGCATCTTTGGAGAATATTAATATGTAACATTTCAGGTCGAGACCTTTCTTCAGACCGAGAGCCAGGGGAAAAGGGAACAAGAGATATAGATAGTGATATAGAGAGATATAGAGCAAATGAATATCTGCAGTTCCTTCCAACACATGAATGATAATTTAAAGTGTTATCACTGCTTAGCTCTCTAATGTGACGCCAAATATAATTTCCAACTTAGTTAACAAATGCAGTTATATACAATTCCGTGCTACAACTTCCACATGCATTTGCATGGTACCTTTAACTCGATGATAACATCTTAAATTATTATCTAGACTTTTAGATTTTCATTTGCTTACACGTACTTACACAACGAGGGCAACTTTGACAAACAAAATCAATGCTATTGATTCAATCAATCATTACACCCTTTCATGATTATAATATACATCAACTGCAACAATAATTTAGCCCAAGACAGAAGATAATCTAAAGATATTGGCATGATGATTGTTTCCACACCCAAAATCTGTGCAATTTGAACTTGATTCTCATATATGCGAACTTGTTTTGGCCACAAAGACTTTCTAACTACATCTGGATAGTGACAAAATGGCGAGTTCTTTTAGACCTTCTTAGATATAATTGTCTCAAGTCTTTTTTCATTTATTGCCAGATTGACGAAAGTCAGGAGTTTGGTGCATGCAAGATTTGTTAATGTGGTCATATCTTGTGATAGTATAGTATTATAAGTACAGCTCCTCCCCAATTTACAAACACCCAACTTATGTACAACCCGTACATATGAACCAATGTTTGGAATACCTACGGCAGGGGGTTGCAGGCATTTTGTGCCATGTGGGAACGATGTCCAAAGCAAATACCTGAATGGTTGTGCTAAACACCCTGGTTTAACTGCTCTTTTTCTCTACATTCGCCTACGTTTTTATTTAAATGTATTGCCAGGTAACTGCATTACCAACGTGCAAACTGTTCAGTATGTGAACATTTCTCGGGAACAGAACCCCATCGTAACCAGGGGAGGACCTGTAGTGTTATAAAAACTCTCAACTGGTGGAGAGCCTCATCAGTCACAAGAGCACGTTGAGAATATGGGTGTGAGCAGCACTCATGTGGATTTTGTGTATAGGTTCTGAATAGACAAGGAGTGTCTTAGGAATGCTAGTTTTGCAATATGATTTCTAGTCACTGAAACAGCGTTTCATTACCAAAAGGCAGTGAAGCAATTCAAACCCCAACCTCAGCAACTTAAAACTAAAGCTCTAATTCAACAGAGAAGTTCCAAACTACTTGTTTCTCCTCATGATATGCATCATGTCTTGTCACAGTGGCGAAATGCCAAACTTTCCTTTCGACGTGAAAATGTGTACAGACCTGGATCGAAGAACACAATTGCTTTCAAACAGGCGTATTCATTGTCATCTATCTGAATTTCTTGGAAAGGCTGCACCAACTCATCCAAAATCCTATTTGCCACACGACTAATTTCCATTTCCGGACTGTTGCGATGTATAGCATAATCGTTCCCTGTTCAAAATGGCATAACTGGTCAGTATAGAAGTAAGAATCGCTCACAGTAATTATGCCATTTTAAGTGAAGTGCGAAGTTAAAATGAATATAAAAGATTTTTTACCTAGCAATAGGATGTCTTTATACGATGTAGAACGCTTCGCCACTCCAAGCAGCAAGTGTTCCCCAGCATGTGCTCTCAACAAAGCAACCTGGTTTCATAACAAAGATGAGAAATTTAGAAGTATATTACTATTAACTAATGAGGGTTATCGTATACTATCTATTGACATTGTAGATGAAAAGAGTTTGATTATTATTACTTAATCCAGGTCCTGAGCTTTAACCATGTATTCAGTCATCACTCTATCCTGCTTCACTCGCTCCGCCAACACCCTCTCTCAGACCAACAAGCCAATATTTTTAAGGCTTTTCCAAATAGTGAACACACATGGAAATCAGGCAACCCACCCCTCCATTCAATATGATCATGATTCCAATGAAGCAACTTCCCACTCAGCTAAAAATATTTCAATGTTGCCCCCTTTGAGGTTTGGTCACCTAAGTTGTCACAGCCCAGAAACAAAGCATGTTAAGTGCAGGTGGGATGAAGTAAACATAGAAACATAGAAAATAGGTGCAGGAGTAGGCCATTCGGCCCTTCGAGCCTGCACCGCCATTCGATATGATCATGGCTGATCATCCAACTCAGTATTCCATCCCTGCCTTCTCTCCATACCCCCTGATCCCTTTAGCAACAAGGGCCACATCTAACTCCCTCTTAAATATAGCCAATGAACTGGCCTCAGCTACCTTCTGTGGCAGAGAATTCCACAGATTCACCACTCTCTGTGTAAAAAATGATTTTCTCATCTCGGTCCTAAAAGACTTCCCTCTTATCCTTAAACTGTGACCCCTAGTTCTGGACTTCCCCAACATCGGGAATAATCTTCCTGCATCTAGCCTGTCTAACCCCTTAAGAATTTTGTAAGTTTCTATAAGATCCCCCCTCAATCTTCTAAATTCTAGCGTGTACAAGCCGAGTCTATCCAGTCTTTCTTCATATGAAAGTCCTGTATCCCAGGAATCAGTCTGGTGAACCTTCTCTGTACTCCCTCTATGGCAAGAATGTCTTTCCTCAGATTAGGAAACCAAAACTGTACGCAATACTCCAGGTGTGGTCTCACCAAGACCCCGTACAACTGCAGTAGAACCTCCCTGCTCTTATACTCAAATCCTTTTGCTATGAATGCTAACATACCATTTGCTTTCTTCACTGCCTGCTGCACCTGCATGCCTACTTTCAATGACTGGTGTACCATGACACCCAGGTCTCGTTGCATCTCCCCTTTTCCTAATCGGCCACCATTCAGATAATAGTCGACTTTCCTGTTTTTGCCACCAAAGTGGATAACCTCACATTTATCCACATTATACTGCATCTGCCATGCATTTGCCCACTCACCCAACCTATCCAAGTCACCTTGCAGTCTCCTAGCATCCTCCTCACAGCTAACACTGCCCCCCAGCTTCGTGTCATCCGCAAACTTGGAGATGTTGCATTCAATTCCCTCATCCAGGTCATTAATATATATTGTAAATAGCTGGGGTCCCAGCACTGAGCCTTGCAGTACCCCACTAGTCACTGCCTGCCATTCTGAAAAGGACCCGTTTACTCCTACTCTTTGCTTCCTGTCTGCCAGCCAGTTCTATATCCACATCAATACTGAACCCCCAATACCGTGTGCTTTAAGTTGCATACTAATCTCTTATGTGGGACCTTGTCGAAAGCCTTCTGAAAGTCCAGATACAACACATCCACTGGTTCTCCCTTATCCACTCTACTAGTTACAGTGAGGTGGAAACACAGCGCACAGAGCATTCGTTAATTCATATTCTCATTCAATACAGAATGATGTTGTAAAGGCGTACGTCACATAGTGTTCCGATTCAATTCCCTTTCTGCAAAATCACATCCTACCCACTCCTCCCCTGCACCCCCATATCGTTATATTCCACCCGCACCTTCAGCTAGATGAAGCAATCTATGCCTCTGAGCAGCTAGATCTCGGCTGATAAATGACTGGTAACAATGACTGATAAATGGTGTTGGCTAAGAATTACAAGAATACAACCTAAAGGAGGGTCCATGAGGGAGAAATGACTGGCCTCTCTACACCAATTCCACCAGATGAGAAACTTACTTCTATAATATTTGCTTGCACATGAGAATGTAAACAATGTACGAGTTTGCGAGGTGCCATCAGAGTTGCACTGATGAGTAACTGTAATGAAGTTTATACACAATATACTCTGTAGACACTATGTGGTGACGCTGAATGTAATGAATATTTTTGGCTGATGGACGAGGAGCCTATCAAGCAGGCTGCTTTGTCGTGCATTGCGTTGAGCATGTTGAGGGTTTTTGGTGCAATGCAAGTGGAGAATGTGCCATCATGTTTCTGAATACAGACAAAATGCTGGAGTAACTCAGAGTGATAGGCAGCATCTCTGGAGAGAAGGAACGGGTGACATTTCAGGTCGAGACTGAGTGAAAATCGGGGAGAGGGAGTCTAGAGAAATAGAAGGGTAAGGTTAGAAAATGACAGATCAATGCAGATGATGATAATAATAATAATAATACATTTTATTTATGGGCGCCTTTCACAAAGTCTCAAGGACACCTTACAAAGTTTAACTAATAGTGTAGAAACATGTAAGCGGAATGAAATAAATAGCAAAGACATCACCAGTACACAAATTAAAGATAGAATTAAATCCAAAAACAAAAATCAAAAACACAATATGGAAGAGAGAGCAGCGGCTGCTAAAGCGCGCCAGCGTCCATTCTCCCTTCCGACCGCTGATAGGGAAAAAGTAGAATGGTTCATTGTTAGCTGAGGGGAAGGTGCATGTTTCTGACTTGTGCCTTGAATATTGGAGGGAAGGCTTTTTTCTGCAAGACACCCAGCCTCTGACCTTTTTTTGTACCCATAGTATTTGTGACAGTTGGGTTTCAGGTGAATGTTGACACCACCAGGGTGCAGAACGTTGGGCTTCCTTGATGGCTTTGCTGTTGAATGTCAATTAAAGATAATCAGACTGCTACTTTCTGGGGACAGTCACTGGCCAGCAACTTGGTGATGTGCATTTTACCAGTCATTTATCAGCCCGGATCTGAATGTTGTCCAAATCTAGCTGCCCAGAGGCATTCACTGCTTCACTTACAGAATTGTTGCAAATGAAAAATGAATGTGGTGCAAACATCAGTGAACAAATTCATTCAGACAACTGAACCATCCTTCCAACAACCAGAGAGGAGTCCCAAACTACCATCTACCTCATTGGAGACCCTCGGACTATCTTTAATGGGACTTTATCTTGAACTGCTACAGTGCCCTCCATAATGTTTGGGACAAAGACCCATAATTTATTTATTTGCTTCTGTACTCCACAATTTGAGATTTGTAATAGAAAACATCACATTTGGTTAAAGTGCACATTGTCTGATTTTAATAGAGGCCATTTTTATACATTTTGGTTTCACCATGTAGAAATTACAGCAGTGTTTATACATTGTCCCCCCCATGTCAGGGCACCATAATGTTTGGGACACAGCAATGTAATGTAATTGAAAGTAGTCGTGTTTAGTATTTTTTTGCATATCTTTTGCATGCAATGACTTGAAGTCTGCGATTCATGGACATCACCAGTTGCCAGGTGTCTTCTCTGGTGATGCTCTGCCAGGCCTGTATTGCAGCCATCTTTAGCTTATGCTTGTTTTGGGGGCAAGTCCCCTTCAGTTTTCTCTTCAGCATATAAAAGGCATGCTCAATTGGGTTCAGATTGGGTGATTGACTTGGCCACTCAAGAATTGACCATTTTTTAGCTTTGAAAAACTCCTTTGTTGGTTTAGCAGTATGTTTGGGATCATTGTCTTGCTGTAGAATGCACCGCCGGCCAATGAGTTTTGAGGCATTTGTTTGAACTTGACCAGATAGGATGTGTCTATACACTTCAGAATTCATTATGCTACTACCATCAGCAGTTATATCATCAATGAAGATAAGTGAGCCAGTACCTTCGGCAGCCATATATGCCCATGCCATAACACCCCCACCACCGTGTTTCACAGATGAGGTGGTATGCTTTGGATTTTGGGCAGTTCCTTCTCTCCTCCATACTTTGCTCTTGCCGTCACTGATATGTTCATCCTCGTCTCATCTGTCCACAAGACCTTTTTCCAGAACAGTAGTTGCTCTTTTAAGTACTTCTTGGCAAACTGTAACCTGTCCATCCGATTTTTGTGGCTAACCAGTGGTTTGCATCTTGCAGTGTAGCCTTTGTATTTCTGTTCATGAAGTCTTCTGCAGACAGTGGTCATTGACAAATCCCCACATGACTCCTGAAGAGTGTTTCTGATCTGTCAGACAGGTGTTTGGGGGGTTTTCTTTGTTATAGAGAGAATTCTTCTGTCATCAGCTGTGGAGGTCTTCCTTGGCCTGCCAGTCCCTTTGCGATTAGTAAACTCACCAGTGCTCTCTTTCTTCTTAATGATGTTCCAAACAGTTGATTTTGGTAAGCCTAAGGTTCGGCTGCTGTCTCTCACAGTTTTATTCCTGTTTCTCAGTCTCACAATGGCTTCTTTGACTTTCATTGGCACAACTTTCGTCCTCATATTGATAAACAGCAATAAAAGTTTCCAAAGGTGATGGAAAGATTGGAGGAAATACTAGGTGCTGAGAGCTCTCATATACCTGCATTAAGAAGACATTTAAACACAGCTGAGCAATTACAAACACCTGTGAAGCCATGTGTCCCAAACATTATGGTGCCCTGAAATGGGGGGACTATGTATAAACACAGCTGTAATTTCTACATGGTGAAACCAAAATGTATAAAAATGGCCTTTAATAAAATCTGACAATGTGCACTTTAACCACATGTGATTTTGTTTCTATTACAAATCTCAAATTGTGGAGTACAGAGGCAAATAAATGAATGATTGGTCTTTGTCCCAAACATTATGGAGGGCACTGTACATATTCCATTTATCCTGTATCTGTACACTATGGATGGTTGAATTGTAATTAAGTATAGTAATTCCTCTGACTGGATAGCACGCAATGAAAAGCCTTTCACAGTACCTCGGTACGTGACAATGAACTAAACTAAACTAAATCATTTCTGACCTTATGAAGGAAGGAAGCAGTTGGAGATGTTTGTATCTGGAATAGTACACTGAGGAACACCTGCAATGATGTCCCTGGGCTGGGAAAAATGGCCTCAAACAATCACAACCATCTTCCTTATAGGGAGATTGCACGCAGTCGAGGTCACGACCCGTGACCCGTACTGTTGCCACGCAATGCCAACTGGAGTACACGCGGTGAACTGCAGGTAAGCATTTACCATTGTTTCCAGTGTAGCGGACCAGTTAAAAACCGCCGAAATAGTCTATTTCT
Organism: Malacoraja senta; assembly: GCA_038087875.1. NCBI lineage: Eukaryota > Metazoa > Chordata > Chondrichthyes > Rajiformes > Rajidae > Malacoraja > Malacoraja senta. Next base: position 88,197,870 of record CM075977.1, on the reverse strand, counting down.
GCACTGTTAATAATTATGGAAATTGGGGTAACTGTGACAGACAAATCTTGATATCTGCACGGTCAATGTTCGCCAACTACTTTAGCTGTTGTTGTCCCTTCACCTCTCGCTTCTCTCCACCATCATTTCTCCTCATTTTTGGAATTCTGAAGTAGGATAAATGTCTCTCACGCTTACCCCGATTTCCACAATTATTTATACCGCAAAAAATGACAATTTTGGCGTTTTTTAACGGGTAAGAAAGAATGCTTTTCGTGTATTAACAGTATATGCCGGAAGCTGCCATGTACTTCACATAGATTGAGCTGCTCCGTGCGTCACGCCCTTTGACCCGATAACCTTACGTGCAACCCCCGATAAGAGATAAGGCCGCACTCATCGAGGTGTTTATCTTTTATATCCTTTCACTTTGACTTCGACTCCTGAGTGCTGCACGCAGTCAAGTGCTGACTTGTGCCAAGGGCAGTGCCCCTCACCTCACCTCCAGAATGCTTAGATAAGGACTGTGACTAAGTTTCAAGTGCAATAATCCAGGAGAAACCCAAATGAGAACTGGGAAGTAGGCATATGATGGAAGAAAGAAAGAGCAGACAGAATATAAAACAGCACAGCTCTGAAGAAGCGGTGGAGAAGGGTCTCATTCTCCCAATGCTGCCTGTCACGCTGAGTTACTCCAGCCTTTTGTGTCTATCTTCAGCATAGGAACAAGCCCATTGGCCCACAATATCTCTTCCAAATATAATGCTAATCTCATCTGCCTGCACACGATCAATATCCTTTAATTCTCTGCATATCCATGTGCCTATCTAAACATTTATTGAGAGCCACTAACGTCTGCCTCCACCACCACCCCTGAAAGCATGTTGCTGGTATCTACCAAGCTCTGTCTACAAAACCCCCCAGTACATCTCCTTTAAACATAGCTCCTCTCACCTTAAAGCTATCCCCTCTTGTTCTTGACATTTCCATCCTTGGAACAAGGTTCTGACTGTCTACCTTAGCTATGCCTTTCACAACTTTATATACATCTCTCACCTCTCCCCTCAAACTCCAGAGAAAATAATCCGAGTCTGTTCAACCTCTCTTGTAGCTCATACAGTAGTTTGGAATCTTATTTGGGTCTTTTATACAGCCATAATAAACAAACCAATGGCAATGGGATCCTTAAAAAATATGACTGCTTATTTCTAATGCACAACAACCATAATTTTAAATGTACTTATCATCAAAGTAATGTTTGTGCATAGACAGAGTTAAGTTTAAGGCACCAAGTCCCTTTCATCACCTTTAACCACTTCGATCACTGAAGCAATTCAGTGGCATCAGTTCACAAGTGCTGAGTTGTCAGTGCAAAGGGAAGGTTCCCCCTGTGGGCACTTCCACTTGGAGATAGTTGTATATGACCTCATTTTGCAAGCAGCTCTTTTCAGCACTTGGAAGCAGGAACAATGAGTGATCTTTGCCCTGTTCATTGTTATACTCCAACTGTGCGCACACCCCAGCAATATCAGGTAACATGACACGGCCCGTTTGGCTTCTTAAACATCAGTTTTACATCATTGGGCACATCAACACATAGAATCTACCAAAGGTCCACCAAAAATGTTTCTACACAAAGCCTAATAATAGAAAATATGGACGTAGAGTATCTGACTATATTTCTTAGAACAATTTAATCAGCTTCAACAAGCATATTTATACGGTGCCTTTAATACAATGGAACATTCTGCAGGCTTCATAAATAGACTTTAGATTTTTAGACTTTAAAGATACACTGCGGAAACAGGCCATTGACCCACTGAGTCCGTGGTGACCACCAATCACCCTGTACACTAACACTGTCCTACACACCAGGGACAATTTTAGAATGTTACTGAAGCCAATTAACCTACAAACCTGTACATCCTTGGAGTTTGGGAGAAAACCAGAGCACCCAGAGAAAACCCACATGGTCACAGGGAGAATGTACAACCTCCTTACAGACAGTACTTTTAATCAGGGTCAAACCTGGGTCCCTGGCGCTGTAAGGCAGCAACTCTACCGCTGCGCCACCGAGCCGCCCCTAACGTGAGAGCCAGCAGTAGGGGAAAAAACTGGGAAACAGAAGAAAAACCTTCAGAAGATCTTGGAGTATGAAAAACTTTGGAAGAGAAAAAGAATGAGAAATGAGAGATTCCAAAGATTAAATCTGTAACTATTGAGAACTGATCTTAGTGGTGAGGTATGACAAGAAAAGACTAATTCAAATAATCTGAGCAGTGAGTAGGGCAGAGAGGGCTTATATATAAAGGCAAGAGTTTGAAACTCAATGTATTGATTACTTGACAATATTGAAATTATATTCAAGACAACTTTGACCATAGATGCCTGATAGAAACCCATAAATTAACACATTTAATGAACCCTGCCTCACAATTTGGTGAGATATGAACTCACATCTAACAGATTGCTGTTCTTGGACCATAATCAGCACAGTACCAACAGTTAACTATTTTAGACCAAAAAAAGATCTGAAACATTGAAACTGAATAACTAGTGAAGATTAATTAAAAACAGCTCTGGAATAAAACGATGAGAATTATTTTGCATGGTACATTTTTTCAGCAGTGGTATGTTCCTATTAGCCACTGAAATTCATGAAAAAATTCACTGAAACTTGTTTCTTTCAAAAAATATTTTCCTACGTGCAGAACACTATTCCAAAGATTAACATCACAGCAATGCAACATGACAATCCAGCAGGTTTACCTAAAATAAACCTTGAGTTCATGCTCTTCTGGGTGACGTGGCCATTTTGAGATTTAACTTAAAGCAGGATCAACCTTTCAATTATTTGTCTTCATTTTTTTTTAAATGGAGAGATTAAAACTGAAATCTGTGTGGAATGCAATTTGCAATTGAAATCAGTTGAAAAAACAATATAATTGCCAAAAGCTCAATATACCCTCAGATCAGTTCAGTATCTGGACTATAAGCTTACTTGTGCTTTTAAATCAGCTAAATATACTCAATTGTTAATTACACAGGTCCTTCGGTGTTCAGTGCAGAACAACAGCAATTATACATTTTCTTCATTTATAGTAGGATGTGAGTTGATGAGCCAGCATTTATTGCTGATTGTTAAATGCACTTGGTTTGCCGTGCCATCACAGAGGACAGAGGTCAACTATCTGGGTATGGACTAGACTGGGTAGGAAGAGCGGATCTGCTTCCATGAAGTTCACCAGTGAAATAAATAGGTTTTATAACAATCCATGAAATTCATTGTTATAGAGTTATAATGCATGGAGACAGCTCCATTGGCCCAAAATATCCATACAATACGATACGATAGAACTTTATTAATGTCATGTGGGAAATTGATCTGCCAACAGGCATAATACCTCAGGTTGACCAGTGTGTCATGGAGGGAGTGAGCTGTATTGTCCAGAATTCTCCTGCCGTTTGAGAAGCATCCTCCCCTCCAAGACCACCTCCCATGGATCCAACTCCGCACCCAGGATGGAGCCAACCTTCCATGCTGACTAAGGTGCCTTCCTGAGCTAGTCCTATTTGCTTGCAGTTGATCAATATCACTAAACCTTTCCTATCCATGCACCTGTCCAAATGCCTTTTAAACATGATAATAGTACCCACCTCTATCACTTCTTTTCACTCCTCGATCGATATACCCACGATCCTCTGTGTGAAAAACTTGCCCCTCTCCATTTAAACCTATGCCCTCTAGTTTCTAAACAAGAGTCTTGACCCAAAATGTCACCCATTCCTTCTCTCCAGATACTGCCTGTCCCACTGAGTTACTCCAGCATTTTGTGTCTCTAGTTTTAGACTGCCCTACCCAGGGTAAAAGACCATGACTCCTTTGCTCCAGTGAACACAGACCCAATATATCTTGTCATTCCTTATAACACAAACCTTCCAGTCACAACAACATCCTGGTGATTCTTTTCAGCATGCCTTCTAGCTTAATCACATCCTTCCTGTAGCATGGTGAGCAGAACTGCACACAATATTCTAGGTACGATATCAACAATATCTTGTACAGTTGGAACATAGAGTCCCAACTCTTGTAATTAATGCTGCATGACCCGCTGAGATACTCCAGCACTTTGTGTCTTCTCTTGTAATCAGTGGTCTATCTGATGAAGGCAAGTGTGCCATATGCCTTATTCACCATCCACCTGTGTCATCACTTTCAGTGAATTATCAGGATCTTGTTGTTCTTTTTCTCTGAATTCCCTAGCTTCCACAACCTTCTCCACAGTAAATGCAGGTGAGAAATATGCATTTAAGATCTTACCCATCTCCTGTGGTTCCAAATATAGATGACGACACTGATCCTAAAGGGACCTATTCACTCCATAGTTCACCTTGCGCTCTTAATAAATGAATGGACTCTCTTAGGATTCTCCTTTACCTTATCTGCTTTTGATGTCTCATGTCCACTTTTAAGGATACTTAGTTCATTAAAAACTACTGATAGCAGCATTTTTATTCTAGATTTATTTAACTACTTGAATAGGGTCAGAGTCATAGAGTGATACAGTGTGTAAATAGGCCTTCTGGCGCAACTTGCCCACACCGACCAACATGTCCAGCTACAATAGTCCCACTTGCACGCATTTGGTCCATATCCCTCCAAACCTGTCCGATCCATTTAAATGCTCCAACAGTCAAAATCCCAAGTCCACAGATCAATAATCAAGGTTGCTAGATTATTTAGATTTAAATGATCTAGATTTAGATGCCAGGTTATTTAGATGTGGGAGTGCACATGTAAACATATAGCACCTGATACAGCAATAAGCTGCAATAGAAGAGTGTGAAGCTAAGTGACCATTTTGGAACGGTTCACACTACCTGATCATCCAGAGGCAGTTCGCAGAAAGCTGGAATGTACTTTGCCCATTCCACCAAAATCAACAACTGTTCCTTCATTGACTCACAGACATCACTAATAGTAGCAACTTTCTTCGTGGTGATGTCTGTGTTTGCTGCAGAAACCGAAAGGGCGATCTGCTGCGAAACAAAAAAAATGGCACCAAATTAAATTACAGCTCAGGAAATGTTAATTGTTTTCACAAGCAGTTGCTGTTCCCAGAACACAATCCAAAGACGCATTCATGCAGATAATTAAAAAGCCAAATGAGATTATTTTTACTCCACTAGTGATTAATGTGAATGGAAATATACCGCCTGTTGTTTCACTAACATCAATGAGAGTTTACCAGAGACTGTAAACAGGCTTTTGACTTTCAAAAAGATTCATGTTTGGTAGCATGATACTATTCTAAAGTAAAACCAGAAAAAAAATAATCATCCAATAAAAAGCATTTCGTTTGTAATGAATGCCATGAAACCATATCATGCGCAGTCCTTCAAGGTCGGGACTTAATATTGGGACTTAAATATTTAACACTGAACACCAGCTCTCCAGTGACAGAATTCATTGTTTGGCTTGTTATATATCTGTATGGGCATGTGTAGAACAACTATCATGCAAAATATTAATTGAATGCACTCATTTTTCATTTCGCTGATAGATGCAAAACATCCAATTTAATTCAGGTTTGTGGGAAAATTACTTGCTTAACATCAAAAGTAAAAGCATGATTTTGGGGCAGCTAATATATCACAACAAGGCAATGTTGCCAGTTTAACAATGATCCAATTACACTGGAAATTATAAGTTATTCATTATCAATAAAACACCTTGGAATATTTTTGAGGTTCTAAAAGATAACATATACATGCAAGTCTATTGTTTTCTTTCAACTATATTATCCACGGTATTTCTTCATATTATTGGTGGTCTTACACTGACCATTTTAAGGTTGTATATCATCATGATTTATCTCCACTGGCATCCTGCCCTTAAATCACAGTACAGCACATGGGTCAAATTGTAACCTGATATAAACTGGATGTGTGCACATTAAGAAAGGTACATATAACTGCACCTTTTTTTCTTGACAGTGTTCCTTCCAGCACATTGACTCTGTTGACCCGCCATTGATTAATATTCCACAGGGAGTACCAGAAATAAATTAGTTTTTTTTTAATTTCCGTAGAAGTTGTGCGCTGGTCAGAGATGGAGGGGCACATACTGGGTGAAGCATCAAGGCACAACTCTGCTCTCCAGCTTTGATCTACCTTTGCCAGGCCTAAGGAAGGCACAGTGACCAGGTACCAGATTTCAACAGACACAAAATAACTGAGTTGTGTTTGTGTTCATATAAACTAATCTTGCCTCTGTAGAACATGACCATTTCCAACTACCAAATACATCATGACAGCAACAGTGAGGCCTGAAGTAACCGACTGTATAAATGTCCCAATGGTTTGTTTTTAACACTTTAAAATGTTCTCTTACTTACTAACCATGATGCAGAAGCACACTATTCAGCCCAACAGGTCCTCACTGGATCCCACAGAGAAATACGATCAAATTCATTGCACTCTCCTTATTTTCCTATGGCCCTGCACCTTATTCACCCACATATGACCTTCAACCCCCCCCCCCCCACCCCCCTACTCTCCCAACCACTGTTGATTTGTCTGCCTCATGTACACTACAGGGTATTTTATAGGAGTCAGTTAACCCACCAGTACATTTTTGCGATGTTGGAGGAAACTGAAGCATTTGGCAAATAGTCATAGTGACAGTGCTTAAGCCTGAAATAACCTTGGGCCCCTGGCGCTGAGGCAGAAACACTAACTGCTCAGCATCATATCACATAGGATATACATTTAATGTGGGCAAATGGCAAAAGAATCAAAGGGGAGCTGATGGGCACATGGGAGAGAATCAATTACAAGATTGCAGGGAATTAAGCAGTTCAATTTTGTCAAAACAATAGAGATTCAGACGATGCTGGTGTACTTCAAGATCATATTTGAAATAGAATCAAAGTGTCCATGGAGTTTATTACTGGAAATTTTGTTCAAGCTACAGGAATTTTTAAGGGTTTCTTGATTAACAGAAGGTTTATTTACTCATGTATCCTGGGTCTCCAACAAAAGGATAGGGAAAGCCATCAGGGCAATTCCTGGCACATGGACTGAGAACTGACATAAGATCATAAGAGACAGGAGCAGAATTAGGCCATTCAGCCCATCAAGTCTACTCCGCCATTCAATCTATTTCTCCGTCCTAACCCTGTTCTCCTGCCTTCCCCGCATAACCTCTGACACCCGTACTAATCAAGAATCTATCAATCTCTGCCTTAAATATATGCACTGACCTTGCCTCCACAGCCTTCTGTGGCAAAGAATTCCACAGATTCATCACCCTCTGACTAAAGAAATTCCTCCTCATCTCCTTCCTAAAAGAACGACCTTTAATTCTGAGGCTATGACCTAGACTCTCCCACTAGTGGAAACATCTAGTTTATCCACTATCCAAGCCTTTCACTATTCTGTACGTTTCAATGAGGTGCCCTCTCATTCTTCTAAACTCCAGTGAGTACAGGCCCAGTGCCGTCAAACGCTCATCATATTTCAACCCACTCATTCCTGAGATCATTCTTGTAAACCTCCTCTGGACCCTCTCCAGGGCCAGCACATCCTTCCTCAGATATGGTGCCCAAAACTGCTCACAATACTCCAAATGCAGCCTGACCAGCGCCTTATAGTGCCTTGTAGACATCTCGAGGGATGAAGCGTGACGGCAGGGAAGATCAACGCAAGCGAGAGGAAGAAGCCCAGATCCTTGGTTCTGTGTCTAATCTACCTGATGGGAAAGGGCTTCAGCCTGAGCCAGCACATTGATGGAGGGGGAGTTGCCACTCTCGTAGCTGTTCCTTCTGTTGCTGATCCGATCACGTTCGTTTTGTACAGCTGAGGAAGAAACAGTTTTGTTAAGGAACAAAGAATCCCTCTGAAATCATGGATGCGTCTCAGATTTATTTGCATATCAAAAATCGGCTCCATTGGTGATTCTGATTAAATAATCATCTTCTAAGTAGTTCAACCATCATTTACGAGGGGAACTTTCTTCCCACAGGGATCAACCAACATGTAGTTTAAGACTACTACCACCCCTCTCCCCTGGTTGCAAGGCACGTTTTGCTACATAAACCTATTATTTAAGCTGTAAAACAGTCTTTCACTAGAAATTAAAACATGATTTACAAATTATTTTGATGAGGATCTGCAACTGTATTTTGTTGCTTCTGATGGAATAGCTACAAAAACAGCATTGTTACGTTTTTTTCCACACAACCATATTACTATAATATTATCAGCAGCAATAACAGAAGAGATGAATTATCCCTTTTAGAACTGGACATTCTTAACTTGTGGGCACAGTACAAGATGAATTTTAGATACCACAAGTCTCGTTTATTAAATGATCATATGCCCAGCCCGGTTATTAGAATAGGTCTTGTTCAAAACAGGACAAATGAGAGTTATTTTCCCCATCTCGCCCTCCCTTCAGCTATCTTATAGTCTCTGAAATAACCAAGGCTGACTTCTTATAGAACATAGAACAATACAGCACAGGGAGAGGCCTTCAGCCCTTAATCCCTGACCAAACTTGATGCTAAGTTAGAAACAAGGAACTGCAGAGATGCTGGTTTACAGAAAATAAAGACACAAAGTGCTGGAGTAACTCAGTGGATCCGGCAGCATCCCTATGAAACATGGATAAGTGATGTTTCGGGTCGGGACCCTTTTCAAGTTAAACTAGGTTAAACTAATTTCCTCTGCCAAGGTGAAGCATTTATATTATATTAAGATTTATATTTTTGGTCAAGATAAAGCATTCAGATTAATTCAGCCACATGCAGTGGGCTATTAAATGTTTTTAATATCTGCAAAAAGTGTCAACCTTTGTAAAACTCCATAGTTCACAAGACCCAAGGTATCATACACACTAGATAAGGTCTGAAGAAGGGTCCCGACTCGAAACGTCACTGAATCTGGATGTCGGTCCAGGTACCTCCATGCATTAGTGGCAGAGATGCATGAAGAACAGAGTCTTTTACCTGAGTAGAGGAATCAAGAACCAATCATAAAAGGGAAAGATTTAATAGGAACCCGAGGAGCATGTTTTTTTCACACAGAAGGTGGTGGGTAGATGCAACAAGCTGCCAGAGGTGGTAGTTGTGGCATTTAAAGGGCATTTGGATGGATGCATGAGTAGGAAAGATTTTGATGGATATGAGCCAAACATGGGCAGACGGGGCCAGCATTGATGGGGCATCTTGGTTAGCATGAAAAAGGGTCTGTTTCTGTGCTGTATGACTCTATGACAGAGGAGAGAAACTGGGGATTTTGTAGTTATAGCCATGTCCCACGGTAAGAGTTCATTCCAAGAGCTCTCCCGAGTTTAAAAAAAATCAAACTCGTGGTAAGCCCAGAGAATGAACGTAGCGGGTACGTCGGAGCTTGGGGACGTCTCTTAGTGCTAACGGCAGGTACTCGGGAAGACTCTCTAATGGCAGGTAAGCACGGGAAGACTCGTGAAGATTTTTCTGTCCACGAGAGCCCCGAGTACCGACGGGTGGCCATTACCGTAAATCTCCGAGTTCGAATCAGGGCAAACTCGGGAGAGCTCTTGGAATGAACTCGGACTGTGGGACAGGGCTCTAACTCCCCAATTTTCCACAATGGAAACATTTTTATATTGTGCTTAGGTGGTGCACTAGACAATAAAACATCCAGATCAATGTGCTTTAATGAATTTTTACAGTAAAAACAATGTTTTAAAAACTGCTTAGTAACATGAATCAAATTGCCAATCGTGATATTTAGTTATTTATAAAGAAAACAGCACAAAACATGTGTTGGTTGATAATGGACAAATCTTCCATAAAATTAGCTGGTACTTGCCAAGCTATTGATAGAGACACAATTATGTCAGCATTTCACTGTTTTATCTACTTTCAATTTGTCAAAAAGGACAGATAAGCTTTTGTTTGAATAAATCTCATTTATTTTAAACTTGAAGCTTAATGTACATAATTTATTGAACTACAAACTATTTTCCAGATACCTTTCTGCTAGTTGATAAATTGGTATATAGTTTTTTAATTTAAATCAATAATTTAATAAGTAAGCTTTGTGTGTGTTGTTTTATCAGTTCAGCTGTCCATTTAAAACATTTGTATTTAACCAGTGCATTACAACACAGCTTCAATTATCATTGGGCCTTGAAGGACAATTTTATAACTCAGCATGTAAAGCTTACACCAATTTTTGTTTTAAATCAAGGGAGATAATTTGTTTAAATGATTTGCCTGAAATGCAAGTGCAGAGCAACATAAGAAGAGGATACTTGCTGGGCAGCAATGCCAATGGATTAACATTGGCCTGGAACTTTGAATGCTTCACACTGATATTCACTGGCAACAGGTTAAAAGGCAATTATATGCAATGAAACATGGGATCGACCATTTGCGGGCCAGTCAACTGGACACTGCCCATCGTGTGCCAAGCTCGTGAGATAATTTGCCATGCCACAGTTGCATCAGAAATTGCCCCACTTTATTCTCCATTTTAGTTCATCCCCAGGAGATTGCACAGTGCCTTACTAAGGCCTCACTAAAGTAAATCCCAAACTCATCTGCAAGGCCATCCACATCCACATATCAACCACTAGTCTACCCCACCCATCTCCCCACCCTTTTCACCCAAGTGCTGACATAGAACATAACATACAGCACAGGGACAGGCCCTCTGGCCCACAGTGTCCATGCCAAGCATGATGCCAAGTTAAACTAATCTTGTCAGTATTTGATCCAAATCCCTCAATTTCCTTCATATCCAAGTGCCTGAGGCTCTGATGTCCTGAATACTATGCTCCCCTAATGTCCGTAGTGACCTGATTCTCAGGGACCCCAAACTCTCCAACATCTGGATGTCAACCTCATTTCTTCAATGGCCTATGACACATTCCTTGCCCCTCAAGTTCCAAGCACTTACTCTTCAATGAGCCCTCCATCCATCTTCCAACCTTCTAATACCAGTGACACACCATCACCTCCCACCAGGCCAATCCCCAGATCACCCACTCCAATCATTCAGGCGCCTATGGTTCACTAGCTTCATGCTATTTTCTCAGTCCACCCCAAGTTTCCGATCCTACTATCTATGGAGAAACAGGAGATTGCAGGTGCTGTAATATGGAGGAACTCAGCCGGTCAGGCAGCATTGTGGAGGCAAAGGGATGGTCAATGTTTCAGGACAAGCCCCGGCATCAGGACCTAGAGTAGCAAGAAGGGCAGAGGAGACAGAGTCTGAGAGTGAAGTGAAGAACCAGATAAGTAGTGGGATGGTGTGAGCATATGATGGGCAGATGAATCCAGGAGGGGAGAGTGAAGAAGAACAGTTGAGTCGGAGACCCTGTCACCTACAGTTTTAGGTTCAGGTTCATTGTTGTCACGTGTATCGAGGTGCAGTGAAATGTTTTGCTTAGCATGCTATCCAAACAAGTCAGATAATACTATAGATGAATATAAGCAAGCCAAGCTCAAGTATGATAGGGAGAGTGAAGCAAGATACAGTGCAGAATATAGTTCTCAGCATTGTGGCAACATTGCCAGTCAGGTTTGGTCCCATTGCCTTCTTGGTGAAATAACCTCCCGGCCCACCAACCTAAAGCCTGACCTCCAATGTTGTACAGGAAGACCATTGTATCTGAATGAGTGAAGTTCCTCATTCTATATTTTTTTAGCTTGCTACCACACTTGTGTGTTTTTGCACAGTGCAACAAAAGTGATTCATCAACATTATAGCCAGTGATGTGCAAGGGCCAAGCACGTTCCTCTCTGTTATTAAGGGGCTGTTTCACTGTACGAGCTAATTCAAGAGATTCACCGAATTCAAACTCGGAGAATTACGGTTATAGCCGCTCGTAGGTACTCGGGGCTCTCGTGGACATTTTTCAACATGTTGAAAAATCTTCACGAGTCTTCCCGAGCTTATCGCATTTCCCGAGTACCTGCTGTTAGCGTTACGAGCCGCTAAGAGACGTCCCGAGCTCCGACGTATCCGCTACGTACATTCTATGTGCTTACCACAAGTTTGTTTGTTTTTTTAACTCGGGAGAGCTCTTGAATTAGCTCGTATAGTGGGACAGCCCCTTTAAGCTCCTCATTGCTCCAGAAAAGGGCTGAATGAACTAAGTTTTAAAAATCTGCAAAGAATTTTCCATGTAATGCAATTGCTGGCAACCAGCCCCTAAACAAATGGGAATTTAAATCAGAGAGATCAGTGAAAAGCATCACCCTCCAGAGGCCAAATTTGAACAGAACATTTCGTTTCTTCTGGGTACAACAGTAGTGAAAGTTATTTCAAGGGAATTTTAAGTCAGTGATTCACCTGTCCATCCTTTGGCAGTCTTACCTTCTTTCTTCATCCCAGCTCGGAAGCATTTCTTCAATCTGCAAAATCTGCACTGGTTCCTCTTGTCTTTGTCAACAACACACTGCCGATTAAACCTGAGGGTTCATATAGCATAAAACTATCAGCCAGAACATAATAAGCAATGTCACTGGGATTTTAAAACAGTAAGCTTTGAACTTGGAAAAGACAGATGTCAAGAAATATTGTTGTTTATTTCAGCATTACGCAACTGATCTTGTTTTTGCTCCTATCCCCCCCACATTAATGTTTATTCTCAGCCCACCCGGCACCACACAACCCCCCCCCCCCCCGCCACTGATTAAATTTAGTTTAGTTTAGAAATACAGCACGGAAACAGGTCCTTCAGCCCACCGAGTCCGTACCAGCCAGCGATTCCTGCACATTAACATTATCCTAAACACATTATGGACAATTTACACATTTATACCAAGCCAAATAACCTACAATCCTGTACATCTTTGGAGTGTGGGAGGAAACTGGAGATCCCAGAGAAAACCTATGCAGGTGAGAATGTACAAACTCTGTACAGACAAGCACCCATAGTCAGGATGAAACCTGGGTCCCTGGCGCTGTAAGGCAGCAACTCTACGACTGTGCCACCGTGCCACCCTGATCTTCAGTTTTCACACAACTCCATATTCCTCTCACCCCCATTAAAAATAATTTCTCCCCGCGCCCCCGTCTGACCTGACTTATCACAGACTATTTCCAATTCCCAAAGTCAATGTCCCTGACCCATCTGGCCACACTTTGGTTCTGATCCCTCACCGTTCAATTAGTTTCCAATCTCAATTCCCTTTAAGTCCTATTGGTCCATTTGTGAAAACCAGCAGCTACAGTTCCTTGTTTCTACATTACCATATCCAGTTATATCATCTTCACAAGTTACTTCCAAAAAACTGGTTCCGATTTCCCCTACCCCTCAAACAACAAACATTGCACCCTTCCATCCATCCAACAAGACTTCCTACATATCCCAAACATCAAATAACACCACTTCCTCCAACCTCATTCTTGACACAACATATGTTCCAACTCCCGATCTTTCAAATAAGGCCAGGTCCAATTGTTTGCCCGTGCAATGTGCCACTCCTCAAATAATACTGACCATTACTCCCCAAAACCCAAAAAATGTCAGATCTGATTTACTATCCTTCATAAAGAAGATTTAACTCTCTTACTCTTTAACCAGTGCCCGCTCCAGTCTACCAGTGTTCCACCAATAATTGTCAAACATTAAAGGGGATGCTCCTTCCTTCTGGCTACATTTCACACCCACCATCCTCAACTTTGGACACCCTATGCATAGGGGAGAGGGCAGGGATGAAGATGTCTTGGTTGGGTTGCTCCTAGACTGGCCAAGCTGATCATCCGCGAGTCACAGCGGAAGGCAGAAGATTGCTCTGCCCAAACCGGCTGCCTGCCCCTTTTCCGGGGTTACGTCCGTGCCCGAGCGGTTTTAGAAAGGGACTACTGTCCACGGGCACACTGGGGATTTCCAGGACCGCTGGATGTATCCTCAATACTGATTATGGAATAATTATTTAAGAATATTTGTTTTACTTGTATTATGGCGGTAGGTTTGTTTGTATTGTTTAGTATTGTACATATTATTGTAATAATTGAACAAATCAATTTTTGGTTACAAATATATATATTTTTAAATAATTGTCAAACATACCACTCTTGGAAGAAAATCTATTCTGATACCCTTCAACCAATCCCAATCCCATCACTTCAAACAATGCTCGATTTTATTCTCCACTCTTCAGAACTGGTTTGTTTTGAACACTGATCTTTGGAAATGGCATGGTCTGAAGCAATGCTGGTTAAGATTCACATATCATCAACAAATGCTGGTGCCCCCAAACCCACTCTCCATACTGTAGACCATCAGCCACGGGTGCAGCCACAGAAAGAACTGGTTATACACTGTTCAACATCCGCTCGCTGAATGAGGACTATTTTCGAATTAGCACTAAACTTCCAACACACATTCGGATTTGGTAGAATGAGCACTAAACTTCCATCACTAACGTTCAGATGACCTGTCCTGGGCCCAGCATGTAGTTATAACATCAAGAAGCTGCACTAGCTCCTCTACTTTCTTAGAAGTTTAAAGAGATTCGACATGTTGCTGAAAACACAAACAAACGTTTGTAGAAGGTATCCTGACTGTTTGAATCATGGCCTGGTATTGCATTTCCAATGCATAGGGACTCAAGAGGCTGCAGAGAGAGGTGGACTCAACCCAGTCAATCATAGGCATAGCCAGCATCAAAAGCATCTACATGAGGCGCTGCCTCGCGATGGTGGCATCTACCTTTACGGATCCCCACAAAGCAGGCCATGTCCACTCCATGCTGCCACCATACAGCAGAGGTACAGAACCCTGACGCATCATGCCACCAAGTTGAAGAACAGCCACGTTCATATTCCCCATGCATTTTCACACTTCAGGCAAGAGGTACAAAAGTTTGAAAATGCACACCTCCAGATTCAGAGACAGTTTCTTCCCAGCTGTTTTCAGGTAACTAAACCATCCTATCAACAACTAGAGTGTGGCCTTGAGCTGCCATCTACCTCATTGGAGACCCTCGGACTATCTTGGATTGGACTTTACTGGACTTTCTCTTGCACTAAACATTATTCCCTTTATCCTGTATCTCTACACTGTGGACGGCTCGATTGTAATCATGTACAGTCTTGCAGCTGACTGGAGAGCATGCAAGAAAAACAAAGCTGTACGTCGGTACATGTGACAATAAACTAAATTATTACCTTCCAACAACTGCCCGGTGTTTGAATGAACCCATCAAAACCTTGGTCCTACATCGGCGATGGAACTGCCCTTGCACTATATGGACTCAATTTTCTAATTGTGTTTTATACAAATGTTTTTTGTTTTGCACAGTCTTTATTTTTTGTAACTGTTCTGTGCATTTGTGTGTGTTTGCAAGCTGTCTGGGTCTATGTGACTGTGCTGCAGTTGCACATCAGATTTTCATTGTACCTTTACCTCGCCATACTTGTGCATGACAAGAAACTCAGTTTAACTTCACACAGTGCTGCTTCTGCGTCTCCCCCTTCAAGGTGTGCTGATTGGCCTGGCCTAGCTGGCCATTCGCGAGTCACGGCGCCAGGCGGAAGAGGGCTTTGCCCGAGCCAGATGTTTGCCCCTGTACCGGGGTTACGTCTGCGTCTGGGTGATGTTAGAGAGGGACATAGTTGTATAGTAGTTATTTAGTATATTTGTAAGGATTGTAACAAAGTTGTTTGAAAATTTAGTGTCTAGATAATTTGGTGATTTTGTACGATGGTGGTGGGTGTGTTACCACCGTTTTGTTCTGTATCGTGATCGTAAATAAATTAAAAAAATTGTATACAAAAAAAAATGTGTGCTGATCCGACCCCTGCCCCAATGAACCCACCATGAGTCTTCTGGTCCCACGTTCTTCAAAACAATGTGAGATCAAGACATTACTGTTTAACATCTCCCACCACTCAAACAGACTGTTCCCATTCCCCACACTTCAAAAATTTCTAATTTGAATCTTTATGCCCTTCAAGAAATGCCAATTCCAATTCACCAGTTGTCAAAGAAGACCGTCATATGGCACCCCTTCAAAATGACAGTTTTGAGTGCTGACCCATCAAAGAGTACCCGTCCCTACGCTCTACCTATCAGTCGTAAGTTCACGTTCATAACTTATAGGAGCACAATTAGGCCATTCAGTTTCAGTTTCAATTTCAGTTTAGTTTATTGTCACATGTACGTGAAAAGCTTTTGTTGCGTGCTAACCAGTCAGCAGAAAGACAATACATTATTACAATCGAGCCATTTACAGTGTGTAGATACATGATAAGGGTATAACGTTTAGTGCAAGGTAAAGCCAGCAAGGTCTGAACAAGGATAGTCCGAAGGTCACCAAAGAGGTAATTCAGCACTGCTCTCTGTTTGTGGTAGGATGATTCAGTTGCCTGAAAACAGCTGGGAAGAAAATGTCCCTGTCCCTGGTGTGCGTTTTCATACTTCTATACCTTTTCGGCCCATCGAGTCTACTTCGCCATTCAGTCATGGCTGATCTATCTCTCCCTCTCAACCCCATTCTCCTGCCTTCTTCCCGTAACCCTGACACCCATGCTAATCAAGAATCTGTCAATCTCCGCCTTCAGAAATATCCATTGCCTTGGCCTCCACTGCCGTCTGTGGCAATGAATTCCACCATGTTGTTTCCATTCCTCACCATTTAAAACATTTTGATTCCAACAAGAATACCAATACCAATTTTCCTATTCAAAAAAGTACCAGTGCCGATCCCCACACCCCCACCACAATGCCGGGTCATAAGGCCATTCCAACTACTCATCCTTCAATAACATCAATTCCTAGAACAAACCTTCCAAAAAATCCAATTTTGATCGCCTATATTCTTGAAACTGGTCTCAACTAACCGATGTTTAAACAATGTTTCCTTTGAGACATCACTCTGCAAACAGTGAAGATAGCAGCTGCAGTTCATTTTTAATAATATCAGTTCTGAATCACACCCTGCAAACCAAACAGTTAACTGTGCACCAAACATTCAAACAGCGACTGTTCCCATTTCCTGCAATTCAAAGCAGTGCGTTTTGTGACGTTATGCTGTACTGCCACCTCTTATAAAGTTAATGACTAAATTTTCAATTTTTTATTATTTTAATTTGATTTTATGCTTTATAATTATTAGTTTATTAAACTAGAAGTTGACTGTTCACAATATCAGAACAGAAGATGGGACTAAATTGATGAAAAAGAATTGATAAATGTGGCTTCATTTTTAATTGAATGTCAGCTTTATTTTGTCCACTAACAAGGCACCGATTCAAATAATACTGTTTCTGAATCCTCCTCCATTAAACAATGCCAGTCCCAATAAAGCATGTGACCCTCGATTACCTACGAATAACATGACGACCTACTACGACTAATCCTACGAGTAAAAAAAGTATCGATTTTTTCCAAGGTGATCTTTTTTGACTCGTGGGCATTTTTTAACATATTGAAAAAAACGCCGTGACCTAGCTGAGGCCTCGAGTACGCAGAGACCACTCTCAAGCATGAGGGAGAGTTACGAAGACCTCCTACGACCTTGTGTCGACCATGCTGCGAGTGTGAGTCGAGGGGAACCTTGCCAGAACTCACGGATTAGGTCGCCCAAGTGGGTCAGGTCCTTTACAGTATGAGGTTTTCACCTTTCCAATGGGTACCAAACTGACAGCCTTCAAATAATATTAATTCGGATGACCAACTATTCAAAACGTACTGGGTCTAGTTGTCCACCCTCATCCAATATTGGTCCCATCCAGCCATCAATTCCAATCACCCACACCTCAAATAATTGCCATACTAAAATATACCATCATTCAAGCAATGCAAATTCTGAAACACAACCTTCGAACAGTGCAGTTCTCAAACCGTCATCCACCAAACAATGTAGCTTCCAATATATAACAAGGAACTACAGATGCTGCATTACCAAAGTAAGACACAATATGTTGTAGTAACTCAGTGGGTCAGGCAGCATCTTTGGAGAACATAGATAGTGACGTATCTGATAGGTAGGAGTCTGAAGAAGGGTCCTGACCCTAAACTTTATATATCTGTGTTTTCCAGAGATGCCGCAGATAGCTTCCAATCCCTCAGTCTTCATTTAATGCTAATATCCCAACATTCAAGAAAATTAAAATAATTTGAACAACAATGCGCCGCACGGTGGTGCAGCAGTGGAGTTGCTGCCTTACAGCATTTGCAGCGCCAGAGACCCGGGTTCGATCCCGACTATGGGTGCTGTCTGTACAGATTTTGTAGATTCTCCCTGTGACCTGCCTGGGTTTACTCCGAGATCTTCGGTTTCCTCCCACACTCCAAAGACGTACAGGTTTGGTATAAGTGTAAATTGTCCCTAGTGCATGTAGGGTAGGGTTAATGTGCGGGGATCGTTGGTCGGTGTGGGCTCGGTGGGCCAAAGGGCCTGTTTCCACGCTGTATCTCTAAACTATACAAAACTAAACAATATTTCACCCTACAAGGGGTCCAGTTTCAACCCAACATCCCTCATAAATAATTGGATTGAAACTCCCAGACATCAGACAGTGTTGGTTGCAACGCCCCCCGCACCTCCCTGCAAGCACTGTTAAATCCAATCCTCTCCCCCTCAATCAATGCTGGTGCTGACACCCAGACTCCAAGCCTGTGACTATCAGCCCTCCAGCATGACCCACGGACAGGTCAAGTACTTTTGGTTCCAAATGTCTGAAATGTCCACTCACTTGGTGAGATTTCCATTTTTCTGAGCATTAATGTCAGGTCACTACTCCCTAATTGTGAACAGCTTATCTAAGAAATATGAATCAGTACTAGAACTTGACTTATTGTCTCTTCTTGTTACTTCCTTCTCCATTTTATTTCTCTCCTTCAGGTCCTATCCCAGGCTGGGACACAGATGCATGCATGACATGAAGCCCCTGACACACAAAAAAGTAACAGCACAATTAACTTACTTTTTTGATTAAAAGACACAGCATAGAAATAGACCCTTCAGCCCACAGAGTCTACGCTGACCATCGATAACCTGCACACATGAGCTCCGTGTTATCTCACTATCGCTTCCATTCCCTACACACTAGGGCCCATTGCAGAGGCCAATTAATTGACAAACTCAGGACATCTTTGGGTTGTGAGAGGAAACCAGAGCACCTGGAGGAAACCCATGCAGTCACAGGAACAGCACCCAAGGTCAGGATTGGACCTGGGTCTCTGGCACTGTGAGGCAGTAGCTCTCCTAGTTGCACCACTGGGCCACCCAATATTTGGGGCTCCTCTCACCTAACATTTAGTCCTACATTTTCTTTGCTGAAGAAACACACATAGCAACCATGTGTCGCGACTGAAACTGCAGGATTGATTACGTTCAAGGCCACTGGACAGGAACATGCAGCAGGGAAGTGGATGTTGTATACATGGATATTTGTAACGCTTTTGATAAGGTTCATCATGGTAGGCTGATCCAGAAGATTAAGATATAGGAAACTCGTTGTATGGATTAAGAACTGGTTTATTCATAGAAGACAGAGGGTTGTGCTGGAAAGTAGATATTCTGGCTGGAGGTCTGTGACCAGTGGAGTTTTGCATAGATCTGTGCCAGGACCTCTGCTGTTTGTGATATATATATATATATATATATATATATATATGTATATACAAATGACTTAGACATAAATGTGGATGGGTTGGTGAGTAAGTTTTCTGACGACACCAAAATTGGAGGAGTTGCAGATAGTGAGGAGTGCTGCTTGAAGATACAGTGGCATATTGATCCACTGCAGAAATGGGCGGAGAAACTGCAGATTGAGTTTAACCCAAACAAGTGTGTGGTGATACACTTTGCAAGATGGAATGCAAGAAGAGAGCATAGAGTTAATGGCAAGTCCCTTAACAGCATTGATGTGCCTTAACAGCATTGATGTTCAAAGGGGTCATGGAGTCCAAGCTTATAGCCCACTGAAGGTGGCAACACAATTAGATAGGGTGGTTAAGAAGGCTTATGGTCTGCTTGCCTTCATTGCTATGGGCATTGAATATAAGAGCCAGGACATCACGATGCAGCTCTATAGGACGTTGGTTAGGCAGCATTTGGAGCATTGCATCCAATTCTGGTAGTCTCATTGCAGGTACAATGTGGAGGCTTTGGAGAGGGTGCAGAGGATGTTTGCCAACATACTGCCTGGATTAGAGGGTTTCAGTTACGGGGAGAAGTTGGATAGACTTGGATTGTTTTCTCTGGAGCGTCAGTTTATTCTGGCACAAGTCTACCCAACATAAATGTTGGGGAATTAAAACTGGTTCACCCTCTGTCACTGGACTCGATGGGGTGCCTAAATTTCCTGGGGAATAAATGATAACTGTTCAGAAAGTGTTGGTGCTTGACAGACTAATATCAACATGACAGACTTTCAATTATTTGGGGCTTATAATGTAGCAACATTTTCAAGCAACTCACAAAAACATTACCAAATGACAAATGGCATTAAGCCATATGAAGAGATATTACGCAGGTAACTAAAACCTTGGTCAAATACATCCGTTTTTAAAAGCATCTTAAAGTAGGAAAAATAGATAAAGTAGGAACGTTTTAAGAAGGAAAACAATATATATTAGGACACCGGTTGTTGAAGGCATGTTACCAATGCTGGCATGATGAGAAATGGCAATTACCACGAAGGAATTTTAGGATTGAGGAAGATGACAGAATTAAAAAAGAATGACTCGAAGACAAGAATGTGCATCTTAAAATCGAGATATTTCTTAACTGGAGTTAATGTACGGTAGGTCAGAAAACAAAGTGAAGAAAGAATGGATCTTAGTAAAATTAGGATTTAGGCAAAAGTTTTAGGTGACCATAAGTGTATGGAGATTGGAAAAAACAGAGGGCATGAGGAGTTCATTGGAATGGTCAAGTCTAGATGTAACAGCCATTGGTGAAGATTTATTGGAGATGTGGTGAAGCAGGAACATTTTTTTGAAATGTTACAGAAGTGGACATTGGTGGTCAAAGGTGGTCACAGTATTGGATGGATGCATGATTTAAAGCTCACTTCTAGATAAAATACCACAAGATTGAAAAACAGTCTGGCTCTACTTCAGACAGTTGCAAGGAGAAGGAGCAACACAGATAATCATAGGAATGAAAACCAATCACTTTTATCATTCAAATCTATTATTGGAGGAACATATTGCTTGATCAGCACAGGTTATTGGTGCAACAAAGGCATGTGATGAAGAAATCAGTGATACTACTGTAAAATTTCCCATGACTAGGCATATATCCCTTCAAATTAGTGTTACACAATCAGCTAGATAAATATTTATTTGTGGTGTAAAATCACAAGCACTAAATAACAAACAAAATAGTCCACTTCTTAAAAAAAAATATTTTTGGACTAGCTGCTAGAGTTCTGGACTATTTATCTAGAGACAAATTCCTCCAGTTACTTGGGGAGTTAAAGTCAGGTGGTTAAATAAGTCTGGGTTTGAAAATAAGATACCGGTTCAATACCGGCCACTAGAAAACTGTTAGATTTTCACAAAACCCTGTCTGGTATACCCTCGTCCTTCAGAAGAGGGTATCTCCCATCTTAACCCAGCCTGCTTTAAATGTGACTACAGACTGACCAATGCGACCAACTGCCTTCTTAGTTCTGGGGAAATTGGGAAGAACAGTGAAACCAGCTTTTCTGGTGAAGTCTACATCGCATTAAACAAATGTAAAGTATTAAATGCATCTTGGCATCGCTGGCGAGATCAGCATTTACTGCCCACATATAACTGCCTTGAGACCATGATCCCTTTCTTAAACTGCAGGTTCTTCCCCTGCACTATTCACTGGGGGGTTTCTGGTTTTCTCACCAGAAGCAATGAAGGAATGATGAAATACATCCAGTTCAGCACAATATGTGATCTGGGGGTGATGTGTTACCATACAACCATTGCTTTTGGTTTTCTCGAGAGATCTAGTTTGGGAGGTAATGTGGATCAAACATATGTGAGCCACTATACGCTGGTGCCAGAAGAGAAGAATGTTTAAGGGGTTGTGTAGGAAAGAACTGCAGATGCTGGTTTAAATCAAAGGTGGACACAAAATGCTGGAGTAACTCAGCGGGACAGGCAGCATCTCTGGAGAGAAGGAATGGGTGACATTTCGGGTCAAGACCTTTCTTCAAATTGATGTCAGGGGAGTGGGCGGTACAGAGATAAAATGTAGTCGGAGACAGTAAGACTGGTGGGAGAACTGGGAGGGGGAGGGGATGGAGAGAGAGGGAAAGAAAGGGCTACTTGAAGTTAGAAAAGTCAATGTTCATACAGCTGGGGTGTAAGCTACCCAAGCGAAATATGAGGTGCTGTTCCTCCAATTTGCGCTGGGCCTCACTCTGACAATGGAGGAGGCCCAGGACGGAAAGGTCAGATTGGGAATGGGAGGGGGAGTTGAAGTGCTGAGCAACCGGGAGATCAGGTTGGTGTAGGTGGACTGAGTGAAGGTGTTCAGCGAAAAGATCAGCGAGCCTGTGCTTGGTCTCGCCGATATACAGGAGTCAACACCTGGAACAGAGGATACAGTAGATGAGCTTGGAAGAAGTGCAAGTGCACCTCTGTCTCACCTGAAAAGACTGTTGGGGTCCTTGAATGGAATCGAGGTGGGAAGTAAGGGACAGGTGTTGCATCTCCTGTGGTTACAGGGGAAGTACCTGGGGAGGGGGGGTGGTTTGGGTGTGAAGGGACGGGTTGACCAGGGATTTGCGGAGGGAACGGTCTCTGCGTGAGGACAAAGGGGACTCTGTCCTTGTTGCGAATGGGGGGAGGGGGAGCAGAGCTGCGGGATATCGAGGTGACCCTAGTGAGAGCCTCATCTATAATGGAAGAGGGGAACCCCCGCTTCCCAAAGAATGGGGACATCTCCGATAACCTGGTAGGGAAAGCCTTATCCTGGGCGCAGATGCGGCGTAGACAGAGGAATTGGGAGTAGGGGATAGAGTCTTTACAGGAAGCAGGGTGGGAAGAAGCGTAGTCTAGATAGCCATGGGAGTCTAAGGGATTGTTTAAGGGGTTGGTTGGTTGTCGATCAATGGGTTGCTTTGTCCAGGATCATATCTAGCTTCTTGAGTGTCTTTGTAACTCAGACAAATGGATAATATTCCCTACCCCCTTCCAACAATTTCCCATCACCATGCATGAGAGATGGCGGAAGAGATTTTGGGAGTTTGGGAGTTAGTAAATAAGTATCCTTGCACCAAATACCCTAACCTTGACTTTCCCTTGTGGCCACAATTTTCCATATGGCTGCACACTTTAGTGGTGATGACAAGGATTGTTTTGATGGAATATTAAATTAAAGTTCCACTGCTGAATTTAAAGCAAAGTGGTTAGACCCTTTCCTTTATTGCAAATGGCAGGGGATTTGTTTGGTGTAAATTTTATTTGCCAATTCATCAGCCCCTGCCTAGATGTCTTTTTGATTGATAGATACGATATATAAACAGGCCCTTTGTCCCACCAAATCCACTCCGACAATTGATCACCCATTCTCTCAAAGTTTTACATATCCCACCAGGGGCTATTTACAGAGGCCAATTAACCTACAAACCTGCACATCTTTGGGATTTGGGAGGAAATCATAGCATCCAGTGGTAACCCACTGGGTCACAGGGAGAACGTGCAAACTCCACACAGACAGCACCCGAGGTCAGGATCGACCCTGAGTCTCTGAAGCTGTGTGGCAGCAACTCCTCCAGCTTCCCCACTGTGCTGTCATGTCCATGCTTTGTTGCATTTAGGCATGGGCTGCTTTATTATCTGAGATGGATTTGTTGCCTTAATTCAGAGGAAAGTTTTTCAAAAAATTCATATCAGTGTGACCAGATGGGGAAAACAGCAGATGGCTGATACACTGGCAGATCTGTCTGCAGATAATCTTTCCTCCTCAACATCTTTATACCGTGACAACTTACCTGAACAAATTGCTGTCAATAAATTAATAATCATTCTGAAGATTCGTTCGCATCCTAGAAATAGTTTACTTCAATAATTTCTACACTCCCAGCACTCATCAAGTTTACTTAAGAGCCAAGGCACAATAAGAAAGCTTGTCCATATATTACTCTGGGCCACTTGGCAGTGACTGTACAGCATGAGCAGTAGAATGAAGCACTGTACCTGCATGAGTATACATGACTCTTCCTTATGCTTCTCCTGAAGAAACCCTTGCATCCATCGCAACTGGAGGCGCCATAGTGTTTGCCTGTGGCTCGGTCCCCACAGATTGCACACAAACTGCTTATTCCACTGTCTGATGGGTTCATGGTGTTTGGCTCGGTTGTGGAAGTCTCTGGATGGAGAAGGAACGTACAATCATTCCAGCTATCCTTCGCAGGCAGTACACTTACAAAGCCACAAGCAAGCTTTACTAACAGACACCCGTCATCCTCTGTTGCCATTTCAATTAGTGTGTGCTGTTATTTTACACTACAAAGTGAGTTATCAAATGCCTTTATTATTCTGATGAGCCTCTTTGTACTGTCAGAAGCAAAAGGATCTAAGGATTCCCTGGGACATTAATTTTGCTCTCAGTTATTCTTTGATCACATCGGCAATTATATATAATAAAGCACGCATCAAAATGTTTAAGAGCAATCCTCCTTCGGAAGTCGATGTGTTTAGATTAAATAAATTCAGTCTTAGGCCAGTTGCATTGGGATTTAGGGATGGAGGAATCAAAAAGATATTAAAATATAATTTATAATGTAATACAAAGCCAAATAGAAGGCATGCGCTTTTCCTTTCAGCTCTAATCCTCAAAAGAGACAGCAGTAAAACTCTAAGCATGCTTTCAAATGCAAATTATTAAGATTGACTTTGGCACTATTACAACATTATCCACTGTCTTCTAACAAGTAACTATAAATGATTTCTTAAATGACAAGTTCTGTACATTTGCCGACAAATAAGGCATCTTAAGAAGTATAATATCACGGCACAAACAAAATCTGATGTACAGTAGCAGGACTACAATAACATCTGAATCACAATCAAAAAGTTACAGGGATTATCTCCTTTGAAACTGGGAAAGGTCGACAGAATGTATTCATTCTTAACTATAGGTTAGTTCATTCCAATCAGATATCAAAGCCAAGACCTATATTATTACAGCTGAGAAATGTATTTTGTGATGTGTGATTCCTTCTGAATATCAAGCAAAAGCATTAAGTTTGCCTTTGCTACTGTCACCACTGACTGGTAATTTTATCTCTTACATTACACAAACCTATATATCACAAATGATCTGAAATCACTGTAAATGTACATACACATACAAAGATAATCCTGTACCTAATCCGTAAAAGAATAACCAAAAGTTACTATTTTACACTGGTTAGTGACGAGACTAGATAACCATTAGCTTATTAATTAGTTAACATGGTCACCAGCCTCTATTACATTTCACTTTTCATCTAGTCCAAAAATTAGGTTGTACGCAAGATGTGGAAAAATACTCCGTTTCATTTTACAACAAATGAAAAACAGGCCTGTTTGAACAATGGTTAATGAATTGAGAAAATGAATTGTTTAGTTCGGAAATACACATTAACTATTTTTTTTCTGCTGCTGTTGAAACATTTAGAACTGAGATAAATAGAGATGTTGAGCTCCTGACATATTGATTGGAAGCTTGAAAATGGGTGGCACAATGTTTAAAAACATATCTAGATTCAGAACTTTGTCTTTTATGCTGTCCTTCATCAAGAGTGATATTAGGAATCTATATGGCATAGAACTTGCCATAAAATGTCTTCAATTTTTTGATCATATAACTAACTTTGTTATTTATCATTGTATCGCTCTATTGATCTTCATAACTAAGTAATGTAATATTAATCAATTGAAACATACCTTGGGCATTGTACAGCAACTGGACGTTTTCAAATTCCAAGGCAGCATAAGATGGATCTAAAGCTTCACTATAATTTGCCATGTCCATATCCAAAAACGATTCAGACAGCCTCATAATGATTGAACATCGAGCTATGTCTTAACAGTCCCACTATACAACAGCACTGTTCACTTGATCGTCTTATGCATATTCAGAATTTGGAAATGCTGCCTACAATAAACTACGTAACTCGCTTGTATAACTTTATGCGATGGAATGGGAGGAGTCCTTGAATACACATACTCATTCTGCACAGTTGTGTTAACTGTGGCTTCTTGACCAAGAGGTTATGATGTTTGTGATTTTTTTTAATGAGTTTTCTATCATTCGATTCCAAAGGTAAGCAATAGCTATTGACTTTCTAATTATATTGGAGACTCCGAGAGAGGACTTTGATCTGGCAAAAAATCATTTATATTGGAACGCAAATATGGCACAAAGGGAAGGCATACGGGTCAAGTACACATGATTTTTTTCCTCTCTAGTTTTTACTGATAAATGTTGTGACTGGTCAACTTAGCAACATAACTAACAATATCCATCTAAAAATGGAATAGGAAACTGAATGAGGCTAAATTTAATGCAGCCAAATTTGACTACTAAAATATGTAAAAGACATTACACAAAAATTGATGCTTAAATTAGGAAACAAAATGAGGACGACAAATGTCTTCTCTGTACAATCAATGCAATGTCAACATCTCTTGCTGACCTTTCTGACGGTTTGATGAGCATCACTCAAATGGAAGAGTTTAAAAGGCGGGTAAAAACGGAACTATTTTTCTACAATATAATGAACTAGCACAAACGTAAACGTGTTATAAAGTCAGAAGATTTCCATTGAGAAATCATGCAGTTTAAAAGCACATGGTGTTTAGTTTAGTGGCAATGGCATCATCTCAAATCCTACTTCATAAATTAAAAAATAGCACATTGTTTCTTTTGCACTTACCTGTATAAATGTGAACAAGATGTATTTACATCCATCGGCCACAAGCAAGAACAATAATTTATGTGCATCAGTTCTAAGATGGCAGGGGTTTCCTCATATGCCACACTTTACTGGTTTCTATATTAATGGTACACTCTTAAAATGCAGTTAAATAGGTACAATGGCAGTAATGCCAGAAACTATACGCCTGCTGTTTCATTGTATGCTGAGTATCACAATGTTGCTCAGGCTCATGAACTTGGAAGGTAAACATAATTCCAACTGAAGAACTATAAAATACTTAGCTAAAGCACGCATTGAAGGCAGTGAAAAATGTTTTGTTCAGAAAACATTGATAACAGACACAATCTAAAATGCCTTATCAGATTATGCATTACGCCATGAAATGGAACCAAGAAAGTTTCACATATCTTATCTCGTCAACAATTAAACCTGCATTCTACGTTCTGCTTTATCCAATAATTTTAAAAGAAACTTATTCTGATAAAAATCTCATCTTATCTACAAGGTTAAATTCATTTTAAAAAAAATTCCAAGATAGTACCCCAGTTTATCAGGCTCAGATAAAATCTTCATATCTCCTTGAATCAAACATAAGTAATACTAAAATAGAAATCAATATGACATTGCTTTCTTCTCTGTAAAACCAATGTGGATAAACATGGGCTATGTGGTCTCTTTATCTTTGTCATGAGAATTGTTACATTTTGAAACAAATCTGGTGAAAATTAGGGAATATACAAAAAATAGATTGTTAAAAGCTTTCTAGGTCAGTCATGGAAAACCTTTACAAAGTTTTAAGAAGACGTGAATTTCATTAGGAAAGGCAAAATGAGCATTGAACTGTTGGTCACACCTACAGTATATTTAACCAGGGTTAAAGGAGTATCTGGAAGGAGTGCAAAGGCCATTGGCAGTGTGGGCTGCAAGAGAAGAGACCAGACCATGAGGTTAAAGGCCAGAGAAGACACACAATTCACAGAATAAACACCACAAGCAATAAAGTGGGTCACCACACCATGAGAAAAGCAGCTGTGGCTGGAGAATCATAGGCACAGAAAGGAAACTGGCGAAATGTGCTACCTGATCCATGAAGACCTCCAGAAAAAAGGCTTACATCTATCTGTGCCATCAGCAGCCCGTCAAAGGTTAAAACAACTGATTACCAGCCAGCTCCAGAGTCAGATGGTTTGGTTGGCCTTTCGGCAATTAACACTTTAAATGCCTGCACAAAATTGGAAGGCATTTATCCAGTGTTTTTTTATCAATCTCTCCCATGCACATATATGTGCATCTGTATATACACACACACACACACAAAACATCTAATCCAAAGTGTAATGATCTACTCTATATATGAATTAGATTGCCTTCAAGCTTGTGCTTTATAATGGAAAATCCACTTGCAACCATATATACGTTTTTATTTTAGTTTAGCTTAGAGATACAGCGTGAATATAGTGTGGCTCACCGAGCCTGAGCTGACCAGCGATCACCCCATTCACTAACACTATCCTACACACTAAGAACAATTTACAATCTTTATCGAATCCAATTAACCTACAAACCTGTATGACTTTGGAATGTGGGAGGAAACTGGCGCACCTGGGGAAAACCAACATGGTTACGGGGAGAACGTACAAACTCAGTACAGACAGTACCCATAGACAGGATCGAACGTGGGTCTCTGGCGTTATAAGGCAGTAACTCTATCACTGCGCCACTGTGGTCGATTTTGTAAACCATCAGTCATTAACTCCTCAACTCTACCACAATTTAGAGGTTGTGGGCGGCCACGATGGCTCAGCGGTAGAGTTGCTGCCTTACAACGCTTGCAGCGCCTGAGACCCAGGTTCGATCCCGACTATGGGTGCTGCCTGTACGGAGTTTGTACTTTCTCCCCGTGACCGCGTGAGATTTCTCCAAGATCTTCGGTTTCCTCCCACACTCCAAAGACGTACAGGTTTGTAGGTTAATTGGCCTGATGTATGTGTAAATTGTCCCTTGTGTGTAGGACCAGTGATGCAGGCTCAAGTCAAGTCAAGTCAAGTATTATTCATCACTTGCACATAAAGTGCAAGTGAAATGAATTTGCCAGCAGCGGTACAATAAAAAAAGAACACACAATACACAATAAAAATTGACACAAACACATACTCGGTGGGTCGAAAGGCCTGTTTCCGTGCTGTATCTCTCTAAACTCTAAACTCTAAGTAAATCAGATGGTACGTTACAGTTGCTGCTCACGTGGTTGAATGCAGAAATCGAGAGACTTGACATTTAGGTATATGAAAGATATGAAGTTGAAGTATTTACCTACTAAATATGCTAGTATAAATGAGGACATCCATTTTAATAGCTTTTAATGAATTTTAATTAAAACAATTAACAATTAACAATTAACATTCCATAAAACAATTTATCTGACTGAAAATTTATGTTTTAAACTCTGCAGTTTCATTCCTTCAAGTTTTAATTGTGGATGGAATATACTTTTACTTTTACCTCATCTATTGCTTCTTTCTAATCCCATTTTCCTTTACCTCTCACCACATATTTTTATGTCCATGGTTTGACATTGAATTAAATATCCTTTTAAAGATACGGTACATTCATTTACAGTTCCTCGATTTAGATAGTTAAGGAGATACAAGTTGGTTGCAGTGCACTCTGACATCCCTGATTCCTAGCCAGAGGGCCTTTACTTTAGGCTTTAGAGATACAGCGCAGATACAGGTCCTTTGGCCCACCGAGTCCGCTCCGACCAGCAATCACCCCACACACTAACACCATCCTACACACTAGGGACATTTTACAATTTACAGAAGCCAATTAACCAACAAACCTGTACGTCTTTGAAGTGTGGGAGACCCGGAGAAAACCCACGTGGTCACGGGGAGAACGTACAAACTCCGTACAGACAGCACTCGTAGACTGGATCGAGCCCGGGTCTCTGGTGCCGTAAGATATCAGCTCCACCCCTACGCCACTGTGCCATGTCAGATTGAAATAATTTTCCAATTCATGCAAGCTTTGATACAAAATCTTTTTGCAAGTATGTTGGAGGTGTAAATGCAACATCAAACATATTGGCAATATTCCTCAACAAAAAATGACATCAAATTTTCACCATCTATGATTATGCCACATATGCTTTTGGATAAATTCCTTTGAAAAACAAAACAAATAAAACACCCAAATCTCCTGACTAGAGTTGCCCTCTCCTGCCACCCTCTCACCACTGAAGAAAAGCTTGCACAAGATGCACAGTTATTCAGTCCAGTTTCATTTTCAAACACAGCAGCTTTACCATCAAACAAAGAGACATGTGCCCCAGTGAATTGATTCCCAGGAACATAACAAACTTAAATCACACGCAGAAGTGCTTGATACCATTAAAACATTAAAAAAAAAACTCTCAGCATCAAATTTGAATTACAGGGACAATTATCAAGACCCTTTTGCAGATTAATGAAATTCAAAGATGTTTTTCATGTGTTAGAAGGCAATAAAAGACCCACAAGTGAATACATGTGACCCCTGTGTTATGGTTACAGAAATTCACCATTGCAGAATTCACAAATCACTCCCCAAATATTTGTGATACAGAATAAAATTAGCTTTTACAGAATTTAGGAAAACAAATTAACATGCAATTTATTTTCCAATTTACATTTCTTGATGCATGTGCAGATGATGCTACTTCGTGTTATAGAATCATAGAGTCAATGTTGTTGAAACAGGCCCTTTGGCAAAACGTGCCCACACTGACCAATATGTTGTATCTACAATAGTCCCACCTGATTGTGTTCAGTCCATATCCCTCTAAACCTGTCCTATCCATGTACCTGCCTAAATGTTTCTTAAATGTTGAGATAGTACCTGCCTCAACAACCACCTCAAGCAGCTCGTTCCATACACCCACCATCCACTATGTTAAAAAAATGACACCTCGGATTCCTATTAAATCTTTTCCCCCTCACACCTGTCCTTGCGTTCTCAATTCCCCTACTCTGAGCAAGAGACTTTGTGCATCTACCCGATCTATTCCTCTCATGATTTTGTATACCTCTGTAAGATCACCTCTGTAAGAATTTTGTACACCTCTGTAAGGATTACGTGTAAGAAAGAACTGCAGATGCTGGTTTAAATTGAAGGTAGACACAAAATACTGGAGTAACTCAGCGGGTGATGCAGCATCTCTGGAGAGAAGGAATGGGTGACATTTCGGGTCAAGACCCTTCTTCAGACTGATGTCATGGGAGGGGGCGGGACAAAGATAGAATGTAGGCGGAGACAGTAAGACTAGTGGGAGAACTGGGAAGGGGATGGAGAGAGAAAGCAAGGGCCATCTGAAGTTCGAGAAGTCAATGTTCATACCGCTGGGGTGTAAACTACCCAAGTGAAATATGAGGTGCTGTTCCTCCAATTTGCGCTGGGCCTCACTCTGACAATGGAGGAGGTCCAGGACAGAAAGGTCAGATTGGGAATGGGAGGGGGAGTTGAAGTGCTGAGCCACCGGGAGATTTAAGAATTACACTGAGTTAACTACTGCACTTTTTGTATGTATTAGTGGATGCTGGGCGTTAGATACGATGGAATTAGTTGAGTGAGTGACTGCAGGCAAACTTAAAATAAATACTCCACAAGTTAATTCATTTGTTCAATAAACCATTGCTACTTTAACTCACTTGCCATCCTCCAGAATCTAAGAGAGAGATACTCATCCACAATGTCAAAAGTGCTGGCTGATAAAATATGACATTTTGACGCTGAACATTAAACCAAATACCAAACACTGGGAGAGATTGTTCCTAATTCAGATAACATGCATATGTTAGAGATTCCATCAGATATTAAACTGTGGGTCAATTAAAGACATCCAGGCCACTGTATTTCCAGACTAGGAACCAGTCTGAAGAATGAGACAGTGACGGGAATAAAATACATATTATATTGAGCTGGCAATGCAAGAAAAACCAGAACAGATAAAGTGAAGATGCTATTATGTCTCACTGGACGCACGGCAAAGATTTTAGAACAGTCAATAAAATCCTCAGATGAAAGCTGGAGAATGCATCCGATACATTAGAAGCACAATGATATTGCCCAGAACAAACACAGTCGACCATTACTAGTTCTTCTCTCACAAACAGGAACAGTGAAAATCCATTGATACTTCTGTAATGGAGCTGAAGTTTTTATTTTCTCCCTTAAATTCTTGTTCATTTAATTTAGCAGCTCCTTTCAAATTCTTTCACTAACACAATAATCAGTCACTACAATGCGTGCAACATTTTTACAGGATTTTATCTAAGCATGAGCAACAGCTCTGGCTCAAGTTAATTCCCCCCATTTACAGCCTTGTTTCTATCATCTGAAGTATGTTGCCTGCATCAGCAGCCAGTAGATATAGTTGCCTCCTTATCACCAATGACGACGATACAGTAAAAATAAAGCCTATGACTCTCAAATATGTTATCGTGACAATAAATATTAAATCATTGCAATACAAAGGTCTGGCCAAATGAACAGATTACAGAGCAACAACAACAAGTTTAATTTAGTTTAGTTTAGTTTAGATCCAAGATAGTGGAAACAGGCCCTTCAACCCACTGAGTCCGTACTGACCAGCGATCACCCCCTACACTAGCATTATCTTCCACCATAGGCACAACTTAAAATTTTACCAAAGCCAATTAACCTGTAAACCTGTACGTCTTTGGATTGTGGGAGGAAGCCAGAGCACCCAGAGAAAACCCAATCAGTCACAGTGAGAACGTACAAACTCCATACAGACTGCCTCCATAGTCAGGATTGAACCCGAGTCTCTGGCGATGTGAGCTAGCAATTCTACCGCTGCGCCATTATGCCGCCCTAATACTGCTAATATTAATACTGAAGATAAACACAAAAAACTGGAGTTACTCAGTGGGACAGGCAGCATCTCTGGAGAGAAGGAATGGGTGATGTTTCGGGTCGAGACCCTTCTTCTGACCTGCTTGAGTGAAAAAGTAATTTTGGACATTCAACATCAAGTTGCATATTTTTGACAGTCAATGGAAGCACAGGATCAGGTTTAATTTCAAAAGCTTTTTGTTTGTAATTGGAAGGGACTAGTTACAATTTTATAGCAAACTCCTGGTATAACTTGTGTAAGAATGAACTGCAGATGATGGTTTTAACCGAAGACAGACACAAAAAGCTGGAGTAACTCAGCGAGAGTCTCGACCCAAAACGTCACCAATTCCTTCTCTCCAGAGATCCAATTCCTTCTCTCCTGTCTCGCTGAGTTACTCCAGCCTTTTGTGTCTATCCCGGTATAACTTATTTGTTCTAAAACTATGGCGTCACCTCTATGAACATTAAACTAAACAGAATTTAAGATGTGCTGCTCATTAAAAAGAACTTGGGTTTTTAATAACTGCCAGTAATATTCTGAAAGCCAGTCTTGCATTTCCCACTTCCAAGTCAGAAGGCTCTGGGTACACATTCCAATCTGGCATTCCATCCAGGTTTACAGCTCTGAGCAGCACAAAGGTAGCACCACAAGATGGTATTCAATTGAGAGGCATTGGTCTTTGGAGTTCTGCACATTGCCTCGAGACCAATGTTTCATGTCACAAGGACAATCAAGACAGAGAACCATTCTGTTGATCACAATCCATCACTGGAGCTCTGATGATCAATCAGTACTTTTTCTTGTTAAGTAAAAGTTGAAGCCAGCACTAATAGTCTCAATAGTACAGAACATAATCTAGGTGGACGGCCTCACTATCTATCACCATGGTTTTAGCACGACATCCATTGAGTCCAGCGTCCATGGAGTATGGAATTTAGTGAGTAAGAGGATGATTTTATTTTGGGTTTTAAATACATTGGTTTTATTTAATCTTACAGTTACACTCTCCTAATCTTGTATCTTTAAATTGCAGTGATACAAAGTGGTAAACAATGAATGTCTCGCATGTAACGGGTAATCACCTCAAACTAGTTAATTAATTCAGGCGTTGCAAGAAGGTACCATATTTATGGACTTTGCTGAGTAAGGGGACTTGAGAGGGGTGAAGGTGATAATGGCAACATTTAATAAATTGATTACATTAATTATATATTTAAAGTCAGGCATGTCATGGCAATGATGCATTATTGATCCACTATTCAAAGTTGATGGAATCCATTGGGATCCATAGCAACCACACATGGCAGTGTCTGTAGCTCAAGGAACTAATGAGCTGGGATTAGGGATGCTTTATTTTAAATGACACTCACAACCTTAGATTAAGTACTTCAGAGTTGGTTAGTCTTGCTGAGAGCTACAGTGGGGTGGGAGATTGCAACCTTCACGTGGTCCGCCCTGTTTCGATGAATGCAATCAACCCGGCGTGCACAATCAAATAAGATCAAATAGAACAAGTTGTCCTACAACTTTAGGCTGTGCACGGCATACGCGAGAAGAAGAAGTGGTGCAGCGTGGAAACACCCCTTCGGCCCACTGAGTGATGATTAGCCACACACCAGCTCTATCCTACATGCTAGGGACAATTTACTGGGACAATTTACGGAAGCCAAATAACCTACAAACCTGTATGACTTTGGAATGTGGGAGGGAACTAGAGCACCCAAAGAAAACCCAACGCAAAGACAGGGAGAACGTACAAACTCCTTACAGACAGCACCTGTAGTCAGGATCGATCCCAGGTCTCTGGCGCTGTAAGGCACCGACTCTACCACCATGGAACCCCAGTTGAGAGGACCAGGAAGGATGCATCATGAACGAGACAGTATGGGGATTCATACAGTGTTATGGCAGATATCTCACAAGTGTAGAGGCTACGAGGTTCTTATAGACAATGTGAATGAGAACAGAAACTGCAGCTAAGATCAGCAAACTAAACAGTGCCATTTGAATTTGGGGAGTTAAAAAGAATATAGTGATAATAGTGGGGAGATATAGCTACAGAGAAAGATTCTGCACTTTGCAGCTTTTAATTGAATTGAAAGATACAGCATGGAAATAGGCCAATCGGCCCACTGAGTCCACGCTGACCATCAATCACCCATTCACATCAGTTTCCATGTTATCACACCTTTACCTCCCTCCCTACAGTCTGGGGCAATTTAGAGGACAATTAACCTACAAACCTGCGCATCTTTGGAATGTGGGAATAAACCGGAGCACGCCGAGGAAACTCCATGGGGACAAGGAGAACGTGCAAACTGCACACAGGCAGTACCCGAGATCAGGATTTAACCTGGGTCTCTGGCGTAGTGTAGCAGCAGCTCTACCAGCTGTGCCGCTGTGCTGCCTAAAGTGAGTGTAATTCCCAAATGTGATATTGTCTACCTGGCGTCAGACTTAAGAGCATCGACTAGGGACTGGAGAAAATTTGGGAATGGAGGGGATAGATCCAGATGCCATGATCCACATGGAATCCAGCGACATTGATAGAACAAAAGAAAATTCTGCCGAACAAATGCAAGCATCCAGGATCCAAATTTAAAAGCTGAATCAGAATGGATATTACTTGCTGAGATGTGCAAATGGGCAGAGGGGTAAATAAAATCAGAACTGAATGCATGCTCAGACATTAGTGAGGGAGAAATTGATTTTAGTTGACGTGACATTGGCACTAGTAAAACAGAAGCTATTGGGGTCCTGCCTTGAATTGAACTGGGCCAGTTCCGCAATTAATTGAATAATTAAGACTTTAAAAACAACTTTTAACCAAATAGTAGGGAGGAGAGTACTGATGACAGAGAATTTAGAAATAATAATTATTAAGATTATTCATAAATTATTAGAAGATTATTTCCACACAATGGGTGGTGGGTGTATGGAACAAGCTGCCAGAGGAGGTAGTTGAAGCAGGGACTATCCCAACATGTAAGAAACAGTTAGATGGGTACATGGATAGGACAGGTTTGGAGGGATATGGACCAAACCTAGGCAGTTGGGACTAGGGTAGCTGGGACATGTTGGCCGGTGTGGGCAAGTTGGGCCAAAAGGCCTGTTTCCACATTATATCACTCTATGATTCTATGACTTTATGAAAGGACAAAGCAGCCAAACAAGAAATGATAACTCTTGGTTCTTCTTGGTTCTTGGTTTCTTGGTCCTCCAAAATATTCCAAATGGAATTTAAACTGGAGGTGGTGGAGGGAGGACTTAAAGCCAGAAAGGGTTTTTTGAAGGGTCTTTGACCTAAACATTAGCCTGGTTTCTCTACCCACACATTCTGATTGAACTGCTGACTGTTTCGATATATTTTTTTTACTTATTAAAACCCCCCAGTATCTGCCAGGTAGACTCAGCTCAAACAAACAAGGGTATTTCCCAAGTTGAGAGGGAAAGTAGAGAAAAACAGTAAGACGTCAAAATGTAAAGTTATCAAAATGCACAAAGCATTTATAACACGGAAATAAATGAATGACACAAATATAAATAAATTGCTTTAATACAACACCTTTTGCACAGAATGGTAGCAAAGTAACCAAAGTTGAGAAGTAAATATTCCAAGATACTTAACTTCTACGAGTAATGTTAGAGAATGGGACAAAAGCAGTGGTAAGGTAGAATCTTAGGTCTGAGAGGAAAAAAACCAAATAAGAATCTACAGTAATTGAGTGGAGCTAAAAAACCAGCAAGGGTTGGAGTTCAGGAAATTGGAGGTAGAAGTAATGAGGGTGATGTAATAATAAATGGGAACTTGAGTCATCACACTGAGTGAGCAAACCAAATGAATGTGAATAGTGTGGAGAATAAATTCAGGGAGAGTATAAGGAATGATTTTCTAGATTAGTATCTGGAGGAAACAATGAGGGAACAATTTAATGTATTGCTTCTTTTTTACCATGAAGAGGGGGTTCATTGATTGCCTCTAAAAAAGTGGCTATTACCAGAGGGCAATGGTTTAAAGTAAAAGACGAGAGATTTACAGGTGACTTAAAGATTTGTTTTCCACAGAGATGGTTGAAACCTGGAAGTCACTGCCTGTGGAAGATGGCACTGCCTGTGGAGGTTGGTACTGCCACATATTACATTTAAGTAATATTTAAATTAACATTTAACGCTCCGCTGCTGCAGTTCCAGCCATCCGCTGCTGATCCCGTTGCCGGCCCCTGCATGCCTCAGTCCCCTCGCGTGTTTTGTTCACCTTCGCGTGGGTCGCCCATTGCTAACCGTTTTCCTAGCCCTCCTGCACGTTTGTCCCCCTTGCCGCTTTCTGTTTCCCCTCCGGCTTCGTCGCCACCGGGTTTGGGTCTTTCTGGTGAGGGGGGGAAGGGTTGGTCCGTACGCGCTCGGGCCGTGTCAGCAAGCCGCCTGTTCGGTATGGTGATTTTGTTTAAGTCGTTGCCATAGTTATCCACCATGTTTAATCATGTGTTCATGTTTAATCTTCTAAGGGGAAGGATGTAGATGGTTTAAGCATGACATCCAAAGACGGTCACATGATAGATCGTGCAAGCCTCTCAAGCCGCTGCTGCCTGGACAGGCCGCTCATCTACATACTGCTAGCGGATATTCCCGTCTGGCCACCGTGGTTGGCATTGCCGATGCGCCTCGTTCGTACCTTGTGGACTTTGAAGGGACTGTCTACCGCAAGAGTCGTCAGCACCTGCTTGCAGTACAGTAGCAGACTGGAGTCAGTGACTACTCATGTATTGTTTAACTCTATATACTTATTAAAGACTATTATAATGTCACACGTGTGTAATGACTATTTACAATTTTAAACTCCATGGCATAGAATGCCAAGGTTAAATACTGGAAAATGAGAATAGTGAGATATACTGTATACTTGAGGGCCAGCATGGGCAAGTTGGGCTGCAAAGATATGATTGTACTGGAGAGAGTATAGAGGAGTTTCACAAGGATTTTGCCTGGTTTGGAGGACTTTAATTGTACCAATTTAATTTAACTTTAATTTAACCTGCTAATAGTCTATCATATTCTCACGATTACACCAATAAATGCAATTTCAATCATTAGCTGGGTTATCATAATCTATTTTGATGTAATGTTGTCATGTTGGCTGCAATTTTAAAAATGTTTTTATATTCTGACATTCTGTCTGCACAAATGACTACGGTGCATTAAAAAATTCCAATTTATTTGCTTTAACACAATACCCAACTAAATATGCATCATTGTAAAACGTAATATTAGCACGCAGATCAAAAACTTCTAGCTTAAAGAAATTATTTTTTTAATTACAATTAAATACCAATGAGGGGTGCAAACCTCTACAACTATTTAAATTATTTACATGTGCATCAACTTTAAAATAGTGGAAGTTAATGTTTTCATTCATGTTACTTAAAAAAGGAAATAACTTATTTTAGATTAAAAATCAAGGGCCTGTCCCACTTAGGCGATTTTTTAGGTGACTGTCACCCCCCCTACGACAATGTCTATGACAAGCTACAACAACCTACCATCTAGTCGACGTCAATCTGCGGCAAGCTACCGACAACCGGCGACCCATTAGGACGTCCACCTACGACCATACCTACGACAACCCACGACCACACAGGCGACAACCTACGACAACCGAAGTCAACCTACGTCCACCCGCGACAAGCTACGACAAGCTACGACCCTGTCGGCGACAACTGAAGACAATTCAGTCGCCGGTACCTGTCGCCGGTTGGCTTAGGTATGACATGGAATTCACCGAAGTCAGCACCAGCGACAACTTACATCACCTGGCGCCAACCTACACCATCCTGGCGACAACCTACGCCATCCTGGCGACAACCTACGACAACATCTACGTCAGGAGAAGGTAAGCTACGACAAGCCCACGTTCGCCAACAGTCGGCAAAAAGTTTTGAACATTTAAAAATCCAGCGGCGACCAGAAAAACGCTACGACTCATTGGACAACTGAGGAGGCTACTCACGACCATACAGGCGACACCCAGTAACCATGTGGCAACAGCCAAGTCGCCTACAAAATCGCCTAAGTGGGACAGGCCCTTCAGGCTCTCTTTTGAAACATGTGGAACAAACACCTTAGCCTTGATCTTATTACATCCCATTTTCTGCAGTGAGTTTGGAAGATGCAAAACTTTTCTAAGGCAATAATGTTAGCAACAAGCAACAGAGATTCTTCAACATTAAAAAGTAGACAGCAAATGAGGGACAGTGCACCTTTCAACCACAGTAAATCTATGATTACCATCAAAGAACTTGGGAGAAAACAAGGAAAATCGTTTTTTTTTTGAAAAAGCATTTTTGAACAGAGATCAGACTTGGGTTGATTGCCTTTCAGGTAATGATTAATAGCAACAACATTCAAGCTGTAAAACAAGAACGTTCTGTGCACTTCCCAGATTGTATTACTTTATCTTCACATAGCATTCATTTCTGAACTGGTGGTGTCAAGTGGACAGAGGTGTACAACGTTGCTAATTATTGAATCCTAACATATTTGTAATGTGCTTCCCGGCTCTTCTTTTGAAGGTCATGCAAAGGATCCTACTTAAACAAAGTAAATGTGTAACCAACTACAAACCTGTTGCAGATAAGTTCGGGCATTTTAACAACAAGTGATGCAATCGGCTGGATTTTTTATCTGTTAGTTAAAACAGATATAGCAGCAAATTTATTGTCATGTACATAAACTGCTCCAAGTACACTGTCAGATTTGGCTGTGCAAGCTTTAAACTATGTCGAGAAAACTGAGTGAACCATATCGACACAAGTATTTGCAGTAATAATTGTGTTTGAGGGCTTCACATAAGAAAATAGCACAACTAATTATTACTTTGTTGATTGCTGCTGAAATAAATTAATGCCTATGAAGCCCATTTGAAGTTCACAAGATGGCAAGTTTAATTCCTATACGGTGTTAACTTATTAAAAAAAGAAAATAGGCGAGGAGATGGTTAAGTTGATTAATTCCAGCTTCACAGATGAACAAAGTTGACTTTGGTAAAAAAAATTGGCATTCACAAAACCAAACCATCTATAGCAAATATTTTCAGAAAAGAGAAAATTGGCAAAATGCCCCTTTAAAATTATTATTTGACAAAGAAGGTACATAATAACATAACTTTACTTACATGAGTGAAATATTAACTTTTCGCCTAGATACAAAACAGCCAAATAATCTTTTTTTTTACCAAGCATGTGACTTTGTTTTGAGTCTCATCATGACCCTGCTAGCTAATTTGAGGATTACTTGAATAGAGACCAATAAAAACAATTCTAACACTAATCCCAAACAATATGACAAAAAAACTTTAGGTTACTGAGAGTGACAGCTAAGTAAAAGAAAATACCATTTGAGACTTCTCAACTTTCATGACACGTCTGAGTCTATTAAAAACCATTAAATAATAAGAAGGAAATCCATGTAGTTGAATGCATGAATGAATGAATGAATGAATGAATGAATGAATCTCATGTAGTGTCATCCTCTGAATTACCTGCAGAAAAACATCTATAAATTATTGTTGACCTGAATGTAAAAATGACCGTCAATTGTCCTACTAGCAAATGAAAGTGATTGTCCTGTTCAGCCTTCTTATTTTATTCTGGGGATAGTCACAATATTAATAAATGTAAGTGGAGTCATCAAATACGCTCTGACACAATTTCTATCTTTGAGCCTTATATTTATAAAGAATGAAGTGATTGTGTCTCTCATATTGTACGCAAATCTAATTCAATGCCAAATATTGGAGTTGTTCCTATTCCCATTTCTGCAGGCACTACATTGTTTTGAATCATGTTGCAAGATCTCCGTTGTCGGACCAGCAGGTCCAGGAACAGCTTCTTCCCTGCGGCTGTTACACTACTCAACACTGTACCTCGGTGATTGCCAATCACCCCCACCCCCCCATCCCCCCTGGACACTCCTCCCACCAGGATTTATTAGATTTATTTATTGCTCATATTTATGTCGCTCTTCTAGGGAGATGCTAACTGCATTTCGTTGTCTCTGTACTGTACACTGCACAATGACAATAAAGTTGTATCTGAATCTGAATCTGAATCTGAATCTGAAGATTTGCTGCTTTGCTGTGCATTCACCATGGTGAAAAAAAAAATGTAAGAACACAAACAGTAAAGTTCACCTTTTCCCCATGAAGAACAATTATCCACCATGTGGGTGCAAATGAAGCATTTAAACCCATTTCGTTGCAATTGCTTCGGAGCCTTATAGTTTTACAATCACCAACATGTGAACGTTTTTCAGCAATTTATGAATGAACTTCCCACTGAATTTACTGACAGGAGGAGCAAGCCTAAATCCCAAGAGGCGATTCCACTGATGCACTGTCAGAACTTCAGTGAGACTTTGGGAAGCCTCCATGGAAATTCAGGGGCAAGGCCACATGTACTCTTCTCAAACACTACCATTTAACTTACCTGTGTGATTGTGGTCTTCCCTGTATGTAGGCACCAGTCACCTCCCAGATGTAGAGTATTTAAATGAATGGGTAAACTTTATCAAATGGGGTTTAATGGTATCAGCATTATAAAATAAGTAATTTACAATCTTTTGCTAATTTGTTCATAGTTTCCTTAAAGTTAATCATGACAAATGATTTTAAGTAGAGTTTAAAATATAATTTTAATTGACTAATGATATGAAATAATACGTTCTTTATAATGATGGATGTTTGTTTTATGCAGCCATTCTTTACTGATCTCTTTGGCTTACAAATATGAATAAAAGACCAAAGACAAAGTCTTAACACCGTTACAAAGTCATGGTAAATATTGAACAATGTAGTACTTTAATCAACCTTACTCTGTATAATAATCTAATAACGTTAGAGCTAAGATAATTAACTTCAGTAAAAAGGAAATGGCACTATATTAGCATTAGGTAATATGATTAAACTAAATAAATTAAAAGGTTTAAAGTTGCAAGAGCAATTTCTCATCTGGACCTGATCATTTTATTCCAACATTGATAGGTAAATGCTTAAAGATGAATAAAAGTATTTTTTGGCTTTTATTTCTACTGAGGTAGCTGTTTAGTCACAAAGTGATTGCTTAAAAACATTTAGCAGACTTTCAGGGAGTTGCTATCTCACCATCTGTACTTGCCTTTCGACAAGATACTGGTGTCAATTTGCTGGAAGTAGCATGCCAATCCTACATGCAACAAAATATTACAAAAGACACAAAGTGCTGGAGTAACTCAGAGGGTCAGGCACCATTCCCGGGGAACATGGCTCGCCGGTGTTTCTGATCGGGTCCCTTTTTCAGGTTGATGACTTAAGAAAGGTTCCAATCCAAAATGTCACCTATACCATGTTCTCCAGGGATGCTTCCTGAACTCCAGCACTTTGTGTCTTTTTTTTGTATTTTGTATAGCAGCATCTTCAGTTCCTTGTTCCTGCTGCAAAATATTGCTGTGCTGAAAGACCTCAACAAACTCCACATGTGAAGCGGCTGAAAAAGTCTATCCATTGAGCTATCTCTCCTTGGATCACATGCGATCTAACCATCCAGGGCAACCTACCATGCGTAACTTGTTTGAATGCCTTACTGAAATCCATATATACAAAATCTACAGCTCTGCCCTCATCCATCTTTTTAGTCTCATCTTCAAAAAACTGAATCTCGTTTGTGAGAAATGACCTCCCACGTACAAAACTATGCTGACTGTCCATAATCAGCCCTTGTCCATTTAAATGCATGTATATATTGGAGCATCATCATTATGTTCCTGAACTAATAATCTTAGAAGGTAGACAAAAATGCTGGAGAAACTCAGCAGGTGAGACAACATCTATGGAGCGAAGGAAATAGGCGATGTTTTGGGTCGAGGCCCGTCGCCTATTTCCCTCGCTCCATAGATGCTGCCTCACCCGCTGAGTTTCTCCAGCATTTTTGTCTACCTTTGATTTTCCAGCATCTGCAGTTCCTTCTTAAACAACTAATAATCTTAGAATGTGAGTTTAAAACTCACCAGCGTCATTTTGAATTGAAATCCGGTTTTCTTTTAAAACTGGAAATCAAAAGTTGATACTGGGTGTTAAAAGCCAATGAGTAAAGGAAAGAAAGTGGTCATGCTCTCCCAGAGCAGTGCAAACGTGTAAAAGTGATCACAGTGCCACAGCAAGGTGGCTGATGCTCAGCTGCTTTCACATGCTGGATGATATCAGTTTATTGCCTTACTTCAAAGGCAACCACTTTCACCACTTTCTCACGACCCCCAAGGACAAACAGTTAATACCTCCCTTGCGGGGATAGATAGAGAGATACAGCAAGGAAACAGGCCCTTTGGCTCACCAAGTCCATGCTGACCATCAACCACCCATTTACACTAATCTAATCCAACTTTGTTCTCTCCAAATTGTTATCAATTCCCCCCTGATTCTGCCACTTACCGACATGCAAGGAGCAATTTACAGAGACCAAATGACCAACCAAGCTTCACATCTTTGGGACGTGGGGGACGGAGCACCCGTAGGAAACTCGTGCAGTCACAGTGAGAACATGCAAACTCCACATAGATAGCACC
Source organism: Malacoraja senta (assembly GCA_038087875.1). Classification (NCBI taxonomy): domain Eukaryota; kingdom Metazoa; phylum Chordata; class Chondrichthyes; order Rajiformes; family Rajidae; genus Malacoraja; species Malacoraja senta. The sequence continues at coordinate 88,154,531 of CM075977.1, read as the reverse complement.
TGAGGTCAGGATTGAGCTCAAATCCCTTGCACTGTGAGGCAATGGCTTCACAAGCTGCACCACTAACCCCCACTAAGGAGAAATCGTTTATCTAACAAATCCCTTCTAATCTGCATGGAGATAGAGAAATGGAGCATTTAAGACAGCACCACACAACCTGCTCCGCACCCAATAAAACATTACTGTCTCAAGCAGTAATTTAACAATGGATGTCCATTTGGTTTTGGCTCCGTTGTCCTGGAGATGCTGGCAAGCAACCAAAAAAAATCTGCATCTAAACCACAGAAGTAAAAACTGTGCAAATGAATGTAGCATTATCAGCATTGACATTTCTTTGGCAGGGACACTCTCTGACTTCAACCTTCCAGCAAGGAGCCTCACCCACCAAGTGCATATATCGGAAATGGCAGCAGGTGAGACTTCCCGCCAAGAGCACACTTTAGGAAAATTAACCTCTTATGAAGGCAAATTGCAAATTAAGTTTTGTGGCTTTTGTTTGCCTGAATAAACTTAAAACCTAATTAATGCAAGGTTCATGATAAAGTTGGGAATTATTTTAGTTTAGTTTAATTTAATTCAGAGTTACAGAACAAAAAATCCTCAAAGCATCTTTTAAGCTGGTGTCTGGTACTCATTGGCACAGCTTGATGTTTGAATCGATATTATGTTGGCCACTTTCAACTGTGCCAGGGTTGGTTTACGACAGGTAATTTTACTATGAAGCCTGATTCTATCATCATTGGCAATCTCCAGCATAGTAACACGAGTAAAAACTGGAATCAAATTAGCATTCCTGTGTGAGTTCCCACTTCCTTGGCGGCTATTATCCAGGAAAAACAACTTCCTGGACTGATATACTAATTGAATCCTATTTGCTTTTAAAATTAAATTCAAATGACACAGGTTGCAAATTACCTCAATGTTGCTTCTGTTCTGCTACGAAGACACAAGGAAACATGGCAGAAAGCATATTATTAGTTTCCATCATGTCATCAGCATGGTTCTTAGGTAGAACTCCAGCAGCTCCTAAGAAATGCCCAATCATCCATTGGCTGCAACACTCAAGCAACTCACAACATGTGCCATGGATTGGAAACAGTTTCCTTCATTCGGGTCATTTGGCATTCCATGTGAAATAGAGTACAGGATGGAAGGGGCTCCACAATCATCCTGACCCATCACCAAGTTCCTCTCAAATTCCGTTACTCAAAGCCCTAGCCAATTCTGCCGTAAATATTTCCTGCCTTACCTGTCCCAAGCTTTATCAAGCAGGTCTGTGCCACTTTCCATTAATTTGAATGCAGTGGGAAACATACATGTTCTCTGCAGGTTAGCATAGCAGACGTTTCATTCAACTTTGGTAAAAGTTTGATCTAATGTGCTTTGCTCTCCTAAACCAACCTTCAACTTGCCTGAGAGCACGGTGTAAGCATATGTAACATTCAAAAGAAAACTGGATAAATACCAGAAGGGGAAACATTCGTGCAATCGGGATGGAGAAGAGAATTAGACCAATCTGGCTACTCTGTAATAAAGAGTTGTCAGAAGCATTACGGACTAATTGGACTCTTTCAGTTGTGTGTCATTCTGAAGCTATCAAGTTGCCTAGATTGTTTGTAGGAAAAGTGAATTTGTTATTTCTAAATTTCTTTCAGGGACAAAAGCTAATGATCACATATGGGGTTGAATTTCATAATAGCAGCCAAATAAAAACAGTTGGATGGACAGTTAAAAATTACAGGTTAGTTATCCACTTAAATTTCACCGTCTTTGAATTGAGGTTAGTTGTGAAGGAAGAAAACTTGCCAATATAAAGGAGATCCAGGGACTCTTGATAAGGAACTTCAATCTGCTAGTTCAGTGGGATCCTAACAAAAAAAATGGAGATCTCAGCAAGAGGTGTGGGCTATGGTGAAGAATCTCTAGGTGAGTCAGATATTTTCCTTTCGGGGGGGAGGGGGGGGGAGGGAGTAAGTGGAAAACATCTTGGGGGCCCAAAGTAAACGTGCACAGAGCATTACTTTGGATACCCCTCCCTCTCAGCTCTCTAGCGCAACCACTTTAACATCAACTACCTACTGTACCTCTGCAACTTCAGTAAAACACTGGAGCTCTGACACTTTGGCAGCATTGCAATGGCAGATTAGCTGTTCTTCCTTTTATCACAACACACAATTTATTTATCTCGCTGTTACACAGGATTATAATAATGTTGCTAGTGAAGCTGGTGAGTTGAAAAGGGGCACGCGAGTCAGGGACCTGGCGAGTTAAAAAGGCAGTATGGTGGCGCAGCGGTAGAGTGGCTGCCTTGCAACGCCAGAGACTCGGGTTCGATCCTGACTACGGGTGCTGTCTTTAAAGAGTTTGCACATTCTCCGTGTGACTGCATGGGATTTATCCGGGGTGCTCCAGTTTCCTCCCACACTCCAAAGACGTACGGGTTTGTAGGTTAATTGGCTTCTGTAAATTGTACATTGTCCCTAGTGAGGATAGTGCTAGCAATGGGGTGATCGCTGGTTGCTGTGTATTCGGTGGGCCGAAGGGCCTGATTGAGCGCTGTATCTCTAAAGTCTAAAGCAACATAGGAACTGGGGCCACTTTGAGTGGAAAGGGAGACCAGCAAATATCACCTGGTAAACCAGATTCTGATCCACTGGGATTAGTTGCAAGGCAAGTTATCAGAGTTTTACTGTGCCTACCTAGAAGCTGATGAATGACCAAGAGCCATTGGATTTTCCCAACCAACAGCTATTTCATGGTCTTTTCCTGCAAGCGCTGAGGTAAGACAAAATTATCTTGCTGTTCCTTCCTTTGACTGAGACATGATTAACTTGCTGCAGTGTTTCAAATGAAAATTTATCCCTGTAATTTCAATTCTTCAATCATCTGAAAACGTGTCCATCTTTACAATGTGTATATCCAAGAGAATGAAACTCTGAAACTTGCTTCATTGTTTGTAACAGACTTCTGGCTGAGCCACCAACACAAGCTGGAGAAACCCAATGGGTCAGGCAGCATTTGTGGAGAGAATGGACAGATGATGTTTAAGGTGGGGGAGGGGGGAGGGGACTGACAGGGTAGGGGGGAAGTGCTGTAAAAGAGAGGTGGGTGTAGGGCAAAGCCAGGCAAAGAAAGGTGGATACAGGAGAGAGAGAGGGTGTGATTTCTATTGTCCAGATGGGTGGAGTAAGTGACAAAGGCTGGAGATGAAAAGGAGACAAAAGGGTGTCAGGTAAGGAAAGAAGTGGTATGGAATGTAAAACCAGAGGGAGGGAAATGGGTGGAATGAGACAGGAAAGAGGGGAAAGAGGAGGGATGAAAAAAAGATGGGACTCAGGGATTGGAGATAAGTGTGTGGAGCAGGGAAAGGAGCAGGCTGAGAGTAGAGGTAGATGAGGCCGCAATGGGAACACCAAATGCAATAGATGAGGCTGGAAGAGGTGCATGTGAACCTTTGTCTCACATCAAAGAGCTCTAGGTCCCTGGATGGAAGAGAGAGTTGATGCAGGAACAGGTGATACATCTCAACTGCAACCGTCTCAACTTTTCCACTCCCCTTACCTACTCTAACCTCTCACCCCCTCTGAATGTACAGCCCTCCGCTCACTCTGCAGTAACCCTGACATTATAATCAAACCACCAACAAGGGAGGTGCCGTGGTTGTCTGGTGTGCTGACCTCTACCGGGTTGAGGCCTGGTGACAACACTCAGACACCTTCTCCTACTTATCCTTGGACCATGACCCTACAGACGAGCACCAGGCCTTAATCTCAAACACCATTTCTGATTTCATCACTTCTGGCTGTCTGCCTTCCACAGCCTCCAACCTTATCATTTCCCAGCCCCACACAGCCCGGTTTTACCTTCTCCCCAAAATCCACAAACACAACTGCCCTGGCAGACCCATTGTTTCTGCCTGCTCCTGTCCCACAGAAATAATTTCCACGTACCTCGACTGCATCCTATCCCCCGGTCCAATCTCTCCCGACCTATGTCCAAAATGCTCACATGCCCTCCGCTTTCCGAGCCCCCATTCCCTCACCTTTACTATGGAGTTCAGTCACTCAAAACCTCCATCACCCACCAAGAAGGACTTAGATCCCTCTGTTTCTTCTTTGACCGCAGAACCATCCAATTTCCCTCTACTAACACCCTACTCCGCCTGGCGGAGCTGGTCCGCACCCTCAACAACTTCTCCTTTGACTCCTCCCACTTCCTCCAAGTCCAAGGCGTAGCCATGGGCACCCGCATGGTATGGGTACCCGCCTGCCTCTTTGTAGGGTATGTTGAACAATCCCTGTTCCAGCCCGAACCCCGAACATCAGTGCTACCTCCTGCACCCATGCAGAACTTATTCACTTCATCAGCTTCACCACCAATTTTCATCCTGCACTCAAATTTACTTGGACCATCTCCCTCCCCTTTCTTGATCTCACAATCTCCATCACAGGAAATAGACTATGACTGACATCTATTACAAACCCACTGACTTCCACAACCATCTCGAGTACACTTCTTCCCACCCTGCTTCCTGCAAAGACTCTATTCCCTACTCCCAATTCCTCCGTCTACGCCGCATCTGCGTCCAAGATGAGGTGCTCCATACCAGGACATCCGAGATGTCCTCATTCATTAGGGCACAGGGGTTTCCCTCTCCCATCATAGATGAGGCCCTCACTCATGTGTCCTTGGTACCCAGCAGCTCCGCCCTTGCTCCCCCTCCACCTAGCCGCAACAGAGATAGAGTCCCCCTAGTCCTTACCTTCCATCCCATCAGCCTTTCGTATACATCACATAATCCTCCGAAATATTCGTCACCTACAACAGGATCCCACCACTAGCCACATTTTCCCATCTGCACCCCTTTCAGCCTTCCGCAAAGACCATTCCCTCCACAACTCCCGCACTAACTCATCCCTTTCCACCCAAACCACCCCCTCCCCAGGTACCATCCCCTGCAACCGCAGAAGATGCAACACCAGTCGCTATACCTCCTCCTTCGACTCTGTCTAGGGACCCCAAAAGTCCTTTCAGGTTAGGCAGAGGTTCACTTGCTCCTCCTCCAACCTCATCTACTGTATCCGTTGTTCAAGATGTGGACTCTTATACATCGGCGAGACTAAACGCAGACTGGACGATCGTTTCGCGGAACACCTTGGCTCAGCCCGCCTGATCTCCCAGTTGCTGGACACTTTAATTCTCCTTCCCATTCCTATACAGACCTTTCTGTCCTAGGTCTCCTCCATTGTCAGAGTGAGGCTAAACGCAAATTGGAGGAACAGCATCTCATATTTTGCTTGGGCAGCTTACAGCCCAGTGGTATGAATATTGATTTCTCTCACTTCAGGTAGCCCTGGCATTCCCTCTCCCTCTATCCCTCCCCCACCCAAGTCACAAGAGCTTCTCATTTTCACCGTTCAAACTGCTTACAATGGTCTGTTTCCTTTATCATCGTGACTTTTTTGCATATCTTTCATTCATTGTTCTTTATATCTCCACATTACCATCTATATCTCTCGTTTCACTTATCCCTGAAGAAGGGTCTCGACCCGAAACGTCACCCATTCCTTCTCTCCAGAGTTGCTACTTGTCCCGTTGAGTTACTCCAGCTTTTTGTGTTTTACTTAGGTGTTACATTTAGTTTTGTTTAGATTAGTTTAGAGATTCAGTGTGGAAACAGGCCCTTGGGAGACCTCGCCAGCCAGCAATCCCCACGCATTAACACTATCCTACACACACAAGGGACAATTTACAATTGCACAAAGCCAAATAACCTATTAACCTGTATGTCTTTGGAGTCTGGGAGGAAATCGGAGATCCCAGAGAAAACCCAAGCAGGTCACGGGGAGAATGTACAAACTCCGTTAATACAAGCACCCATAGTCAGGATCAAACCCTGTTCTGTGGCACTGTAAGGCAACAACTCTGCTGCTATGCCACGGTGCTGCCCTGCGGTCGAAGGAGAAAATGCCTGGGGATGGGAACAGGTCGGATGGGAAAGGATGAAGGAACTGAGGAACCGTGGAGGGTGGGCTCGGCAGATAGCAAAATGGTCTGGAGACAAGAAGATGACTGGTGGTGGGATAATTGATGAACATTTATTGGTACTGAATGAGCAGAGGCCTGTGCCTTTAGACGGGGTGAAATTGGAATGGGTGAGAGGAGTGGAAAATGGGACAGTCAATGTCACGATGGCTTCTGGAGATGAAAAGATCGAGATGGGGTAAAAGTGGCAAGGGGAGATCCGGTGAAGGAGTGTTGGAGGCAAGAGAAGGGATTGTTTCGTTTAGTTTAGAGATACAGCAAGGAAACAGGCCCACCGAGTCCACGCCGACTAGCAATTACCCATGAACTAGTTCTATCCTACACACTAGGGACAATTTACTGAAGGCAATTAACCTACAAACCTGTACATCTTTCAAATATGGGAGGAAACTGGAGCACCCAGGGAAAACTCACACCGTCACAGGGAGAACGTGCAAACTCCATACAGAGAACAATAGTTAGGATCGAACCTGGGTTTCTGGTGCTGTGATTGGTTAACATAGCTAACCTGCCAGTTATTGTTTAACTCCACAGTCACAAAAGATGCTTTAAATAATGATGTTTACAAATGTTAGAAATATTCAATTATTTTGTTATTACCAAAAGTTAAGGTACTCACCTGGATACATTTTGAGTTGCAAAAGGACACAAAGTGCTGAAGTAACTCATAGATACATAGATACATAGATACATAGATACATAGATACATAGATACATAGAAAATAGGTGCAGGAGTAAGCCATTCGGCCCTTCGAGCCTGCACCGCCATTCAATATGATCATGGCTGATCATCCAACTCAGTATCCCGTACCTGCCTTCTCTCCATACCCCCTGATCCCCTTAGCCACAAGGGCCACATCTAACTCCCTCTTAAATATAGCCAATGAACTGGCCTCAACTACCCTCTGTGGCAGAGAGTTCCAGAGATTCACCACTCTCTGTGTGAAAAAGTTTTTCCTCATCTCGGTCTTAAAGGATTTCCCCCTTATCCTTAAGCTGTGACCCCTTGTCCTGGACTTCCCTAACATCGGGAACAATCTTCCTGCATCTAGCCTGTCCAACCCCATAAGAATTTTGTACGTTTCTATAAGATCCCCTCTCAATCTCCTAAATTCTAGCGAGTATAAGCCAAGTCTATCCAGTCTTTCTTCATATGAAAGTCCTGACATCCCAGGAATCAGTCTGGTGAACCTTCTCTGCACTCCCTCTATGGCTATAATGTCCTTCCTCAGATTTGGAGACCAAAACTGTACGTAATACTCCAGGTGTGGTCTCACCAAGACCCTGTACAACTGCAGTAGAACCTCCCTGCTCCTATACTCAAATCCTCTTGCTATGAAGGCCAACATACCATTCGCTTTCTTCACTGCCTGCTGCACCTGCATGCCTACTTTCAATGACTGGTGTACCATGACACCCAGGTCTCGCTGCATCTCCCCATTTCCTAATCGGCCACCATTTAGATAATAGTCTGCCTTCCCGTTTTGCCCACCAAAGTGGATAACCTCACATTTATCCACATTATACTGCATCTGCCAAACATTTGCCCACTCACCCAGCCTATCCAAGTCACCTTGCAGTCTCCTAGCATCCTCCTCACAGCTAACACTGCCCCCCAGCTTAGTGTCATCCGCAAACTTGGAGATGTTGCTTTCAATTCCCTCATCCAGGTCATTAATATAAATTGTAAATAGCTGGGGTCCCAGCACTGAGCCTTGCGGTACCCCACTAGTCACTGCCTGCCATTGTGAAAAGGACCCGTTTACTCCTACTCTTTGCTTCCTGTTTGCCAGCCAGTTCTCTATCCACATGAATACTGAACCCCCAATACCGTGTGATTTAAGTTTGTATCCTAATCTCTTATGTGGTACCTTGTCGAAAGCTTGTCCTAATCTGTATCCTAATCTCTTATGTGGTACCTTGTCGAAAGGTACATAGAACTCCGCAGGTTAAACAGCAGGAGAACATGAATAGGTGATGTTTCGGCTCAAAACCGTTGTTCTTGACCCAAAACATTACCTTTGCATGTTCTCTAGAGATGCTGCCTGACCTGCTGAGTTACTCCAGCACTTTGTGTTCTTTGGTGTATTAACAAGCATCTGCAGTTCGTCGTTCACGAAAGAGTTAGATAGTTAGATGTAGCTCTTAGGGCCAATGGAATCAAGGGATTTGGGGAGAAAGCAGGAACGGGGTTACTGATTTCGGATGATCAGCCATGATCGTATTGAATGGCGGTGCTGGCTCGAAGGGCCGAATGGCCTACTCCTGCAACTATTTTCTATGTTTCTATGTTTCTATGTTTTAACATTTTAAGCTGGTTTCCTCAAGCACATGCAAGTGATAATATATTATAAAGCCACACATTTCAAATACTAATAAAACCTCAATTACCTTTAAGACAAGAACAGTAAGTGCTGCCCACCTTACCCCTTGACTCATGGATTTTCACTTGTACAGTCAGGAAAAGGATTGCCATGGTTTTAACACGCGCACACTGCTAAAATTAACATACCAAAAAGGCTCTGATATTTCACTTTTCCCCTAACTAAATTCCAACACTTAAAATCAATTATCAATTACTTTAACAGAAGGTAAAATGTCATGGGTTTTTACTGCCAGTGTGGGAATTCCACTCATGTGGAAAATTCTGCTGAATGGTAAAACATAAGCAAACAGAATATATACCCTCACATGAGCCCGTGATATTGCTGAACCTTTTCCTCACCTTTGACCAAAACCTGAGGAAACAGCGGTTTGGGAAAGATTTGGCAAGCAGTTGCGGTGAGGGAGTCGTTAGTGAGGGGATGGGCAGGAGTTCCTGTGGCTGAGAGCAAGACTCCAGAATGGTTCATGGCTTCCCTGGTGTCAGGGGTAGAGATGTCTCGAAATTGGTTCAGAACATTCTGAAGAGGTAGGAAGAACAGCCAGAGCTGGTGCACATCGATACTGAATGTGTAGAAAGAAAGAGGAATGAGGTGTTGAAAAGTGAGTTTCAGGAGTTAGGCAGTAAATTAAAAAGCCAAACCTTTTGGGTTGTAATCTCAGAATTACTCACCGTTTTAGTGAGGATAGATGGGTATAGGTAGGACAGAGGAGTGCATGACTAAAGAGCTGATGCAGGAGGGAGGGTTTTAGGTACTTGGATCATTGAGGTTGCTGCTAGGGTTGGTGGGACCTGTACAAGAAGGTGGGGAACAAATACCCATACAAGAAAGTTTGCTCATGCTATGTGGGAGAGCCTAAACTAAATTTGTGAGGGGGGGGGGGGGATAGGGGGAGCGGTAAGTAGCATGGTAGCAATACAGCAGGTGAGGTGAAAAAATGTGGTGGATAAATCAAACTAGACCCGTGGGCAGAGCAGAGAACAGACAAGAGAGCATAGGCGGACTGGCAGGCTCAATTTCATTCATTTTAATGCAAGGAGCCTCATGGGCAAATCAGGCGAGCTGAGAGCATGGATCAGCACTTGAAATACTTTGTTATTGAAACCACAGAAATGTGTGTATGTGGGAAGGACAGGACTGGCAGTTTAATATTCCAGTTAAGTTACAGACGTTCCAGATGTGACAGGGCGAATGCAAAATAGGTTTAGTTTAGTTTTAGCTTAGGTTAGGTTATGCTTCCACAGTAGAGAAACAGGCCATTCAGCAACCGAGTCCACACCAACCAGTGATCACCCGTTCACGCTAGTTCTACGTGATCCCATTTTCTCATCCACTCCCTACAAACTTTGTGGAATTTTCAGAGGCCAATTTACTTACAGACCCGCACGTCTTTGGGATGTGGGAGGAAACTGGAGAGCCTGGTGGAAACCCACGCGGTCGCAGGGAGAACGTGCGAACTCCAGACAGACAGCACCCGAGGTCAGGATCGAACCTGGCCCTCTGGTACTGTGAGCCAACAGCTCAACCAGCTGTGCCAGTGGGATGTTACACTGCTAGATTGTGGGGAACCGAACAGCGGTAGTTAGAGGGCTTATCCTGGAGGGAAATCCCAATGGGGACATATGGGTACAGTTTAAAGGAGGGGCAATCTCTTTGCCTGGGTTATATAATGTGCCTCCCTTGGTCAGTGGGAATTAGAGGAGCAGATATGTAAGCAAATTGCACGATGTAAGAGCAACAGGATTATAGTACCGAAGGATGTAAACTTTATCATCTTGACTGGGAATGCCAGAGTGCAAAGCGCTTACATGGGGCAGAATTTAAGTGCAGCCAACAAAGGTTTTGGAGACGAAGGTGCATAGAGAGTCCTATCCGATCTCAGGAAATGAAACTGGGCAGATGGTGAAAATGTATGTGGAGAAAGACTTTGAGAACAGTAACAATAATTCCCTAAATTTGAAGGTAGTTATGGAATAGTCTGAAGAAGGGTCTCGACCCGAAACATCACCCATTCCTTCTCCCGCTGAGTTACTCCAGCTTTTTGTGTCTACCTATGGAAAGGAATATATTTGGTTCTCAAGTTAAGAGGATGGTAAATTTCAATAGTGTAAGAGTGTACTGTTTCTGTATTGTAAATTTCTTGTAATTTGCACAGTATAATTCGGGGTGACATTGATAGGATGTTTCTCTGGCTGTTGAGAGGGTATGGCCATTTTCCTGGCTGGATATTTTATCTTCCTAAAACATATCATTGGGAGCAGGTTAAAATAGTTGTCAGGTGCCGCCCCATGTGTTCCCAGCCCATTCACACTTTGCCATTCTAAATGAGGTATATTTGGGGGCATCAGTCTCAGTTTGCCACCAATACTTTCTGGGTTGATTACTTTAATGAATGTTGATAATATTTACCTTTTTTTAAACGATGAAATGCTTGGTAAATTCTTTACTAAACTCACTTTGAAGTGTACAACCTTTTGAAAACTAATCCCAATGTAGTACTGTTGTAACAGGAACAAATGCAATGTTGAAATTTTAATGTCGACTGCAATAAACACACTCATTCAGTAATGTTTATTTAGTACGTTTCTTAATTGCCGGGACCTTCGTACCTGGTGATACCTGGAACATTCAGCATCTCTGCCAATAAGCCTTTGCATTTTGAAATTCCAATGTCATTGCTAACAAGGAGTGAGCACTCTGTTTAAACACAAGCTCAAAAAGGTGTGGTATGCTGTAAAAGTTTACAGGCCTTCACCAGCCAACTTCACAAACTGATTACAAAGAGCTGAAATGGCTGCACATATTTCAGTAAGCAAATCTAGGCAAAGTTGGTTCACTCTCTTCAATTGAGATTTAAATGAGGGATGAGACTAAATTATGTACGAGCTCAGATTAAAACAATGTTTTTTTTAATTTCGATTTTTCTCTATCAACAATAGCTACACGTAAAATTTAAGCTAATTTTATATTTGGAGGTGAATTTAGTTGCAAATTTGTCAAATATTCAATTCATTCCCTTAGGAAATAATTAATGCCTACCAAAAGTAATTGTGAACAGTTGCCGTTTATTCCCGCAGTGCTGTTTACAAGTTTGTTCTCAACTTTTGTGTGCTGCATGAAATCCAGAATGTCTACAACTTTCACTGAAAAACCAAACCCATCAATAAACTGGAAGAAATATCACAGAAATGCGAGATCAATTCCTCATGATTCATCCTGTCTATTATTCTGTAGCCGGCGATACTGCTGATCTCTTGCGATGTCTTACAGCTTCTGTGTATGTTTTTCACAGGCAAATCAGACTCTGAGGAGATTCCTGAAATCACTCTTCCAATTGGCATCAGATTGGGAGTCCAATGAGTTATCTCTCAATGGTTTTTGCTCAAATGAGATATAATGCATCAGCGGGAGTAGATAGGGGTGGGCTTGTTGTATAAACTCTGATGCAACACATTTAAGCAGTAATAGTCCATAGCTTAGATGTTGAAACAAAGAACTGCAGATGCTGGTTTATACCAAAGATAGACACAAATTGTTGGAGTAACCCAGTGGGTCAGGCAACATCACTGGAGAAAAAGGATGGGTGACGTTTCAAGTCGTGTCTGAATAAGGCTCCCGACCCGAATGGTTACCCATCCTTTTTCTCCAGAGATGCTACCTGCCCCGTTGAGTTTCTCAAGCACTTTGAGCCTATCTATAGTCCATAGCTTCCCTCTTAAAAACACATAAAACAATTTATGTTTTTAGAAGATAGACACAAAAAGTTGGAGTAATTCAGCGGGTCAGATAGCATTGTTGGAGAAAAGGAATAGGTGATGTTTTGGGTCGAGACCCTTCTTCAGACTCAAAACTTGATCTGCATCTGGAAAATCTTTTCCGCCCATGAACAGTGAGAATTGGAGTTAAAGCTACAGAATCAATGCAGCTACCTTAGCAGTTGAGAGGCTGTAACCTTGAGTAGCTCTGCATGTATGCTGATTCTGAAATAGATATGTTATTGTTATTGCCCTGAAAGCAATAAAGCTTTTCTGCAAACACCGATAACTTATCTGTTCAACGTTAAGAAGTCGCCACCTCACATTTTGCTGTTTTGTTCACTCAATGCCATAAATTTCTGTCATTCACTTCACAGCCAGTAACTTTGGTCACAAGGTATAAAGGACTAAAACATTGCCTTATATGTTAAATTAAAGCATATAGAACTGATTTATATATTTACTGCGGACACTGAGTCATTCTTGAAATTAAGTTCACTCTTGCAGTATCATGTGAAAGAACTTCTCATCTCTTCAAAAATAGATCCAGGAGGAGGGGGAATGTTGGATGCAGGAGTAGGGGCTGTCACTGGAGGGTAAAAGAGGAGGATAATGTTGGATAGACACAAAATGCAGGAGTAACTCAGCGGGACAGGCAGCATCTCTGGAGAGAAGGAATAGGTGAGGTTTCGGGTCGAGACATATCTACAGACGGACCCTTCTCTCCAGAGATGCTGCCTGTCTTGCTGAGTTATTCCAACATTTTGTGTCTTTCTTTGTTTAAACCAGCATCTGCAGTTCCTTCCTACACAGGGTAATGTTGGAAATGGGAGAAAGGGTTCCGAACTGAAATGTCATCTATCCATATTCTCCAGAGATGCTGCTTGTCCCGCTGAGTTCCTCCAGCCCTTTGTGTCCTTTTCTCATCTCTTCAGTTCTCCAGAAGTTAAACTGGAATTGAATATTCATATTTACCAAAAATAATTTCACTGGCTTTATGTTACAAAATTCACTTTTCATTGGAGACCTGCATCATTGCATTGAGTTGCATTGGCCTAGGACAATAATGCTGCTGATCGTATTCATAGTAATAGGACCTTGTATGCAATATTTGCATGTTTCAAAATTTAAAAATCTCCACAAAAAAATTAAATTTGCAACGATATATTCCAACAAGTTTTAATTGATACATTTCCACTCCTTTTCCATGCCGTTCTGATTATGCCAAGTATTTGTTGGGTACAGCTCCACTGTGACTGGGATGTCTCCGCAGCTGACTATTCTTGATATACAGGGGAACAATTACAGGCTTTACAACTGTGGCCAGCTCACAACTCCACCCAAATGGTGTCCTCATCCAATGCTCATGTACGCAAATTTCCAAAATAGGGTATCAGTGGATTATAATCTAGGGTTGTGAAAATGTAACCTTCATTTTCTATCCAACTACTTCATGAAGACACTGTTCATTGTGCCCTGTCCTGAGACATGGCTGCTTTTTGTAGCTCTTCAATAAACACCACAGTGCATTGATGAATGTGCCGGGGTCTGACTAAGGTGATTAACAATAACTTACCAGCACATCCAAGGGACATAGTACTTAACTGGATCATCTGGTCATGGGGAAACTGCAAACTCTGGTCACGATTGAACCCAGTTCCCTGGAACTGTTGAGACTAAGCTCATAACGAGATCAATGCAACATTTCCCATTGATGCCACAGCTAGGAAGGGTCACAATTCAGATTTATTCACATTTCCAAATGAAAATTTAAAAAATGCAGATGCTGAAACATTAACTCTGTTTCTCTTGCCACAGACGCAGCCTGACATGCTCAGTGTTTCCAACAGTTTCAAAAATATTTTTATCCCATGTCCTTACACTGCTCTGAATAAATTCCAGACACTTCTTTAGAGGAAGAAAAGTTAACAGATGAATGTTACCTTTGGACAACCTAGCAACCTAACCAGTTGTTCGTAGAAACAATGATAATGGTCTGTTGAAGTGTCTTGACCCAAAATGTCACCTATTCCTTTTCCCCAGAGATGCTGTTTGACCCGCTGCATTACTCCAGCTTTTCCTGTCTATCTTCGGTTTAAACCAGCATCTGCAGTTCCTTCCTACACAAAGATACTGTTTCCCTGCCTTCTCATGCAACAGATGACTGGGTGAGAATGGTAGTTCTCAACAAACTCTTGTTCCTCCTTGAGTACAGATGGCATCTTTCTAACGTTCTATTCAAAGTGGGCAGATAGAAGATGTAAGAAGGAAAAAATACATCATTTACTGACAGTGTTTAAGAAGGAACTGCAGATGCTGGAAAAATCGAAGGTAGACCAAAATGTTGGAGAAACTCAGCGGGTGAGGCAGCATCTATGGAGCGAAGGAATAGGTGACGTTTTCGGGTCGCAAAACGTCACCTATTCCTTCACTTCATAGATGCTGTCTCACCTGCTGAGTTTCTCCAACATTTTTGTCTACCTTCAATTACTGACAGTAATCTTTTGGAGAAAAAACAAACCATTGTCTGAAATTATAGAAATTATAATGTAATGCTCTCCACTTGCCCAGGTGAGTGCATCTTTAATAATACTCAAAGCTATACAGATCATAACGAGGAGAGGATATCGGTTGCTGGTCAACCAAGGAAGGTAATGGCTGGAAGCTTGTAGCAGTCTGGGGCTTGGGCACCTTTAATAACAACTGGAGCATGGACTGGACTTGGAAAATGGTGCTCCTTGCATGCGGTCTCAGTAGACTCTTGTGTACATTTGCTAATCGGGGATGGTAGGCAATACTCTAGTGGACTACAAGAAAATAATTTCACTATGCGTTTGCACTTTGCATATGTGACAATAAAGCACAAAGATAGTCACAAAAAGCTGGAGTAAATCAGCGGGACTGACAACATCTCTGGAGAAAAGGAATGGGTGATGTTTCGGGTTGAGACCCTTCTTCAGACTGAAGTGAATGGCTTAGATTCTGAACACGACCAAAATAATTTGTGATTATTGTTAAGATATTTAAAAATGTCAAAGCTTTTCTAACATAGCAAACAAAGGTGAAAAGAGAATATTTACATGTTTCTCTTATCTAGATGCACAAAATGTCAACTTTGTCCTTCCTTTCATATATTTCATCAGTAACAATTACTGCCTCTTCATTTCTCTCATCTCCAATACTGAAGAGGCCACAGACTCTTCAAGCAGCATTTACCAGCGTAGAGACATTAAATAGGATGTTTTCATCGGTTTGGGGCAAGGTTACAAGGCCTGAATACGCCTGAAGTACAACAAATTCATGCATGCAATAATCCTTTCCTCAACAATTTCCCACCATTTTGGGAATTCCCAAATCCTGAATGGAGGTGGCAAAAGCACAAAAAAACAGCGTGGAAGACCAAGGAAAGGCAGGGTAGGGATCATAGAAGAGAGACAGGAGGGGAAGATTAGGAGATTTGGGTAAAGGATAATTTGACAAAGGGAAATTTGGGGACTGGTCTGCAGGGGAGGGAGCTACCATAGAGTCATAGATTCATAGTCATACAGTGGGAAACAGGCCCTTCGGCCCAAATTGCCAACACCAACCAACATGTCCCATCTACACTTGTCCCATCTGCCTGTGTTTGGCATATCTTTATAAACCTGTTCTATCCATGTACCTGTCCGAAAATATCTTAAATGTTGCAATACTGCTTGCCTCAACGACCTCCTTTGGCAGCCCGTTCCATACACCCACCACCCTCTTTGTGAAAAAGTTATGTCTCAGGTTTCCTATTAAAACTCCCCCCCCCTCACCTTTAACCTATGTCCGCTGGTTCCTGATTCCCCTATTCTGTGTGTCTACCCAATCTATTCCTTTCATGATTTTTTCCACCTCTATAAGATCACCCTTCATCCTCCTGTGCTCCATCCTAGTCTGCTTAACCTCTCCCTATAATTCAGGCCCTCGGTTCCTGGCAACATCCTCATAAATCTTCTCTACACCATTTCCAGCTTGACAACATTGTTCTTATAACATGGTGCCCAGAAATGAACACAATACTCTAAAGGCAGCCTCACCAACGTCTTACATAACTGCAACATGATCTCCCAACTTCTATATCAAGAAGATCAGGGAACCACCATTGGAGACCGAAGGGTGGGGAGGATGAGACGTGAAGTCAGTGGAGCCCGGGAGTGGAGACCTATATCAGAGTTGAAGGAAAAGGGAATGTGGTTTGTGGGATAATCACAACAGATGGAGAGTTCAAAGGGTAACATACCTTGGGAAAAATCAACACTCAGGCATTCCAGCAGCTGCCCAGAAGGCTACAGGTTCTTAAACGTGGCGAGGCAATCCTCAAAGCTCCAGTTGTGACCTGCTCAAGTAAATGAAGGCCATGCAGCTCACCAGTTCTCTACACAATCAAAAATCACACAGCAGCAGCACTGCACATATTCAACAGCCTTCATGTTCACACATATCCTGCACACCAAGCTCCACGATGAATTTCCAGAGATATATATATATATACAGTACATGTACATAGTTCACAATTGTGTTTTTGTGGATCAAATTCATTTGCACTGAGAATAAATATGTTGCACTACAAGATAGAATTCTGGGCCTGGATTTCCCACAATAAATACTATAAACGCATTAGTCAAACTTACTACCTTAATTACACTTTCTTCCACCATATTCCTGGAATGACTCTACTCCATGGACCTGGGTTCTCTATCTCCATTATATCTGTTCTAATGCTGTCTGCACAAGAACTCCTGTAAAAGTGCTGCCTTTATTTCCTCAACTGAAGATTTCATTCAACTGTGATTGGTAGG
Organism: Malacoraja senta; assembly: GCA_038087875.1. Taxonomy (NCBI): domain Eukaryota; kingdom Metazoa; phylum Chordata; class Chondrichthyes; order Rajiformes; family Rajidae; genus Malacoraja; species Malacoraja senta. The sequence continues at coordinate 88,137,524 of CM075977.1, read as the reverse complement.
GCATTCTACCATGACGGTCTGATTTGCTGCACTCCCTCCCCCTTCCAACCCTCGCTGCGATGTCAAAATAATGATCAGGAATCCCCTGCTCTCATTCTCCACTCCTCCAGCCCTGCCCAGGAACAAAGACAATTGCTAAGAGTGGTGAGCACTGCCCAGTCCATCACGGGTACTGACCTCCCTGCCATCGAAGGGATCGACAGGAGTTGCTACCTCAAAAAGGCAGCCAGCATCATCAGAGACCCACACCACCCTGGCCACACTCTCATTTTACTTCTGCCATTGGGAAGAAGGTGTTGGAGCCTGAAAATGTCCAGGCTCAGGAGCAGCTTCTTCCCTACAACCATCATGCTATTCAACAAGACAACCTCCAAGTAGGCTCCAAATTATATAGTCTGAAGAAGGGTTTCGGCCCGAAACGTTGCCTATTTCCTTCGCTCCATAGATGCTGCTGCACCCGCTGAGTTTCTCCAGCATTTTTGTGTACCTCCAAATTATATAGACTTGGGCACATCGTTTTTGCACTATTATTATCTATTTATTTGTCTGTTTGTGTGTATGTACGGTATGTATATATACAGTATATATATACAGTATATATATCTATATATATATAGATATATATATAATGTACTAATACTATGTTTACATATCTGTTCTGCTGCTCTCAGTAAGAATGTCATTGTTCCATTTCAGGACAATAAAACACTCTTGATTCTTCTGCCACATCCAATACGATCCCACAACATGCAACTCTTCTTCCCATCCGCACTCCTTTCAACATCCTGAAGTGACAAATCCCTCCATGTCAGCCGTCTCCTAATTCATATGTTCCACATAGATGTGTTTGTATCATACCGCAACAATGATTGCATTACCTATAGCACCATCACCAGCAGACATACTCCACCCATCCTCCCTATTGAGTCACTGAGTTCCTTGTGGAATGTGAAGCAGGGATTCACCCGCAGCCAACAGACAACTTAATTGGTTTACAATCTGTTCAATCTACTGAAGTAACCCCAAGTATTTGGATGTTTGCATTTGATTTTCCATCCCACTCTCATTCGAACCTCTAGCATTGTTTCAAGGCAGCTCGAGGAACAATGTGCCCATCTCTCCACTGGTAAAATATATAATCTTGCAGTCTCAACATTGAATCAACAACGACTGATAATCATGGCTGCTCCCAGTTTCTCAGATACCAATTCCTGGTAATGATTTTGCTGTTATCATTTGCAGACCTTTTTTTATTATTCTGTTATCTTGAACCATTCTTCAAGTCTCCAAAAATAATTAAACATTAAATTCTTAATGAATAAAATGCTACTCTTTTGCAAAATTACATTTTCAGAACAAGAGAAATTTAGCAGCAACTAAAATGTCTCACACCATTTAAATTTGCATTCCCAATGTTCCAATCTTCCAAATTCTCTGGTGTAATAGTGAGTAATTTGTAGATAAGTATTGTTTTTAACAGTACATAGCATTTTTATGTTTGTACTATATTGTTCATGTTTTTGGTTTTAATACCACCATTATGCATTGCTAAAATGTTACAATGTTGTAGGCAGACATCTCACTATGATTTTGCATTATAAAAACAATATTATTATTATTATTATTATTATTATTATTATTATTATTATTATTATTATTATTATTATTGCAGACTAAATGATTTGGAATCACTGCACAATGATCCCTTTGCAGGATCCAATTTGGTTTAAGATAATTGCATTAATTATTATCCAATTATCGTCTCTCCAACTGTTTTTCAGTTGCTGTATGAAGGAAGTTTGAGAGACTTCTACAACTTGTTGAAGATGCAGGAACTTGGGGGAAGTGGTTATGAGTGTTAAGGGCCTGTCCCACTTAGGGGATTTTTTCGGCGACTGCCAGCTACTGTCATAGTCGTAGCAGGTCACCAAAAAAACAGCGACTGGACCACCCTACAACAATGTCTATGACAATGTCTACGACAAGCTCCAACAACCTACCGCCTAGTCGACGTCCACCTACGAGCACACCTACGACAACCTACATCCACCCACGACAAGCTACAACAACTGAAGACAACTTAAGACAATTTAGTCACCGGTACCTGTCGCCGGTTGCCATAGGTAGTCACCAATGGAATTCACTGAAGTCAGCACCGACGACAGCCTATGTCACCTGGTGACAACCAACGTTATCCTGGCGACAACCTACATTAACCTGGCGACAACTACGACAGCACCTATGCCAGGAGAAGTCAAGCTATGCTCATTGGCGTCAAACCCACTGTCGCCGACTGTCCCCGAACATTTTTCAACATGTTGAAAATCCAGCAGGGACCAGAAAGACACTACAACTCTTTGGGTGACTGAGGAGGCTACTCACAATCATACAGGCGACACCCCGGCGACCATGTGGCGACAGCCTAGTCGCGTGTAGTTGCCTAAAAAATTGCCTAAGTGGGACAGGCCCTTTAGATATCTTGCTACAGTTCTCTGTATGGGCTCTGAAGGTGACAGCAAGCAGTGCTGCTGTACCAAGGAAATAAAGGATTGATCTTCAGATTTACCTTCCATGCATCGTTTCATGAAGCAGATGTTTAAAATCACACTTTCCCCACCCAAGATTCCCTACTTCAGTCACTTTTCTACAAGATTATTTCTTGTCTCCTTCCCTGGAGGCACCAACTCATGCCAGCACACAACAGCTACCGGCTGCCCTGTGATATCTCAGTCAAGTATTCTCTCTCCATTTCTGAGATTATTCATGAAAGGTTTATTTCAGTGTGTGGGAGGGAACACCATGACCAATCTCACCTCACCTTCTGTCTACATAAGCGTATTATTCCAATGCTGAATACAACAGAAAACTGGAATGTTAGACAAACCAAGACCAAAGGCAACCTGCAGACCAAGCAGCTTTCTGATCTCTGTGATTTAGTGGTATATTATTCAGTACATTCCCACTAAACTCCAAACTATCAACTGCATTGATTGCACTAAGGACAATGGGCTTTTTTTGTCTTTTATTGGGGGGGTTTTAATATTGAACTTCTTTAATGTTTGTTTAGTATATCATCTATTAAGTACTGTGTTCCCAAACCTGTTCTGCTGTTGCAAGTAAGAATTTTATTGTTCCATTTCGGTGCATATGACAATAAAACAGTCGTGACTATATTTGTTCAGTGGGCCATGGATAAATTAGCAAATTATAGGTTCTAAGCAATTACTAAGCGGTTATCCCCTGGTGTTTCATAAAATACAGTAATATACCATCTCTAGTTCTGATTTTCTTTCACTTTGCATGTAATCTAGCAAGTAGAATCCAATGTTTCTGATTAATCTAAACATGTATAAATCAGGATAAGAATACACGTGGCATTATTCCAGCATTTTATATTTCTAATGTACAGTCCAAATTATATCAGTGATTTGTGATTACACACCAAATTTAAGATCACGTTCAACATAACTCACAAGGCAACTGAAATAAAATTAAAAACTCCTTGCAATTATAGCCACATTATCTTCAAAGTCAGTACACCAATGGTGGTATTAATTACAAAACATAATACTGAAAAGTAAAAATCAGGACACAAAGTTTATTTCAAAACTGACATTTTCAGCAAAAACAACTCAAAAGATGGTGGTAAACAAAACAATAAAACTCATACGAGGCAATAAACGTAATCACTTGCTAATATAAGTTTTAACAACCATTCCCACAAGATACACAAACATATTTGGCAAGTTACCAGGAGATTGGACCAAATATTCAAGAACAAAATTAACTGAATAGCCAAACACTGCATATGTATGTTAAGGAAGCAATTTGTGGTTCTTGACAGGATGTATTTTATACAGGAAAAACTGAAAACTATCTTGGCTCATGATGAAAGATACATTTTCAATATTCTTATGAATGTTTTAATTCACACCAAAACTCATGGTAGTACCTTTAGTAGAACATGGTACAGTTTACCATGAGCCATTTGCTAATATATAGAAATCATCCATTCGCTCCCACAACTCGTCTAAATTGTCTCTAGTGTCTAAATAGCCATTTTATCAGTTGTCAGTTTATCACGATAGTGCCAAAAAAAGCCTATATCCAAATTTATAATGGGGACTATTTATATGAACCTGTCACGCTGTAATTATACTCTCCCCCCAGAGGTTGGAGCTGCTGCAATACTTTGGCATTATACTGTCCAACTCCACAGCCTGAACGACATGGAAGCTCATAAAAACAACTCCTTCTCACATAGCATCGTTAAAGCAGCAAAAATGCCCCTAGGCGTTAAGCAAGAACATGGCTACCAGTCAAACCACACAGAAATCACTTACAATGCCAGTTTAATTTTTCTTTCTCGGCTCTATTAATTTGCAGGTTACAAATTATCAATAAAATTTGCTGCCAACCCCTATATTCCAAAACCTCGACTTCCAGACTGCAATTGTGAAATATGAAGCTGTTTGTGATGAAATTATTTTCAAGTAGCGCAATAATTAGAAGCATTTGAGGATTCAAAGGATGTCCAAGACAGTGATAATGAAAATAGAAAATTAGTGTAATAAGAAATGAGAGTAGACTAGTGATAAATACAAAACATGAATCTTAAGAGAAAAGACTAGCAAGATGCAATTGCGGTTCCCTTATACAACAAACGGAAGAATTCACAACCAGAGAATAAGGAAATAGCTGAGGAATTTAAAATCTTCCAGAAATACTAGAGAATCAAAGGAGAACTAGTAAAAATGAGGAAGTAAAAACAGTATTGTAAAAAAATATAAGTACTAGAGAATTTAATGAACCAAAAAACTGATGCACCTCAAGGACATGATGGTCTGCATCCCAGAGCTTTCAATTAGGTGGCTCTAAGGATAGTGGATGCTCTTGTGATAATCTTCAAAATTATCTACATCCACAATGCTCCTTGCAAATGTGACAATCTCCACTTAAGAGAAAAGAAAACAATTCCCACTGATTTGTTAGTTTGACATTGGTAGTTGGGAGAATGCGAACAGAAGTTTTTTCATAAGGCACCACGTAAAACATGGATGACAAGCATATGGCATTAGGGATCATCCATCTGCAGATTGAGAGTTGATTAACAGATAGAAAACAAAGAATCAAAATAAAGGGTTCAGTTTTGGTCAAATTGGCCGGCTGTGATTAGTGGGGTTATCGCAGGAATTGGAGCTGAACCTCAACTATTCACAATCTATATTAATGATTTAGTTGCGAGACAAAATGCAATGTTTCCAATTTTACCGATGACAGATAACTAAGCTGAAATGTGGAGAGGACGAAAAGAGGCTTCCAGATGGTAGGAACTGACTGTGTGAGTAGGCAGATAAAGTACAATGTGAAATATGCAAGGTTAACCACTCAGTCGGAAAACAATAATGCTGAGTATTTTCTAGCTGATTGGAGACTGGAAAAGAGTCAATATTTGCGGGGAGAAAGGCATGGGGAGAGGTCCTGGATATCCTTTTGTACAAGTTGCGGAAACCTAACACATTTGTGCATCGGCAATTATGAAGGCAAATGATATATTGGCCTTATTGCAGGATAATTTGAGTATGGGAATAAAGTGATAGGTATCTCTACAATATAAAGCAGCCTTTGGACCTCTTTGCATTTACAGACTCTCTGGTGACTTACAAAGGTGATTCGAATGACTAACAGGTCAATAAAGATGGAAAGTCAATAGAGCCAAATTTCAGAAGCGCGGCGCACAGAGTAAACAATATACTTCTACATCAAAGGACTAAAGAAGAGTGCTTCTTTAAAATAATATGTGACACATTCATTTGTTTTTATTTGGCCAGTGTTATAATATTATATATCAAAACCTCTTCCATTTTGAATATTTTTTAGATTTCATGTGCAAAACCACGATAATGAAAGGATTCCCTGTTGGGCTCTACTGGCTGTGGGATGAAACGGAGTGAAAGCAAGGGTTATGAGTTGGGTGTTGCCAGTGTACATGTAAAACATGATATATTTTTGAATGAGGTCAGCAAGGGTCATCGTGTAGAGGAAAAATGGGGGCTGGCAATTAATATATTACAGGGCCTTAGGTGAAAACAAAAGTGGGGAAGAGTTAAGGGCCTGTCCCACTTACGCGATTTTTTCGGTGACTTGCCGGCACCCGTCATAGACGCAGCAGGTTGCCGAAAATTTTCAAAAATGTTGAAAATCCAGCGGTGACTAGATAAAGGTACGACTCTTTGGGCGACTACTCACGACCAAACAGGTGTCACCCCGTGACGAGTCACCTGTATGGTCGTGAGTAGTCGCCCAAATAGTCGTACCTTTTTCTGGTCCCCGCTGGATTTTCAACATTTTGAAAATTTTCGGCGACCATCTGCGACTATGACGGGTGCGGGCAAGTAGCCGAAAAAAATCGCATAAGTGGGACAGGCCCTTTAGAGTCATACAGCATGGAAACAGGCCTTCAACCCATCTTGTTCATGCTGACCACGATGCCCTATCCAAGCTAGTACTATTTGCCTGCACCTGGTCCATATCCCTCTCAATCTCAATCCCATGTAGCTGTCCAAATGTCTTTTAAATGGTGTCAATAGACCCGTGTCAAATACTTCATCTGACAGCTCATTCCATATACCCACCACCTTCTGTGTAAAAAATTGCCCCTCTCGTTCCTATTGAATCTTTCCCATCCAACTTTAAACCTATGCACTCATGTTCTTGATTCCACTACCCTGGGTAATAGACTGTGCATTCACCCTATCCATTCCCTGAATTGTTTTATAACCTGTATAAGACCCCCCCCCCGCAGCCTTCTGCTCTCCAAGGAGTAAAGTGTTAGCCTGCCCAATTCTCCCGACAGCCCCTATAGCTCAGGCCCTCGAGGGCCTATGAAAGATGGATTACTGTTGGTCTCATTTACATCTGGTGACAGTTCCAATGAGATAATATTGTTTCAGTACATTGGCTGGGACAGAACTCTCAAAGAATTCAAACATGGAATCAAAAGGGGGATTGGCATACAATTGGATAATGGCAACAAGTTCTAGGACTTTGGAGAAGAATGATGGTAAAGCAAGTGAGGGATGTTTACATTAACAATTCAAGCTAATGTTGGGTAGTCAGCAGCTTTTTAGGAATGAGTGGTCAGTGGGACAGGACATGGGACTTATTGATATGATGAGCCCACTGACAACCAAATGGGAAGATGAGGGAAGATAACATGGAATTAGGCCAGGCCAAGGGACAACCTTAGCATAGGTGGGTGGGTGGACAAGAGAAAATGGAGATAAGGGAGCCAATTTATCTCAAGTGACAAAGTAGAGCAATAAATCCCGGCACTCCAGAATGGTCCTGGAATCGCATGAGGTTTCGGCAAAGGAGAACAAGAGCCAGGAACATCCAACGTAAGTGCTCCAAATCTGACAAAAAGCAGCTGTTCGTGCAATCAAGAGTATTGTTTGCCTTGCCATGGGCTATGCCAGGAGTATCTGTCCCATTACAATTATACCTAGATTGCAACTAGACCTGTGCAGGAGAATAACATTTACCTGACTCACCAAAGTTTGAGCTGAAGTAACATTGGGTTTCCATTGAAATCCTCCTTATAGTTCAGTTCAGTTCAGTTTAGTATATTAGCACGTGTACCGAGGTACGTGCAACTTGCTCCTCATCTCTTTTAAATCTTTCCCCTCTCACCTTACACCTATGCCCTCTAGATTTAGAGTTCCTTATCGTGGGAAAAAGACTGTGACTGTCTACCCTGCCCAGGCCCTAGATGTTCATGCCTCAACCTACTTTACTGGAGGGAAAACAGTCCCAGTCCTTCCAATTGCTCCATACAAGTTCTCCAGTCTGGGCAACATTCCTATGAATCTTTTCTGCACCCTCTCATTGAATCACATCCTTCCTATGGCGTGTGGTCAGAACTGTACCCAATACTGGGGAGAAGGCAGTAGAATGGGGTTAGGAGGGAGAGATAGATCAGCCATGATTGAATGGCAGAGTAGACTTGATGGGCCGAATGGCCTAATTCTGCACTTATTCCTTATGACCTTACTGCATGTACAGGCTAATCATTGATTTGCATGACTAACACGTATATGGTGTCTCAACTCCTATACTCAATATCTCAGCAAACATATGATATATCTTCTCCACTCTGGCGCAGCGGTAGAGTTGCTGCCTTACAGCGAATGCAGCGCCAGAGACCCGGGTTCGACCCTGACTACGGGTGCTATCTGTACGGAGTTTGTACGTTCTCCCCGTGACCTGCATGGGTTTTCTCCGAGATCTTCGGTTTCCTCCCACACTCCAAAGACGTACAGGTTTGTAGGTTAATTGGCTTGGTAATTGGAAAAAATGTCCCTAGTGTGTGTAGGATGGCGTTAATGTGCGGGGACCGCTGGTCGGCACGGACCCGGTGGGCCGAAGGCCCTGCTTCCCCGCTGTATCTCTAAACTAAACTAAAAAACTAACTGTGTTGCCACTTTTAGGGTAATATGTACTTGTACCCCAAGGTCTCACTGTTCAACAACACTCCCCAAGCCACTCCCATTTATTGTTTACATCCTGGCCTAATTTAACTTCTAAAAATGCATCATTCAGCACTTGTCAAAGTTAAATTCCATCAGCCATTCCCTTTGCCAATTTCCCCCGTGATCTAAATGCAATTACAGCCTGAGACAACCTTCTTCACTGTCCACTGCACCATCAATTCTGGTGTCACCTGCAGACCTACTAATTATGGCTCCTTCGTTCTCATCCAAATTATTAATATATATGATGAACATTAAAGGACCCAGCACTGATCCCAGCATGCCACAGAAGGCCAAGTCAATGATATTTTTAAGGCAGAGATTGATAGATACTTGATAAGTTTTGATCAGGGGTTATGGGGAGAAGGCAGGAGAATGGGGTTAAGAGGGAAAGATTGATCAGCCACGATTGAATGGCGTAGCAGATGGGCCGAATTGCCTAATTCTGCTCCTATAACTTATGAACTATGAACATGATGCTCTGGGCAATAGCGTGGCTCCAAGTTCTACCCGGGCAAATATCACTGAATAAGTTTGAACTCCTCAGTAGTCAGCTACAAATTCTAGGCCATTAGATATCAGATTCACCACTGACCCACAGGAGTGATGCCAAGTTTCACATTATTCAAACCACCTTTCAGCCAAGACTATGCCAGCTCATTCAGCTGTGCTGAAACAAATAGCATAGCACTATTTTGAATACAATCAGGGAGGTACTTCCCTGTGTGTTGATTAAGACTTGTTATTCTTCAACCAGCATCATTTAACCATTTTTTTTGTTCATCCATCTCAATTTGGAAAATCTGCTTGTTTAATATGTTTCATAAAGTCTGCTTTCTACTCATCTACTAAGATGTGCACAACCACTCTCAGTATTCCACTCTACCTCTTCCCTTCCCCTCCTCCCTGATCAACTCTTTAGGTTGACGGTTTTAAACGTGACACACCAGAAATGGTTTAACCGAGAAATAGCTCTGCATTAATGCAGATGTTACAGCAGGAGTCGTGTTCGGAAAGCAAAGCCTTTTGTTGAAATTATTAAGAACTAAATAAAATGAACGCACATAGTGAAACTGAAGTTTATATTTTGAAATTCTTGTCACTATTAGATCTGAATTCCATTTGTCAATTCAAGCATTCCAGTGCAATGTCTCTTGTCCACAAAACCACACTGCTGGTCATGCGCGGATCTTTGTAAACAACAGCTTGCGTAAGAGAGCATAACAACCAACATCCACATGTACTGCCTTCCCACTCATGCATGCCCTTTCATGCAGAGCTCCCCATTACATTTATTCTAGTTGTGTTTTCATTCCTTCACTTAACACAAAAAAAAAAAATCACATGGGAACCAAATATTTAAGAAAGAACTGCTGATGCTGGAAAAATCGAAGGTAGACAAAAATGCTGGAGAAACTCAGCGGGTGAGGCAGCATCTATCTATGGAGCGAAGGAATAGGCGACGTTTCGGGTCGAGACCCTTCAGACTACCAAATAAATCATATTGTGTATCTTGATGCATAAGCAGAAAAACTGGAACTGGAAAGGGGTCTTTTACGATAAAGTTGACCTTGGAAGAATGATTTTCATTTATCCAGAAACTCTCTGCATGTGGAAGCAAAGACAAAATATTTATTTGATGAAAGTCGTTGTTACTTTGTGGATGGCGGCAACCCATTGGCACAGCAAGTCCAAAACACTGCAGCAGATTACTTCAGAGATACAGCATGGAGGTTTTAAAAAATTCCTGCATCTAGCCTGTCCAACCCCTTAAGAATGTTATATGTTTCTATGATGCCCTCTCATCCTTCTAAATTCCAGTGAATATAAGCCCAGTCGATCCATTCTTTCAGCATATGTCAGTCCTGCCATCCCGTGAATTAACCTGGTGAACCTACGCTGCACTCCCTCAATAGCAAGAATGTGTCAACATGTATCTCGAAACAATGAAAACCTACTTACCAAACATGCAGTTCTCTTGGATTTGTGATAGCTCCATGATATATTTATCTGCTCTCGCACTCTGCAGTTCCGTTCCAGGATAGTCTCCCCTGGCCATCAAGTTCCTCTAGTCACAAACTGGATGCATGAATAGATTATTTGTCCCAATTTCCCCACTAATTTAAATCTGTTACATTTGCATTGTATCCTTTCAGAGCAGCCGCGTGTTCAAGGTTTAAAGCAGTAACGTGATTAAAAACGTGTACACAATGAAAATACAATTCAATAATCTTTAGTGTGGGCTTGAATTTAATTTGTCTGCAATATCATCCGGAAGAATTATCACTTAGTTCCCAGCTCAAACAAGGTATGTTCAAAAGCAATTCAAATATTTATGTTTCAGTATTAAAATCATGCATTCATACATTGAAACCTCTCAGTTTAAGTAGTACATTATTTAATTATCTTTTTATAGCCTAGAATTCACACTACAGCAATAGTGAATGGACCAATCTCTTTCATTACTCACACCAGGCCACAATTTTATGCTTTGTTACTACTGTGCACAAAACATTTTTTTTAATGTAGTTATCATGACATCTTGCTCAACTCAACAATGGCTGCTTTGTTTAGGTGATTTATTGCCTCATACATCATAGCAAGATGCTGCCCTTTAGACAGAAAAGAGCATGGTAAAGTGCTGGGGTCTGGTAGCAGTGAGGTTCACAGACATGTACTTGAGGAAACATGCTGGTTTAATTCCCAGGCTTTGGAATCTCAGTGGTATTAACATAGGCTGCACGCCAGAGAATTGATCTCCGCAACCCTTCATGTTGATGCGTTTGAGTTAGATGCATATCACCTGACTCCAAACATTCAAGATAAAGCCCGATCACAGACAGTTATTTGCATATGACTATCTACTTGAAGAACTGCCTTGTAAAACATCAAAGTGGTTGCAGCGGTCCCTGAAACTCCTCTACAAATTGGGGCGGCACAGCGGCACAGCAGTAGAGTTGCTACCTTACAGCACCAGAGACCTAGGTTCGATCCTGACTACAGGTGCTGTCCGTACGGTGTTTTACGTTCTCCCCATGACCTGCGTGGGTTTTCTCCGAGATCTTCGGTTTCCTCCCACACTCCAAAGACGTACAGGTTGTAGGTTAATTGGCTCGGTATAAATCTATAAATGGTATAAATGTAAATTGTCCCTAGTGCATGTGGGATAGTGTTAATGTGCAGGGATCACTGGCCAGTGTGGACTCAATGGGCTGAAGGGCCTGTTTCGCTCAGCTAAAAACTAAATTATTTCTAGCGATCATCACACTCCTAAACAAACAGATAATTTTCATCTTGGTGAAATGGATCCAATTTTAGGAAAACAATGCACAATTTACATCATATGAAAGAATACCAACACCAAATTCCCAGCTCTAATGGGAATGTAATGAGGAATGCGGTTGTGGGCTGATGGGTGGCAGGGGCAGAGGCCGCCAGATTGAGAGGCTGACCCCATTGAACAGCTGACAGGAGGCTGTGGTGGAGATGCAGTGATCGAGGCAAGGTGGAGGGGTCAGCCAATCCAAGACACTTGGAGATACTGGAGTAACTTGGAGGTTTGCTCAAGAGGATAGGAGATCCAAAAGTAGTACCCTGCAGTTAGAGTCACAGAGTGATACAGCGTGGAAACAGGCCCTTCAGCCCAACTTGCCTACACTGGCCAACATGCCCCAGCCACACTAGTACCACCTACCCGCGTTTGTCCCATATCCCTCCAAACATGTCCTATCCATTCATGGCTACATTTAGCGGCTACATTTCCCGAAAACTGACAGACTAGCATAAATTGAACTCCGACTCCCAGCTGCAAAGAGTCGAATATAAAGAAGTCTCTCATAACTCACAAGCGAAAAACAAACAGGACACCACCATAAAAATTGTGGCAGGTACGTACATGAAAGGTTGTCAAATTTTACAATTCTTGATTTTTAACCAACCCTAGTATCACCGAAAATGTGGGATTCATATCAAAACCATTAGCGTGTATTAACAGCAAAATTAATAAATTTCTATTAAAACATTGTTTCCGGAACAAATCACGTTTAATTATGAATGCACATAGGAAATAGAAGAAATTGGCCACAGACACCTTGATCCTGCTTTGCCATTGAACAAGTCGTTGCTGCGGCCCGACTCCGGAGCTCGGAGGCTCCAGCTGCAGGCCGGTGGACTGTGACATCGGGAGCTCGCGAGTCCGGGTGGGAGACCGCTTTTTGGAGCTCCCGCAACGCAACTTCTCCAGCCCGTGTCACGGGGTTGGAACGACCCGGAGCGGGGCCGTACATCGCCCGGCGCGGCTTTAATGGCCGCGGGACATTCCAACGCCCGCCGGGAGCTCCAGCTTTGTGACATTTAGACCTGGAGCGGGGCCATACATCGCCCGGCGCAGCCTTAATGGCCGTGGGACTTACCATCACCCGCCTGGGGCTTCAAAATCGGGAGAAAGATGGTGCAGGGGAGAGAAAAGACTTTGCCTTCCATCACAGTGAGGAGGAGATTCACTGTGATGGATGTTTGTGTGAATTGAATTGTTTGTGTGTCTTGTAGGAATTGTTTTGTTAGTATGGCTGTAGAAACGGAGTTTCGTTTGAGCCTCACTGAGGTTCAGATGACATGGAATAAATATTGAATTGAATTGAATTGAATTGAAGATCATGTGATCTTCCCTTTCCACATATTCCTCACTTAGAAATGTAGAAATCTATCATCTCAGTTTTGACTGCAATCAATAACCGAGTCTCAATATCCCTCTGCAGTAAAGAATTCCACAAAGACTGAGGGACAATAGACAATAGACAATAGGTGCAGGAGTAGGCCATTCGGCCCTTCGAGCCAGCACCGCCATTCAATGTGATCATGGCTGATCATCCCCAATCAGTACCCTGTTCCTGCCTTCTCCCTATATCCCCTGACTTTGCTATCTTTAAGAGCCCTACCTAGCTCTCCCTTGAAAGTATCCACAGAACCGTCCTCCACCACCCTCTGAGGCAGAGAATTCCAAAGACTCACAACTCTCTGTGCGAAAAAGTGTTTTCTCATCTCCGTTCTAAATGACTTACCCCTTATTCTTAAACAGTGGTCCCTAGTTCTGGACTCCCCCAACATCGGGAACATGTTTCCTGCCTCTAGCGTGTCCAAATGCTTAATAATCTTGTATGTTTCAATAAGATATCCTCTCATCCTTCTAAATTCTAGAGTATACAAGCCCAGCTGCTCCATTCTCTCAGCATATGACAGTCCCGCCATCCCGGGAATTAACCTTGTAAACCTACGCTGCACTCCCTCAATACTGTCCTTCCTCAAATTAGGGGACCAAAACTGCACACAATACTCCAGGTGTGGTCTCACTAGGGCCCTATACAACTGCAGAACGACCTCTTTGCTCCTATACTCAACTCCTCTTGTTATGAAGGCCAACATGCCATTCGCTTTCTTCACTGCCTGCTGTACCTGCATGCTTACTTTCATTGACTGATGAACAAGGACCCCCAGATCCCGTTGTACTTCCCCTTTTCCCAACTTGACACCTGTTAGATATTAATCTGCCTTCCTGTTTTTCCTAACAAAGTGGATAACCTCACATTTGTCCACATTATACTGCATTTATCCGTCCAAGTCACCCTGCATTCTCATAGCATCCTCCTCACAGTTCACACTGCCACCCAGCTTTGTGTCAGCTGCAAATTTGCTAATATTACTTTGAATCCCTTCAACTCCAGAAGTGGCGGCGCTGCCTAGGCAGCTGCGGCTCGCCTGCAGTCCATTAGTTTTTTTTCTTTTTGTCTTTTTTTAGTCTTGGTAGTTTTTGGTTTATTTTTGTTGTGTATATGTGGGGGGGGTGGGCGGGCGTGGGGGAAACTTTTTAAATCTCTTCCTTGAACGGGGCCGTGACCTTTTCCTTGTCCTGTCTCCATTTCGCTGGGGCCTAACATCGTGGAGCTGGCAGCCTCCAACTGGAATGAATCTGATGGCTCCGGTCGCAGAGACTGTGGACTTACCATCTGGCTGACTTCGGAGGCTGTGGTGGCGCTGTGGCTGCGACCCGACTTCGGAGTTTTGAAGGCTTCGGCCGCAGGCCCTGTGGACGTTAACATCGGGAGCTCGCATTGTCCCTGGTAGGAGACCGATTTTCGGGAGCTCCCGCAACAGCAACTTCACCCGCCCCGAATTGCGGGGTTTGAATTGGCCCGTCGCAGGACCTTACATCGCCAACTTTTGTTTGTTTGAATGACAATAAAAGGCATTCTATTCTATTCTATTCTATTCTATCTAAGTCATTGATGTATATTGTAAATAGCTGCAGGCCCAGCACTGGGCCTTGCGGTACCCCACTAGCCACTGCCAGTCATTCTGAAAGGGACCCGTTAATCCCTACTCTTTGTTTCCTGTCTGCCAACCAATTTTCTATCCATGCCAGCACTCTACCCCCAATATCATGTGCCCTAATTTTGCCCACTAATCTCCTATGTGGGACCTTATCAAATGCTTTCTGAAAATCCAGGTACACTACATCCACTGGCTCTCCCTTGTCCATTTTCTTAGTTACATCCTCAAAAAATTCTAGTAGATTAGTCAAGCATGATTTCCCCTTCGTAAATCCATGCTGACTCAAACCGATCCTGTTACTGTTATCCAAATGTGTTAGTTTCATCTTTTATGATTGACTCCAGCATCTTCCCCACCACCGATGTCAGGCTAACTGGTCTATAATTCACTGTTTTCTCTCTCCCGCCTTTCTTAAAAAGTGGGATAACATTAGCTACCCTCCAATCCACAGGAACTGATCCTGAATCTATAGACATTGGAAAATTATCACCAATACGTCCACGATTTCTAGAGCCACTTCCTTAAGTACCCTGGGATGCATACCATCAGGCCCTGGGGATTTAGCAGCCTTGTAGAGACATCTCCCCACATCAGTTGTATAATGGCCTGTTTCTTACTTTGAGACTGTGACCAATTGTTCTAGTCTCTTGAACCAGGAAAAATATCCTCCCCATATCCACCCAGTCAAGCCCTCTGAGAATTTCATTTGTTGTACTGACGTCATCTCTCATTCATCTAATCTCTGTGGAACGAAGACATGAATTGCGTAATCTTTCCTCACATATTGGACTCTCTCATATATAATATATATCCTTTTTTAGCTGAGGAATTCAAAATTGTTCACAATACTCGTCGAGTTTATTGTTAAATGCACGAGAGGTACAGATACAATGAAAATCTTGCTTTACAGCAGCTTCACAAAATCACTCAAACAACACACAAAAACAAGTGTTCATAAATTACACAAGAAAATAAAAAAATAAGACCTTTGTGCAAAAATACCCAACTAGAATGCCAATCCATTACAAGCCCATATGACTGTCGCGAGAGATTCTTTACACTTGCTCTCAAATCCTACAGCAACAAAGACCAACAATCCATTTGCCTGCCCAATATCCTACTGTACATATATATGAGCCTTTAGTGAGTTATGTACAAAGCCAAATAGTTCCAAATGAACATCCACATTTCACAATTTACACAAATCACACACTTTAAAAATACGCATCATTTCTGCTCTATCTACCTTATTGTTTCCCACTCATCTTAAAATCTAAAGGTTGCAACAAATTCCAACCCTTTCAGGTGAATGGTGCTTTAGATTATTAGATTAGATCTCTCTCCAAAATAATTTCAGCAATGACCAGCGACAAATACAATATTAAACTCAGTTTCATGTTTTCTTCTCGCAATCACAGTTCTGCCATTCATCATGAAGTGCCTTTATCTACAAAATACCAAACTATCCATTGGTGGCATTTGCATTGAAAAAATCTGTTACATTTCAGTTGAATTAAGCAAAAAGTCAAAATTTAATTAATTTCAGTAAATGCAACATTCTTGAACTGAATTTGTCTCCTTTAAAGTTATATTAATCTGTTACTACTTTAGAATGACATGTGTAATTGTTGAGAAAATACATTCTTTACAGTTCAACTTCTTCCCAACATTTCATCATTGAGCTGTATTGTAAAGCTGACAATGTGCTTTAATTTGTTCAGCCTTCAATGATGAAGTATACTGTGCTGACTGGAAGGATCTTCAAGATCCCCAGCAAAGTGTTTCAACTGATATTCCATCAGATTACAGCTCCCATTGTCACCTTGCCCTTTTGTAAATCAAACTCTGTATTTCACTGGCAAATCACACTCAGCAACTTCTCCTTTGACTCCTCCCACTTTCTTCAAATCAAAGGTGTAGCCATGGGCACTCGCATGGGCCCTAGCTATCCCTGGATTTTTATCAGGTACATCGAACAGTCCTTTTTCCAGGCGTACACTGGCATTATCCCCCAATTCTTTCTCCACTACATCGACGACAGCATCAGGGCTGCCTCCTGCACACGTGCAGAATGCATGAATTTTATTAGTTTCACCACTAACGTCCACCCTGTCCTCAAATTCACCTGGACTACCTCAGACACCGCTCTCCTCTTATATAGACACAAAATCCTGGAGTACCTCAGTGGGACATGCAGCATCTCTGGATAGATGGAATCTGTGACGTTTCACCCATTCCTTCTATCCAGAGATGCTGCATGTCCTGCCGAGTTACTCCAGAACTGAAGGGGCTGTCCCACTTGGGCGATCTAATTGGCGAGTTTAGAAGAGTTTAGGAGAGTTTGAAAAAATGGCATGTTGAAGACCTCCTTTGACTTCCTTCGACTATGTTGAAGACTAGCTGTGACTAGCTACGACTACTTCGGGAAAATTGGACACCAAATAGTGGAGAGTTAAGACGACCTCCTTTGATCTCCGACCTCCCTTCGACCTCGCTTCGACTATGATGAAGACTATCTACGACTACCTTTGATTACCCTCGATTACCTATGACTAACATGCCGACCTACTACGACCTACTACGACTAAACCTACGAGTAAAAAATGTATTGATTTTTTCCATGGCGATCTTTTTTTAATCGCGGGCATTTTTCAACATGTTGAAAAATACGCCGCGACCTAGCTGAGGCCTCGAGTACACGGGGACTACTCTCGAGTATGAAGGAGAGTTACAAAGACCTCCTACGACCTTGTGTTGACCATGCTGCGAGTATGAGTCGAGGGCACTCGCCAGAACTCGCGGATTAGGTCGCCCAAGTGGGACAGCCCCTTTAGTGTCTATCTTCGGTTTAAACCAGCATCTGCAGTTCTTTCTACACCTCTCACCTCTTTCTCAATGTCTCTGTCACCATCACAGGAGACAGGCTAACCACAGACATTTATTACAAACTTACTGACTCCCACAGTTATCTGGACTGCACTTCTTCCCAACCTGCCTTTTGCAAAGATGATATTCCCTACCCTCAATCCCTCCAGCTCCGCCGCATCTGCTCTCAAGATGTCATAGAGTCTTAGAGTGATTCAGTGTGGAAACAGGCCCTTCAGCCCAACTTGCCCACACCGGCCAACATGTCCCAGCTACACTAGTCCCACCTGCCTGCGTTTGGCCCATAACCCTCCAAACCTGTCCTATCCATATACCTGTTTAACTGTTTCTTAAACGTTGGGATGATCCCAGCGTCAACTACCTCCTCTGGCAGCTTGTCCCATACACTCACCACCCTTTGTGTGAAAAAGTTACCACTCAGATTCCTATTAAATCTTTTCCCCTTCACCTCGAACCTATGTCCTCTGGTCCTCGATTTCCCTACTCTGAGCAAGAGATTCTGTGCATCTACACAATCTATTCCTCTCATGATCTTATACACCTTTGTAAGATCACCCCTCATCCTCCTGCGCTCCAAGGAATAGAGACCCAGCCTACTCAACCTCTCCCTATAACTCAAACCCTCTAGTCCTGGCAACATCCTCGTAAACCTTCCATCACAGTGAGGAACGTGGGGAATCCGCTGTGGTGGATGTTTATGTTAACATTTATGTTATTGTGTCTTGTTGCTTTTTTTTAGTACAGCTGTATGGTAATTCGAATTTCACTGTAACTTAATTGGTACATGTGACAATAAACTGACCTTGAAACCTTGAACCCTTTCAAGCTTGACAATATCTTTCTTGGTGTTCCATACTAGGACATCCAGGATGTCTTTATTCTTCAGGGAACATGGGTTCAACCCTTCTGTCATAGATGGGGCTCTCACACGTAACTCCTCTGCGTCCCGTAGTTCTGCTCTTGCTCGCCGGTCCCCAAGGCACTACAAAGACTCCTAAGTTCCCCTGGTCCTCACCTTTCACACCACCAGCCACTGCATCCAACACATTATCCTCCGACATTTCCATCATCTCCTACGGGATCCCACCACTAATCACCTTCCCATCTCCACCCCTTTCCAACTTCCACAGTGACCGCTCCCTCCGCATCTCCTTCGTTCACTCATCCATTCCCACCCAAACCACTGCCTCCCCAGGGACTTTCCCCTGCAACTGCAGGAGATGCAACACCTGTCTTTATACTTCCTTCCTCAACTCTATCCAGGGACCCCCGACAGTCCTTTCAGGTGAGACTGAGGTTCACGTGTAGCTCCTCTAACCTCTTCTACTGCATCCATTGTTCCCGATGTGGGATCCTGTACATCGGCGAGACCAAACGTAGACCCGGTGACCGTTTCGCTGAACACTCACACTTGGACCATCGAGGCCTGTGGGATCTCTCTGTTGCCAACCATTTCAATTCCCCTTCCCATTCCCATACTGACGTTTCTGTCCTGGACCTCCTCCATTGCCAGACTGAGGCCACACTCAAATTGGAGGAACAGCACCTCATATTTTGCTTGGGTAGCTTACAACCCAGCAGGATAAATGTTGAATTTTCTCATTTTAACTTCTAACTACCACCCTCCTCCCCCCTCCTCTCTTTCCATTGTCCTCCCCCCTAGTCACTGCATTCAGAGAAGGCCGCTGGCCTTTAAACACACACTCCTAAAGCAGCCAGTCACCAACAATGCACAACAGTGCCTGGCTGACCTCTCTGATGCTGTAGAAACAAGGAACTGCAGATGCTGGTTAATACACAAATGGACACAAAGTGTTGGAGTAACACAGCCGGTTAGGCAGCATCTCTGGAGAATATGGATAGGTGACATTTCAGGTCGAGGCCCTTCTTCTGACCGAGAAGGGTCTCAACCCAAAACGTCATCCATCCATGTTGTCCAGAGATGTTATCTGACGTGCTGAGTGACTCCAGCACTTTGTGTCCTTCTCTGATGCTATGATGAGCAACAACTGTAAAATGTCTTGGACATTAGCTAAAGTCTCTTAGAAAGATCTGGAGGCAAGGAAAACGAGATGTAACCTCCACAGAGAGAGCAACCCCAGCACGTGGATAGGGTGGATGTGGAGAGGATGTTTCCACTAGTGGGAGTGTCTTGGAGTAGAGGTCATAGCCTCAGAATTAAAAGACGTTCTTTTAGGAAGGAGATGAGGAGGAATGTCTTTAGTCAGAGGGTGGTGAATCTGTGAAATTCTTTGCCATAGAAGACTGTGGAGGCAGTCAGTGGATATATTTAAAGCAGAGATAGATAGATTCTTCAGAGATGCATCTCTCCAGAGATGCTGCCTGTCCCGCTGAGTTACTCCAGCTTTTTGTGTCTATCTTCGGTTTCAACCAGCATATGCAGTTCCTTCTTATACATAGATAGAGTCTTGATTAGTATGGGTGTCAGAGGCCTAATTCTGCTCCTATCACATGATCGTATGATCACAAAAGCCTGGCCTAAGCTCCTTTCTCTGCATTTCACGTACATCATTGATGGCCGCAAGGCAAAACCCAACGCTGTGAAATGTTCATCAGGGCAGGGAACCAAGTAGGATGTGGTGTCTCTCAAAACTCTCTGGGAACAGGCTCTTTGCTGTGGCCATGCCCTTGCCTCTTGCCCCAGGTCCACTGATCCATTCTGAACGGACAGTCATTGCCACTACACCACCGTCTCTGCTAATGCAATGCTGCCAGCCAGATCACCACTGAGGTACCATGGAATGAGTATCTCAGCGATCAAATGATGTAAAATTGTTTTGTTAGCTGAAGCACAGCCTGTGGACTTTGGTAGGTATTTGAGCATTTTGCAGTCAGTAATGAAGCTGGCTACTAAACTACTAATAAACTACTAAGTAAGCTGAGTTTAGTTTGTGTAGGAAGCAACTGCAGATGCTGGTTTAAACCGAAGACAGAAGAAGGGTCTCGACCCGAAACTCACTTATTCCTTTTCTCCAGAGATGCTATCAGATGCTGTCTGACAGAGATGCTGTCAGATGAGTTACTCCAGCTTTTTGTGTCTATCTTTAGTTTCATTTAGTTCAATGTATGATTATTGCCACCTGTACCGAGGAATACTGCAAAGCAATGTGTTGCCTGCTATCCAGTCAGTGTAAAATCTATATGATTACAATTAAACTGCCCAGTGTACAAAAACAGGATAAAGTGTACAATATTTAGTGCAGGATAAAGTCCAGTAACGCCAAATTCATGATAGTTTGAAGATCTCCAATTAAGTAAATTAGAGGTCAGGACTGCTCTCTAGCTGGTTAGAGGAAGGTTCAATTGCTTGATAACAGCCGGGAAGAAACTATCCATGAATCTTGAGCTGTGCAATTTCAAACTTCTGAACCTCTTGCCTGATGGGAGAGAGGAGAAGAAGGAGTGACCGGGGTAATCTCACAAAGTTAACAGTAGTCTCTACAAATGGACACAAGTGCAGCACATAATGCAATGTGCAGTTTTGGTCTCCTAATTTGAGGAAGGACATTCTTGCTATTGAGGGAGTGCAGCCTAGGTTCACCAGGTTAATTCCCAGGATGGCGGGACTGACATATGAAATAATGGATCGACTGGGCTTGCATTCACTGGACTTTAGAAGGATGAGAGGATATCTTATAAAAACATTTAACATTTTCAAGGGATTGGACAGGCTAGATGCAGGAAAAAATTTCCCAATGTTGGGGGAATCCAGAACCAGGGGTACAGTTTAAGAATAAGGGGTAGGCCATTTAGAACTGATATGAGCAAAAACGTTTTCAACCAGAGAGTTGTGAAACTGTGGAATTTTCTGCCACAGAAGACAGTGGAAGCTAATTTGCTGGATGTTTTCAAAGAGAGAGTTAAATATAGCTCTTAGGGCCAATGGAATCAAGGGTTATGGGGAGAAACCTGTACGGGGTACTGATTTTGGATGATCAGCCATGATCATATTAGATGTAGGGTGTAAGTTGCAGCAGGACTTAAAACTGGCATGTAACAAAGGTAATGCCACTGTGGTGATGGGGGATTTCAATATGCAGGTAGTCTGGGAAAATCAGGTTGGTTCAGGACCCCAAGAAAGAGAGTTTGTCGAATGCCTCCGAGATGGATTCTTAGAGCAGCTTGTAATGGAGTCGACCAGAGAAAAGGCAATTCTGGATTTAGTGTTGTCCAATGAACCTGATATGATAAGAGAACTAGAGGTAAAGGAACCGCTTGGAGGTAGTGATCATAATATGATTAGTTTTAATCTGCAATTTGAGAAGGAGAACGTTAAATCGGAAGTGTCAGTGATGCAGTTGAACAAAGGGGACTATGAAGGCATGAGAGGGGAGCTGGCCAAGGTAGACTGGAAAGGGATCCTAGCAGGAATGACGGTGGAACAGCAATGGCAGGAATTTCTGGGCATAATCCGGAAGACGCAGGATCATTTCATTCCAAAAAGGAAGAAAGATTCTAATGGGAATAAGAGGCAACCGTGGCTGACAAGAGAAGTTAGGGATAGAATAAAACTAAAAGAAAAGATGTATACACAGCAAAGAGTAGCCGGAAGCCAGAGGATTGGGAAACTTTCATAGGACAACAGAAGGAAACAAAATGGGCAATACGGGCTGAAAAGATGAAGTACGAGGGGAAGCTGGCCAGGAATATAAAGAAGGACAGTAAAAGCTTCTTTAGATATGTTAAGGGAAAAAGAGTAGCAAAGTCAAATGTGGGTTCCTTGAAGGCAGACACGGGTGAAATTATTATGGGCAACAAGGAAATGGCAGAAGAGTTGAATAGGTACTTCAGACCTGTCTTCACTAAGGAAGACACAAACAATCTCCCAGATGTACAGGAGGACAGAGGATCTAAGGGGGTAGAGGAACTGAAATAAATTTTCATTAGGCGAGAAATAGTATTGGGTAGGCTAATGGGACTGAAGGATGATAAATCCCCTGGACCTGATGGTCTGCATCCCAGGGTCCTCAGGGAGGTGGCCCTTGAAATAGTGGACGCATTGGTGATCATTTTCCAATGTTCAATAGATTCAGGATCAGTTCCTGTGGATTGGAGGATAGCTAATGTTATCCCACTTTTCAAGAAAGGAGCGAGAGAGAAAATGGGGAATTACAGACCAGTTAGCCTGATTTCGGTGGTGGGAAAGATGCTGGTCAATTATTAAAGAGGTAATAATGGGGCATTTGGATAGCAGTAAAAGGATTAGTCCAAGTCAACATGGATTTATGAAAGGGAAATCATGCTTGAATTTTCTGGAATTTTCTGGAATCTTCTGGAATTTTTTGGGGATGTGACAAGTAAAATGGATGAAGGGGTGCCAGTGGATGTAGTGTATCTAGACTTTCAGAAAGCCTTTGATAAGGTCCCGCACGGGAGACTGGTGACTAAAATTAGATCACATGGTATTGGGGGTAGGGTGTTGACATGGATAGAAAA